>KK502405.1:3047240-3218427 GCA_000688735.1 Glossina austeni | reverse complement strand
GTGTGTGTGTGTGTGTGTGTGTGTGTGTGTGTGTGTGTGTGTGTGTGTGTGTGTGTGTGTGTGTGTGTGTGTGCGCGTGCGTGCGTGCGTGTCTTACTGACTTAAACGCAAGTTTTTTCATATAATTTTGTGCCGTACATCAGTTGTGTCAACTTAAGTAAATGGAAATTTATATATAAAAAATCGAGATGGACTTAAGATAGGTCCCTACCATATTGATACACTCAACATCATTGTCTGAACCGAATTAATCTCGCGTCCCTCTCTCCGCTGTGACAAAATTTTCCATTTAATTTATTGGTAAAAATTTTCGAGATATTTTGAGGAAATTTGCCAAAGTGAACGTCATTTTTGGGCGCAGAACTAACGCTTTGTAAATGGATTAGCATCTTTCCATATAACACCCTATTTTGGCAAATTTGTTATCTATATATTTTGTAAATAAATTGACAAAGTATGGACTTTAAAGGCTGCCGGATAACTGAGATCGTA
This sequence comes from Glossina austeni, assembly GCA_000688735.1. Lineage (NCBI taxonomy): Eukaryota > Metazoa > Arthropoda > Insecta > Diptera > Glossinidae > Glossina > Glossina austeni. Next base: position 3,217,935 of record KK502405.1, on the reverse strand, counting down.
TGCTTGCGTGTATTGAAAAAAACTCGACTGTACTTCAGATTTGAACCGTTCGATTCCAGATAGTATCTTAGCATATTATATGGATGTGAAAAATTTGGATTGAATCGGTCAATGTTTCGAAACCCGTTTCTTAGACAAGTAAGTTTATACGACACAATGATCTAAATTTCAATATTTTGAATGAAAATTGATGTGTAATCGAAATTTTATATAGAAATTCGTTGTAATAAATTTGCACCTCATCGACCCATTTCTTTGGATCTCATCATATTATATCATCATATAGGAAATCCGGATCGCCACCTGAAATGTCTATTGTACTTGTACCGTGCCCCTAGCCCATCAGGCTTTCAGGATTTTCTCTTGCATTATGCTTCCAAAGCGTTGCGGATATTTTCGTTGGCTCCTTTTTACGCCACAAGAGCACCTCGGATCTGTCACGATCCTGCGATTTCAAATTGCTGACTAAACACGCTCTCTCAGCTCTTTCGTCCCACCGCATCTATGCGATCTCGTGAAAATTGAGATTGCGTAGGACAACAAAGTCTACTTTTTAGTACCCTATGGCGAAAATGAGTTGAAGATTAATGAAATCTTTGGCAAAGATATGTAATTTCTTAAGTTTGAGGCCCGCTGCCGTGTAAGAGCTAAGAGATTGAAACAATTTATGATTTTTGATAGTTTATTATGAAAGATACTTAATAGTCGCCCTTAGCCGAACATGATGTTTGCACCTGTTTTTTTTTTTTTTTTTTAATTACAAAATCCAAGTTCAAGTACATAATAACAATAATCAAAAATAATTAATTATGAATCATCATTACAGACGGTATATTAAATTTGTCACAACATATGCAACGTGCACGACAAAAGAGTTCATGATTTTTATTTTATGCAGTCATCGTTGAAATCATAGCTATGTACGGATAGAAAATTCATTTTTTCATTGCACTTAAAAGCCTTTAACTATCGTTTAGGAGTAGGGCATCGAAATTGCTTTTCAATTGAAACTAAATGGATACAAAATAATAATCTTTAAGGAACTTGATAAACTCGATATTAATGGCACTTTATGGCCAATAATTGTTTGGATAAATGAAAAATTCTTATTTCCTTGGCTGGGGATGGGTGAGTGTCCATTAAAGTATTTATGCTGCGTTGAATCTGAATTGTGTCAATTACGTGAACCTGGCGCAGGCAAGCGATGACGATAGTTCCTCATAGATAGATGGCATTTGTTCCAAATCGTTCCAATCATAAGACTTATAATACCTATGTCCCTCACATAGACGCCTTCTTACTGCAACAGATTTAATGAAAGCTTAGAAAACTATTATACTGTACTGTACTGCACTATACTGTACTGTACATAGATCTCAACTCTCATCAAATTGAATTTAGTAAATATTTATTTATTATTCTATTGCCAAGACTTAGCAATTTTGAAGCTTTAAAAAACATATGTATGTACAAGTAATTAGCAAAAGATTGTATGAAAATAGTTAGTTAAAAAAAAATAAATAAATGAAAACAAGTAATTAAGTGAATTATTACGAATCAAGGTCGATCTTTAAATACTCTACAGTGCTTGGTTTAATAAAATTATTCATACACTTAGATAATAATACACCAACAACACCAAAAAAATTGTACATTATTTTCATGTATGTTTCAGGTCACACTCTCCATGAACGCCCGCATATTGAACGATGCTCGAACGATGCTGACATCAATCAAATTTACGAAACTTAATTTACTTATGAAAAATTTTATTAATTTTCAAAACTTTTCCTCGTTTCGACATATACGGCAACCTCATATACATGGATAGAGTCCAGATAGGATAGATCAATATGATCCCAATTACATATAACTAACTTTCAGGACAAAATTGCTTAAAGTTTAATCAAAAATTTGATTTTTCTTTTACCGAAACGCTTTGCATTCATGAGAATCCCCAATATGGAAAGGGGTCGAACAAATGGACCCATATCGTTCAAATTTGTTTATTTAAAAGCGCTTGAAATTATTTAATTGTTTCGATCATAAAATAAGAAAAATTTGACATTTTTGTCATGTAAAGCCTCATTTTTCATTACAATTCTTACATGGAATGGAGTCAAAAAAAATGGAACTACATGGTCCAAATTCGCCAAGGTTAATTTCAATGCAAAAATGGCTATATCTATGAGGATCAATTTGTACCATGAAATATCAAAAATTCGGCATTTTTTGTTATAGAAAGATTTTGAGGATTTTCGTTGGAGCATCGCTTTAGAAGGGATTCAAAGCACTACCCTACCCTATATGATGGAAACTTTTTACAATGCCGAAATAATGTTATTCAGCGATTTTTCTTGAGAAATATTGAAAATTGTAATTTATTTTCAGCAAATGACTTATCAAAGTAGGCCGTTAGACGGGGAACAAGCGAAAAGGTGATCCTTACGCAATCTGCATAAGTTTCATTCTTGGTCCAAGTTGAAAACAAAAATGCATGAAGAGACATCAGACAAGGACGAGCTTAGGTCGATTGAAGAATAATAACAGGTGTGTCTGCCTTAAGGCCTTAAGTCATCCACACAAACTTAAGGTAACTGTGTCGCAAGTGGTGTAGGGTGAGTTGAATATATTTTATAATGAAACCAGTTTCAAGCAATCCTCCAATCTTAGACCCGATTTACCCAAATTATTTCCCCGGTCACAGTCACAAAAGTTAATAGCAATAAATATATTGAAATTTTCAATTTTTGTACCCATTACGCACATCCAGAAGGACATAAGACAGACGCCCTCTTTATTATGCTGATCGAATCAGATTCACTTTTTGCATTTATCTAAGCTTGTCTGTCCATCCGTTTGTCCGTCTATCTATCAATAATGACAATAATTGCAAGCTTGTCTGTCTATCTGTCTGTCCGTCTATCTATCAATAATGATAATAATTGCAAGCTTGTATATCCATCTGTGTGTCCGTCTATCTATCAATAATGATAATAATTGCAAGCTTGTATGTCCATCTGTCTGTCCGTCTATCTATCAATAATGATAATAATTGCAAGCTTNCTATCAATAATGATAATAATTGCAAGCTTGTATGTCCATCTGTCTGTCCGTCTATCTATCAATAATGATAATAATTGCAAGCTTGTATGTCCATCCGTCTGTCCGTCCATCTATGAATAATGATGACAATTGCAAGCTTATAAGTCCATCTATCTGTCCGTCTATCTATGAATAATGATGATAATTGGATGTGTTGAGTCTATATTTATTTTTTGTTTCTTTTTTTTTTTTCTTGAAAATTTCTTTCTGCTTTACACATCTATGTGTTTGTAAGCATATATTTTTGTTTAGTTTTCTTGCCAGACCCTACACCACTTGTCGTACAAGGTTCTATTAAGTTATGAGGATGTATGCAACATCCACAAGTACTTGAGGCGAACGCATCTTTCATTACACCGATCGATTCGGAATCACTAACGGATTTGTCTGTCCGTGTGACAATCTGGTTTTCTTATGTTTAACGTACTCGTCGCAGTTTTTGCCATATTTTGATGAAATGTGGTTCACCGACGTGTTTTGGCCCGAAGGCAAGCACTATTGAAAATGGCTTGGATCGAAGCATTTTACCGTCCACTCCCCATATAAAGTGTTAATTTGAAAATTCGTGCATGTATGTAACTGTATTTAGCGAAGTTGTGTAGGGTGCTTAATGGTGGACCGTCGCCCACTATAGTGTTTTCATTTCTTTTTTTTTTATCGTTTACATAGTTTCCTACAGACATGTTCAAATACGAACTTCGACTGTCAACTTGACCAACAGTTTTATGAGCTTAACGAATAAATTTATTTACATTTGTTGTTGGCTGTTGGTTAGTCGATGCTGGCCAAGGTAGGCACAATAACAGGTTTTCTATTTTCTAATCATCGACAAAAAACACATAAACGATATTTAAAAAAAAAAAAAACATTTTACAGATAAACTTGCGTTTTTAATGTTTGTGTCTGGGCATGTGTGTTTACATTCGTGATGACATGTGTCAAATTTTTCGAGATATTAAAAAGTTAGGTGTACAGAAGCGGACGCCCAGCGGCCAGTTCTCGTAACCTTTCTACCAGCACAACCATACTTCAATTAAAACATCGATAGTAAATGGCTTTGACAGTAAGGCGGGAAGTGGCGTCTTTTCTTATCCATCATCGGTGTACAGATCGAGTGGATTTTATCTCGCACCCATACATCTACTTATGGGCAAACATTTCAATGTTCAGAGAACTCTATTATAAGTATGATGGTAGCTAAGTAAGTTAGACTTTGCCATTTTTTCAAGTTTAATATAACACCTGCTCCTCCTGTTCACGTAACTATCACAAGCGACATTAGACTCGAGTATGGATACAAAAAATTTACATATAAAAAGAAAGTTTTCTTAAACCGTTGTCGTAAAAGCGTTCTGGTATGATCTACGGCATCTGATCGCAACATACATTCACTCGATACACTGATCGTATGTCGTATCTCACATTTTTATTAATTTACAGATTATATTTATATCCTAAACCATTTGCGGTACATGCAGGGTACAGGGTATATTAAGATTGCGCATACATACGTAACACGTGGAGGGACTAAGATAAAGCCACCTTCTCTTATGTCGACCGATTAAAAATTATATTCTGAATCGATCTAAGTCTGTCTATCCGTCAGGTGTCTGTCCATGTAAATTTGTGTTCAAGCTAGAGATCGTAATTTTCATGAAATTTGGTATACTGGCGTGCTTTGGCGAGCCAAGGACGAACTCTATTAAAAATTGTTCGGCTCAATACATTTTCCCAGAATTGCAATTTTCAAAATTTCTCAACAAAACGACCTGACTAATAGTATTTCGACATTGCCAATTAGTATGAAGCGGCATAACATGTACTTATGATTATAAACGAAGAGAAACATAATTAAGGTAAGACAGAACAAAAACTTCTAATAAAAATACATAATAATTGAAGAATTTCTATGTAAATGGTATTAAGAAATAGAATTCGAATTATCAGAATTGTGCTACCCTAACAGGAAAGTTAGGGGTGCTGCATTAGATGAATTGGAATTTGAGGCGGAAGGCTTATATGAAATGCCAATCCAAACTAAGTTAGCGCCTTAGGTGGAACAATTTGACGGTACTGTCTACTGTTGTCGATTTTATGTTGTCATCATACATTACCCTACGCTCTGATGGTGAGAAACGTTGTCTTTAAATCTTCAGTATTGAAAGACCGAGCTTATCTACGAATACACATTTAAATTAATTTCGAAAATTCGAAGCAATTATCAACGAATGCCGATATATGTATGTATGCATTGACTTATAAAGCTTATTATCAATAAAAGTACTAACACTATTCATTACCGATCTTAAATAAAATTCCGTCCAAAGTATTTAACAAATTAGCAAAGTGCGAACACATACACTTATGGATTCAAACTTGCATATATATATATATATATATATATATATATACATAACCTCATAACTATTGAAGCATCGCTAAAAACGACAACAAAAACTAATCATTCGAACTGCATAAGTATTGTGAGTCTTTTGTTTTGTAGATATTTTCAATTTTGCTTAACGATAAAATCAGCATACACTCATAATCATGCTGATAGTTAAGCGGTTTTGTAAGCGGTTTCTACGATATTCGCGCATACATCAAAAGTTTTCTGTATAGAAATATTTGGTTCGCATTCACATACATTTGCATGTAAACTTCTTCGTAGTGAGGCAGGGCTGTTTTTTTTTTCTTTTTTTTTTTTTTTTTTATTGAGAAGATACATTTGTTTTTTATTCATTTATTTATTTGCGTTTTTTATTTTTATATTTTACTGAATTATGTCAACGTCGTTTAACAAGCTTGGAATAAAAATTTGTTAACGGCGCTATAAATACTCAAACCCTAAGTAAATTCAATGTCAGTTGATTTTGCTTTCAACAGTCGGTTATACGGGTTTTTTCGAAACATTATCTCTTTGTAAACTAAGGAAATAGTTTAAAAACAAACCAAAAAAAAATAACAACATGAATTTCCTGCATTTGGTATGTGTGATTTTAGCTCTTCTTATAAGAAACTTTTAAAGAACGCGTTTAATTAATTTTTTTTTTTTTTTCTAGTCATTACTTACGTTTTTAATAATAAATATCGTGGCTGTGTATGCCGTACCGGTGGACGAATCAATATTACATCAAGATGTGCAAGGATCTAATTCGGAATACATTCATCCTACAGATAATCAAGAAATATTTTTAAAACTGAAATTACTGAAAAAGATTTTATTCCTTGGTTAATATTTATAAATTTATAGAAACAAATAATGCTATACAATATCTTACTTATACGCATATACTTATATAAATGTAAATGCGAAATAATTTTTAAATGAAACCGTTTTTGCAATAAACAATTATTTTTTACAAAACAAAAACTTTAATATGCTTAACCTGTGATTTCTAAGAGCTGGTAACATTTGACTTTAAAAAATCTCTGTTATTCCCAAACGAGTTTAACATACACTACACGCACCAATTAGACAAAATTACCTTCTTTGAAAAACAGCTGATTTCTATGTCGTACAATAATAAAATTTATTGTTTAGAAAAACAATTATAAACAAAAAAAAAAAAAAACGATGATTTCTCTTTCTAAATTGCATTTCTAATTAGAAACAAATACTTTATATGGTTTACCAGACTTATTCTCACATCTTACAAACATTCTTTAACATATTTAATGCATATCTCATAACCGTAGTAACAAACAAATAACAGGTATGAGCTGAAAACTTTATATAATCTTATCTATATAATCTAAAAAATATAGAAATTATATTAGTTTCACGATCAAGTATATTTTCCCGATTCGTTAAAAAATAATTGGTAGAATCTGTGGAGAGAATAGTAAAAAGTAATAATATTTAAACGATTCCTGATTTCATAATTTGTATAATTTTTATTTTTAGCAAAAAATTTTATTACATTCGTGTAATAAATCATCATATCGCTGTTTCACAATTTATCAAAAATAATACAAAAAAATGAAAAACAACTTAAAGACAATTTTTTTGCAAACATCTCGCAATTTATATTAAGAATCCATCCTCCACTAAGAATACTCTACCATTTATATCTAATTAGAAAGATTTTACTTTCTTCTTTCCCATTTCAATAGGATCAGAAATGGAAAGCAAAAAAAAAAAAAAACACTGAAATATTAGTTTAACCGAAAACGCTAATTTCGTCTAATTTCGAAAATAATGAGCACATTCAATTAAATGGGGCAGAATCAGATGCTGGCTGTTAGCAGAAAAATATCCAGTTAACTTGATCGCATAGGCATGGTTCTGTAGTATCTTAAAAATTCGAACACCTTGTGTAAAGCTTAACCATCTTGCCGTCCTTAACATAAACGTAACGTAAATGAATTGTAAGTAGAAATTTAAAACTCCTGGCAACATTACACTGCTGCTAAAGAATTTGTGATTTTTTAATAGTTTTTTTTTTTTTTTTTGGTTAACGAAAAGAAAATTAAGATCAAAATTATTTAAAAAGAAAAATTTCTCAACAATATCTTATAAATTACAATCAGCAAATATAAAACGTGTGTGGTAATTATAGGGAACAAAGAAATTTTAAATATATACAGTCAGAAAACAAAGGCAAAATGACTGGTTCAACATTTAGTTTAAAATTAAAATCGAAAAAAGGTCAATTCATTGTCAAGGACTTGAATAATTCGACGACGGTGGCAGATTTGAAAGCTCGTATAGCGCAAATGACGCAAATTAACGAACCGCGATTGAACATACTAGTCGGCTTTCCACCGCGTCCATTGGATATTACACACGATACGCAAAGAAGTTTAGAATCGACGGGCATATGCAGTGGCGAAACACTCATCATTGAAGAAAAGCCCGAATTTAACGAACTCCAACAGTCCCTCGAGGAGGATGAAGCGTTAGCACGTCGCCTGCAAGAAGAGGAAGAGCAAGAACAGTTACGTCAGGTGGTGGAAGCCGACGAAGAAAGTAGTCGGGTTCAACTGCCACCAGGTTCCAGCGGTAATTTCAATGGCGTTTTGATGAAACGTGTTGTACCGGCTGATAATTCTTGCCTATTTACAAGCATACGTTTTGTATTGAATGGAAAAATAGATAACGAAGGCAGTGAAATGATGCGTCACATTATTGCTCAAGAAGTGGCGGCCGATCCGCAGCAATATAGTGATGCTGTTCTAGGTAAATCGAATTCAGAATATTGTGCTTGGATACAAAAGCCTGATTCGTGGGGCGGAGCAATTGAAGTGGCAATACTTTCCAGTTATTATGGGATTGAAATCGATGTTGTCGATATTCAAAATGCTATAATTAATCGTTTTGGCGAAGATAGAAATTATGGACTGAGAGTTTTTCTATTATTTGACGGCATACATTATGATCCGTTATACATGGAAAATGAAGTGGTAAGTATCCAAACGTTAATATAAACTTGAAGTGATAACTTAACGATAATCTATTTGCTCATTCAATTTTCTAAATGCAATTTGCTTAATTCTTTTAAGGGCGGAGCACCCGCCACGATATTTCCTGTAGAAGAGTTGGGCGTCTACCAACAAGCTGAACAATTGGCGAAAGAGGCAAAATCCTCCCGCCAGTTCACTAATGTTGATCATTTCTCTCTACGATGTATGCAGTGTGACATTAAACTTGTGGGCCAGGCGCAGGCATCACAACATGCCACAGAAACTGGCCACAATAATTTTGGCGAAATTTAATACATTCACATATTAAGCTCAAAAGTTTTGATGTTTCATTTATCGCGAATAGTAGAAAAAATTGTAAAACAAACAAACGAGGATAAACCCTAAAGCCATTATTGAAATATATGTTCTTTGTTTCCAATTTACAAACGAAAAAAGAAAAACATTTCTTCTGTCTCACTTAATTCTCGTACACAAACAAATAGAAATGCCTTAGCCATATAACACATAAAGCGTATTGTTCAAAATAAAAGCATACTAACACAAGACATATTTTAATATAGCTATCACTAAAGGAAAAGGAAACACCAGCTGATTGTAATGGACGGCAATGTTAATTTTGAAGATAATTTTACATCTACTGACTTTCATTCATATATGCCGTGAGATATTGTTAATTTAGAATGGATAAGGAATATTATTTGTTAAATTATTTTGTGAGATAATCTAAAGATTATAAAGGAAATTTGAATAATAATAACAAAAAAGAAAAACTTATTTGATTGATCATTGAAATTATTCATTTCAGTCGTGCGTAAGTCCATAATAAATATAAAACTTAAGATGGTGACTGGTAAGTGCAGAAATTGCTACTTTTTAATGCTAACCTCTTTAGAAATGAAACAGGACTGCACTACCGAAAAATATATGCTTCGTCTTGCATTCTCAAAATTTAATTAATCTGACGATTACTTCCTTAAAATTCTAATATAAGTTTTAATAAAACACGATAATCACTACGTTAGCCCAGGAAGACAACTGCGAACGCCTTTTACCGAAATTTTTCCTGTGGATACATAGATAAGATTATAAATAGAAATACTGACACAATAGTTTTCATATTCGAATGAATGCAAACCTATATTTTCAAATTTTTTAGTATAATCCTTAAAATAAGCTTATGATTATTTACAGTTCATTCAAGATATTTCAACTTCCATTAAGTGATGAATTATATAACAGCAGCCCAAGGCGGTGTCATCGGTGTGGGATTTTGCAAATAGGACATTACCACCGCACTAACACTTAACATAAACGAAGATAACACCTTAAACATTATAAAGGAAAAGTTGATATTTCGAAAAAGAATTATTGCAGTGTTTAGATGTTACCTGTTTGGCGTCGTCACTAACACGAGAACTTGCAAAACTTATGCTGGAGCAATATAAAGCAAACCAAGCACACCACTTCAATTTCATCATTAAGCCACACATAGAAAATATCATACCTACACAATAAATAACAAACAATGACCTAAGAAATAAATATAAGGAAGTTATTGAAGTTTCTGATCAGCACCCACCCAAGATATTCATGTAATCTGGTGTCAGGTCTTCATTAGCACCGCTGCCACTTTGCCCTTGATTTTGTGGCGGTTTGTAACGAATTACTTTTTCTTTGCGTCTTGGATCCACGGTAGTACTCATTTTTTCTAAATCCCTTCTTTACTTTTCTTATTTTCAATTAATTAACGAGGAGCTAAACATAATCATATTTGAAGCAGGTGTTACCAAACAGAGATGTAAAATTCACAACAATCGCCACGCCATAAAAAATGTTAATTTTCTTAAGGTATTACCATTTTCTGCCATAGTTTTTGTAAAAACCGTTTTTGACAGATGAGTTTCTGTTTTGTCTTTCAATTTTCGTTTCCTTATAGATTACAAAATCCAATTTTTATATTAACACAAAATAAGCAAATATAAAATTTTATTTATTAAAATGTATACCAACAATCTTCACGGAAACCTAATTAAGAATTTAAATAAACTTGAGGCAATTGCCGATGGATTAAACACTTCCAAACTTGTGGTACATTTTTCATACTTTACTTTAGTAAGTTTAAAGATTTTATGCGTGCGCACTTGAATTACAGGATGCGTCGAATCTACGCAAAATACTGAAAGGTTTCATATTCTTGACGAGAAGCTTAGAATTTGGAGAACAGAAAACGTTTGAAGTTGTTACGATTTGGTGTCGTTTGTATTTGGTGAGTTGTGAGTTCAAAACAAAATCTTCGTAACAATTTCTTAACAATTCTCTCCTCACAAATTTATGCAATATACTTCGTTCTTAGAGAATGCAATCCTTTATTGAACCAAGAAATGAAAATCTAAACGCACAATTCGAAAAGTCTACGCCAAAGGTTATTACTTACATGATTGGGTGTTTGCAATGCCAGGTCTATAATGTTGACAATTATTACTTCATAATACTCCAAAGCATAGATGAACTTTTAAAAAGTATGCAATTAACCTCAACAAAAAAATTGGCTGATTTACAAGCAGGAGTTATGTGGGTTTAGGAATTGCTTAGCCGATACAATCATGACAGTGAAAATGGTTCTTCTTTTTTGCAGATCTTGTTTGTGGTATCCGATCAATTATGCCGGAGATTTTAATACACAAGTTTTGGCATTGAAGTTAATCTGGAAACTTTTAAAAATATGTGATATTGAAAAACAAAAGGAAGAATTGGAGGCTATCCAGTGTACTACTGTAAATTTAGTTCAAAAGCAATTGAATGAGATGGTACAGAAAGGCAATATGGATACCTTCGAAAGTGTAAGATTTTAAAAAGAACTTTTAGCTTACATAATTTTCAAATTGACAAAGATTTAAATATAAATGGGTAGGATAGCTATATTCGTAAGTGGGGATACGCTACATTTGTCTACTGCTGACTAGTGTAGGGCTTAATATGTTTGCCCGCTCGTGCATCTGTCGTTTGCTATGAAGAAGCTTGCGGCCGCAAAAATTTAAATAAAAAACTTATGCTTGGAATACGTGGCTTTAGTTAACCCACAGATTGGATTTTGAGAAAATTTGTATTCCACCCTCAACTACCACCATTATAGCTAACACACTACGACGTACTTCAAAGCCGATATCGGTGTAAAAATAAGCATAAACATATGAAGACCATCTTAAATCTAAAATACTTAGTTCTAGAACATAAATGGAAGAAGTAACTTAATGTACTTATAAATGAGCTTACGCTTCCAATATAAGGCCGCATGTTTCGAGCGGAAAAGTATATGTTGGCTTTAAATTGCCATTTTTTTGTAACTTTTAAAATTGAAACCCTCACCGCATGTTAATATGCGAGCAGTGTATTTAGTTGAAGAATTGGAAAATCATTTATCAGAAAATATTTCGAATTTGTGTCGATTTTTAACCCAACGACGATTAGAAAATTTTCTGATGTTGCACATATCATTTAGATATAATAGCCAAGCAAGGGTTGGGTAACCATCACTGAACAAACTTAAACATTCAACGACAAATCATTTGAGAACGCATGTATATATTAATTGATTGTCTAATCAGCTCGAATAATGCTTTCAATTTTTATAATAATACAAATATTTTTGTAAGTTGGGATATAATGAACGAAACTTATTTTTAATTAATTCTTTACAACAACTTTAGATGGCTCGAGAATTTCTAAACCTTCACAATTTAAACTTAGATAATGAAGCTAAAGTTTATTCGCTCATTTGTCAATCGTTACGTTTCGACAAATACATTGAATTCTATAGACCTTTGGTAAGCGGACTATCGTGTTTAAAACATTTACAAATTAAGATTGCCTTATGGAATTTATTTTTAGAATTCTGACAAGTTTTGGGTGGATTTTAATTGCAATCCCCATACTTTGTCATTCAAAGGTCGTTACAGATCTTCTGTTAATCAAAATTACGAATTGATTCAGGTTATTATAAAGATCAAAGCCATAACCATGTAAGTAATTTAGTCAACTTTCATATTTATATACAAATAACAAATGAATCTGTTTTATTAGGCGCCAAAACGCTTTAATAGTTTGTTATGAAGAGAAAATTGAATTTTCAAAAACCTCGGCTGAATTAGAAATATTAAATCGCCTTAGTAAGGTGAGTTTAGTTCTATCGGATGCGGAAACAGATCGTCTAATAAATAATAAATATTTCTGTGAGCATTTTAAAATCAACACGATTGACCACAAAAATACCAGATTTAGTGATTCCGATTCCTTACATGAAAATACTGACCAACTTTTGAAGGAACCAACATTTTCTGAAAAAAACGGTTAGTTGCTAATCATTAACGGAAAACAAAGACTCTCTCTCTCTCTATTCCGGTTTTGAGTAAACATTCTTAACCTTTTTGCAGTTTCAGATGGGAATAATGTATCTTTTAATGAAAATAGCAAAGACAATAATGCACTTACTTCCCAAAAAGAAGTACCGGAACTGGTCGAAAATGACGGGAAACAAGAAAAGGATAATAATGCTACAAATACGGCTCATATAGAATCACCGAACACATCAAATTCAATGCTTGCTTTGGAATCGAAGGATAGCCCCATAAAGGAGTTATCTAATAAGCGAAAATTTTTCAAAGCTTCAATGTCGCAGAAAACGGTACCAAAACGTCAAAATAAGAACAAAACTTCATCAAAACCAAAAAAAATTAAGACGCCAGCAAATATATCCAAATCTACTGAAACTATCAACTTAACTGATGAGAACCAAATCGAGCTTCAAAGCCCGCCATCATCTCGTTCATTAGATTCGCAAACTGCAAACGATAACTTTATTGTTAATATTTCTAATTATCTTAAGAAAGGTCAAGAAAGGGAATTCGCTTCTCCGACTCTACCGAAAGACCAGCAGCGCGCTAATGTCTTAAAACGTACCAATTCCTCAGATTTAAATCGTTCCAAGTACTCAACAAAAATGCCTACCGATGTTTACAGCATCTTCGATGAAATCTAGTTCGATTTCCTATTTAAAAAATGAAATAGTACCGTGGACAAAGGTGCTTAGAATTGTATTAACAGTTACTTTTTCATAAATTTCTGAATTTTTTTTTTTGTATATTTTGTTCCTCTTGAAAGTTTAAAATCAATATGCAGTTATGGAGATTTAAAGAGTGTTTTCCAAAAAATTTGAAATTTGTATTTCAATTAATTTTTTGAATCGACTATTATTGTATTATTTCATTTCCAAATTTTTCTTAAATTTGAATATAAGAAAATTGTTTTCCAAAATTGTCACAATTTGCTTAATTTGAATTTTCAACTAATAAAAATATCCTATAATTTTTTTTTTCGTTTATTATAAATTTCATCGGTTACTGAATTTCAGATTATATCAACCCTGTTTATTATTAAGGTCATATGGTTATGCGAAGTTTCTTAAGTTCTTAAATTGTGGGAAGCGGTTTAGTAAGTTTCTTAATATTACGATTGTAAATTAAAATTGGATTAAAAGGAATGGCGATTAGATTATTTCTGTTTAGTTCTATTCGAACATTACGTGTTTTAAAGACACCAAATCCCATAATTCATAGGACACATATGCTCACAGTAAATAATACAACAGCAAGGTTTGCTCAAGGCTTGCATATAAAAACTTATGACAAAGATGCCGGCTTTGATAAAGAAAGGGAGATCAATAAGTTCCAAATAGGGCAGGAGGAGCCTTTATTTAAACCAGAAGAGTCAATAAAAATCGGTCGCAGAAGGTCGGGGACGCAAACTTTAGAAAACGAATCTGAAACCGAAAACTCCAAAGTTGGGGAAAATGAAATAAAAGAACAGAATAAGTCTCTTTACTTTGACTCAATTAGTTCAATTAATAAAGATCCTGATACATTTGGCAGTGCTGTGACGGCCGAAACGCTAGAAGACGAGGGTATTTCATAGTTTTCTATATTTGAAAAGTACCTATAAATAATTTAATCATTGTTATTCAGGTGACAAAGTTGAAGAAGATTATATTAATGGTCCTACAAGACATTCTAAAAAGTTACGTACCAAAGAATACGCCTTCTTAATAAAAGACCACTTAAATAATCATCGCCTAAAGGAGGCAATCGATATTTTGGAGGTGCGTATACTTAAAGAGGATCGAGCTAAGCCGGAAAATTATATTTACAATCTTCTAATAAGTGGATGCGCTAAGGCTGGCTATACCCGCAAAGCTTTTCAATTGTTTACGAAAATGCGTCAGCGTGGATTGAAAGTTAAGGAAAGCACATATACCTCATTATTTAATGCTTGTGCGAATGCTCCGTATCGGACAGACGGAATTGATAAAGCTAATCGTCTGAGGGAAATAATGTTGGAGAAAAATTATGAACCAAATGTTAAAAACTATAATGCTATGATTAAAGCTTATGGACGCTGGGGTGACGTCAAAACCGCTTTTTTATTGGCTGATGAAATGAAGGAGAAAAATTTTGAATTCACAGTAGAAACTTATAATTTTTTGCTGCAAGCCTGTGCTAGTGATCAGGAATTTGGTTTTCGGTATTTATTCATAACGAAAATTTCTACTCTCACTTTATTGGAATTTTCTTTTTAGCCATTGCTTACTTACTTGGCATAAAATGCTAAAAGCAGGCATCAAACCAGATTACTACTCCTTTAACGCTGTCTTACGTTGCACTCGCGATTGTGGTTTTGGTGATTTAGATAGCACGCAGCAAGTTTTAAAACAAATACTTGATGGGCCCGGTGATCCTCAAATTGCTGCCGCTGAAGAGACTCCGCCGATATTAAATGATGAGAGTTCAAGTGAGGCTGGAAAAACTAAAAATCCTTTCACAGACTCTAACGAATCCTCCCTACAACCGCAAGCCACCATCACCCAGTCTTTGCAAGTGCAAACAGATGCAACTAGTTTGGAATTGCCCAACCTATTGGCGCCCCGACCACATTTAGGTAGCATGGTATCGCTCGCTGAGGTGCGGAAGCCGCATGAACGTTTTTTACTCTTAGGCGGTCTTAGCTGTTTCCTAGAACATATGAAATCTTGTAATATAACACCGGACATTGAAGCATTCACTAGCATGTTGGAAGTAATACCGCCTACCAATACTGCCGAAAAACAACTTTTGACTTTTATACGCAAAATTGGCCTTAAAGCCGATATAGATTTCTTTAATATTCTTATCAAGAAGCGTGCTATGCGCTTCGACTATGAAGGAGGTAAAGAGGTTTTAACAATGATTAAAACAGCTGGATTGAAGCCAGATATTGTTACCTACGGGGTTCTAGCTTTGGGTTGTACTAATGAGGAAACTTCACGAGAGCTGTTACGGCAAATGAACGAGAATGAAATTAGGTAAAAAGTAAAAACAAAAATGCTATTATGTATCTTAGCGTATTTCCCTTTCAGAATGAACATTGCAATTTTAGGAGCTATGCTACGCCAAGGTTGCGAACGTAACTCATTTCCTTACATCTGCGAAATTATGCAAATTAGTTTGGACGAGCATGTCAAACCAAACCCTATATTTTTGACACATTTGGATAATTTCTATATAAAATGTGCCCGAGCAATCGATGCCCGAGTAAGTTCTTACTACCCATTGCACTTTATATTTAATTTCTTAACGCTCTGATGATTTTAGCGTCCTTGGACAAAAACTAAAGCGTTCAAGAAAAACCATATGAAGTTCTGCGATAAGTATCGTTTATACCAAGAAGAACATGGTATATTAGGGCTAAAGCTAGAGGATGCAATTAAAAGGCTTAGACAAAAACCATATGATTATTATAAAGAAGACGCGATAGATGGATTGGAAAATATAAAGAATGAAAAATTGGCACGCAAGCAAAAGCTCCGTAAATATATTAAGAAAATCAAAATAGAAAATCTTAAAGGGGATGAAAGTCAGTTCGCAGATGGCCTTCAAAGAAGAAACGACCAAACCCTCAAAATAGATTAAGTGCATATGTAAGTTTGAAGTAATTTTTATTTTTAAAAATATATTGATTTTTGAAGTATGTTAACCAATCATTGTCCTCTTACGACCTCTTGCTCGTACTTCTTCAAACTTTGCCACTACTGATACCTCATCTTTCCCGCATTGCTTTCGATAAGCCTGCAATATGTATTCAAATAAATATGGTTGTTCGCTATGGGTGCTCAGCAAAGCCCGTTCTAGAACATATAAATCTACACCCTTGTCTTCCGCGCCTTGGTTATAGTGACTTAACCCAAAATCTATAAATATCACTTCATAATCTATAAAATTGTCATTGACTTTAGGATTGATTAAAATGTTTGAGGTAGTTAGATCTCCGTGTATTATATTGTGAGCATGCATGCATCCTATAATATGTCCCACACGTTCACACAGCGCCTTCAAAATCTCTCTTTGTTCATTTTCCTCGTTTTGTTCCTTTACCGCTCGCTCTATATATTCTTTAGCAGTTACAGCTTTCTCATAAAATTCCATATAGATTTTGCGTTCAGACAAATCCATATGTAATATTCGGGGAGCGAGTATACCAGCTGCTTGGCATCTGCTAGCCGCTTTACTTTCAGCTTTCATACGTTGTCGTGTAATCTGCATATCCAAGTCCGGATGACGATATTTCTTAACAAATCGTTCTTTAATAAGACATTTTTCACCTTTATATTCACCTAAATATAAGCGCCCTTCGGCACCTTGTTTTAGTAAACCTTCCATAGGAAACATTTGCCTTAACTTTTTTAGGGAAAAGTTGCCTTTGCAAACGTCCCTGTTAAAGTGCATTTAATTTAAGTTGCGTGAAGACGTATCAGCAGACGTAAAGTGCGTGCGCTTTCATACATTGCAACAATATGTAATATTACTTAAAATGAAATTTACTAGAGGGAAGAAAGGGTATTCAAATTTCTTTTATAGAATACAACAGCAATCTAAATGGTGGTTACAATTTAGTGGAAAATTAATAACATAACATAAATAGTTATAAATTTTAATAATAGCGTTATGTGAAAACGTTTTTGTATCGTACGTAAAAGTGAAAGACTTATTAAATACAACACTTAGTGTACCTATTTATGGCTGCGTATTCATCTTAGCATACATCACATCAAAATTTAGTCAAAACGATTGACTGATCGAATATTACTAAACTTAACAAATTTCATCATTCCATTTCTGAAAACGAGATTCATATCTACGGATACTTGTTGGCTAAAACTAAGCATAATTTCAAACGTTTTAAGCATGAAAAATCTTTTTGTGATATCAAAACTGTAAAATAAAATAATTCGTTGTATTTGAAGATGATAATCTTGTTCAATCGTCTATTTGCTCTGTTGACAATAGCGACTATGTATAATTGTTGCAATAACACAGAGATGTCTGTGTCGAACAGCTGTCGTTATTTTTATTATTCGTTCGTGTTTTGGTCTAAATTAATGTAATTTGTGATTCATCTTGACAAACTTTTTTAAATTCAAAGTGACGTCACAACCTCTGGGAAATGTTTAATAACTTATTTGGAAAAGCTCCGACTTTAAAGGAACAACAACGTGAAAATGATAGGAATCTTAGAAAAGCAACCCGAGATATTGAACGTGAACGTCGGAAACTAGAGGAGGACGAGAAAAAGCTAGAGCAAGAAATACGGAAAAATGCCGCCCAAGGCAATAACGATGTATGTCGGATACTTGCAAAGCAATTAGTTGAAATACGTAAGCAAAAATCACGAACATTCGCAGCCAACAGCAAAATAACTTCGATTGGCTACCAGAATAAAACAATTGGTACTAACGTGGCTTTGAGTAATGCAATGGGCACAACAGCTAAAACTATGGCCGAAATGAATAAAATCTTGAGACCAGAAGGCATAGCTGCGAATGTTAGAGACTTTCAACAGGCCAATATGAAAATGGAAATGACTGATGAAATGATTAATGATACATTGGATGAAATGCTTAACGATTCCGATGAAGAAGAAGAAACTAATGCCGTAGTCAATAAAGTTTTAGATGAAATTGGAATCGAAATTTCGGGTAAAATGGCTAATATACCGGCCGCCGGTTCAAGTGATTTAGAAGTGAAAGATGCACGAACTGATAAAGACATTGCAGAACAATTAGCTAAATTAAGATCAACATAAGAATATGTATTATATAGTTTAATACCATAACCATTTAAGAGGATTTATAATAATGCTTATGGAATTACAATCGCGCAGACATACCACCAGCTGCCACTATACTTTCACCAGTAATATAGCTGGCATCATCAGATACCAAAAAAGCAACTACACCAGCCATTTCTTCCGGCATACCTAAACGACGCATTGGGATTCTAGCTAAGACCATCTCTTCAGCTGTTTTCGATTCGTATAACTATAATTGTAAATGAATTTAGTACTAGTTTTTTTTTGTTCATTTTTGAAAGAAAGCTTAATAAAAGTTTGAAAATTTCTTACCGATTTTGAAAATTTTGTTTTTATAATACCGGGCGCTAAGCAGTTTACTCGTATACCTTCCGAAGCTAAATCTTTTGCAGCCGCTTTAGTCAAACCAATGAGAGCAGTTTTACTAACAGAATAAGCACCCAATAGCTAAAAACAAGAGAATTTGAAAGAAGAACTTTATAGGTATATAGTGCATAGTAGCCACCTCCAAGGCATCATAACCAGCTATCGAGGAGACGAACATAATGTTAGAATTTTTCTCTTTACGTAACCATGGCAAGGCCTCCTTAGCCAGTAAATATGAAGACTTAACGTTAACATCGAAAATTTTATCCCAAACTCCTTCGTCACAATCTAAGACACCGCCAACCGCCGGATTTGTGGCAGCATTTGATACTAATATATTAAGTTTACCATATTTTCGTATGGTACCCTCAAACAATTCTTTGCGATCTTTTGCGTCGCCAACATGGCACTTCAAACCAACAACATTTAATTGCAATTTACGCAATTCTTCTACAGCTCTATCAACATTGTTCTGCTTGCGGCTGCTTATCACCACATTGGCACCTTCTTGGGCTAAACGTTTTGCTATAGCAAAACCAATACTAAAAAATAAAAATTTTATTTAAACGTATTGCAGTAAGTATATACCATTAACATTTCTTCTCACCCATCAGTGGATGCAGTGACTATTGCTACTTTCCCCTCTAAACGTTTCATGGTACTATAAGCTGCAAATGTATTGCTGCAATATCTATTTTTGGAGATACTTTGGTTAATAGCACCTATTGGACCGAACTTCTTGTAATGGTTTGCTAAAATAGGTTGCGTTAGTGGTGCGAGACCTTTGCACAATTTAAAAGCAAGTGTATACGATGTTGTGGCATTTACTGCCATAATCTACTTCTCAACCTTAATTATGGTTAATTTCAATAAATCAAAAGAGTGGACTTTGATTTCCGTTCGGATCAGAGTCTAGCAATCTTTTTTATTGTTCTGGTATATATTAAAAGTGTTTCACATTTACTTGTCGCATTATCTTTCACTTAAGTTGGTTACATATATAATAACAGTTCCTTAGCGAAATTATGTTTGGGTAATTTAAGGTTATCAGACAGAGTAAAAGCTGTAATTGGCATAGCGTAATATTCATATTCGCTAAAATTAACTTCAACGTCATTCTCCTTTCGAATGCATTCAATTAAAATCAGCTGTTACGTGCATTATTTACCTTAAGGCATGAAGAAAGCAGCTTTCTTTCTATTATAAATTGAAACGTTTATATTTTATGAGTGTTATTGTTATTATTTAATATATTTTGTTAAAAGCTTTTTAAAGTGATTAGGAAAAGCTTATGAGAAGCGAAGGATAAAAATTAGGTCATAGATCAAACATAACTTGAGCTCTACAATAATTCACCATCTCTTCTCATGAAAATGAGTTAAGAAAGAAGATATTTTGGTTAGAACAAATCACGAGGCGTATCGAGATTAACTCGAAAACAAAACACGACTGTTGCGTCTAATGAGAACATGTTAGAACAAAACAAAAAAACGGCTATTGGGCAGGTTAGAGAGAAACATTAGAAATCTATCGTACCATGCTTTCAACATTAATGTAAAATGTGCCACGGACGTGCAAGACGGAAAATTAATATTTCTGTCTGCTTTTTCATTTACAAGCTAAATTTCTTTCTAGTTTTTTATTTATCCGTGAATGATAACAACGAAATTCTCATGACAGTCTTACGTGTTCGCAAATAAAAACGTTTCTCAATTATCGACTTGGTCGCGAATGCAAGCTATCTTTCACAATGATTACAATCAAGAAACGTTACCTTGCATGAATTACGATCAAATACAATCCAGGCAATAAAGTGTGAAGCCAAGTACGAGCTGCCGATCTTTAACAATTAGGGCTATCCTACTGGCATCAATTAGTTTTCTTCAGCCGAGCCGATTTACCTAAATAGGTAGGAGACACCCTGCTCAACGTCGAACGAGAAGTATTAAACTGCTGAACACAATGACTGGATTTGCGTTCAAGATCACGCGGGAAAACAGAAGGAAAGAGAGAGTGACGTATATGTGAAAACAAAAGAAAATTCTATGGTTAATATTTTAAATTTTAAAGTGGACATTAAGATTTTTATTAAAAAAAAGAAGATGTATTGCCTCTTATTTCTACACGGAAAAAAATGTTCGTTTCCCTTTATTAATTCTTTTTTACTTTGAATGAAAAAAAAAGGAATATTTTTCACATTATTAACATTTATAGAAACTTGCTTTAGTGATCCAATGCAAGCTCTGTGTTGACCTGACTAAGGTCATTCATTCTGAACTTTTAATTTATTTTTTTGCGAACTTATGCTTTCGTTTAAAGCCTTCAAATTTGTAATTAGACCTCGGAACAACAAAAGCGTACAAAATCAAGTAATATCAAGCTGACATTTGGTTGTTGTGCATTGACCCTTAGAATAGCATTATAAAATTGGAGGCCTATTAAAAAATTTGGGCTTGCACCTATCCTGTCTTATGAACAAATAAACTTTTATTTTAGTTTTTGTAACGTATATGATAAGGGATCCGTTATTTTAACGAACGCGATGAAGAATTTATTATAATTTTGTAGCGTTGTAAACAGTGTCGTGCAATTGTGGAGAAAAATTGCATATATTTCATATATAACGTTGTAAACGGCAGTAAAATTTGTAGAAAATTTTATGTATATTGCTTATAGTGAAGTGAAATACGGTAAGCTTAGGTTTTTTGTATATACTTTCGATTTGTGTGTATTAACAGCTGATCGCTTTGTTTATAAACTGCGTAAGACGAAAATAGTTATTATTAATAAAATTTTAAAATGAGCTCACCCTCTACTAAATCGAACAATGATACAGTGTCCAATAAACAAAGAAAGTCCTCGAAAAATAGTTCGAATTCCAAATCGACAAATTTAGATACTCGAGCGGAGTTAGCAGACCTCATAAAGAAAAAGGCGGAAACATCCGTAAGTCTTGAAAATAAGCCATAAATATCTACCAGTCATTATAATTTTTATATTTACCATGCAAAGGAGCAATTGGCAAATTTGGAAAGGCAAATATACGCTTTTGAAGGTTCCTACCTGGAAGATACTCAATTATGTGGGAATATTATAAGAGGCTGGGAAAGATATTTAACTTCGAATAAGGCAACAAACTCTAAAGCAGACAAGCGTAATCGAAAGTTTAAAGAAGCGGAACGATTGTTTTCAAAGTCTAGCATTACGTCGATGGCAATATGTAACCGTAGGTATTTCATATAAATTATTTGACCTCTTTGTAAGCATTCGTTGTCCTGCTTTAGCCGAACGAGCTAGTGAGTCTGATTCAGTGACGAACGAAGACTCTAGCGATAATCAGATAACTTTAAATCAAAACACAACCACAGTGCATGACGGAACCACCTGTATCAAAAGTTCCGGTAAAGATGATAAATCGGAACGTGCAGCTACACCACAGCGTGATATTAGCAAAGAGCCTGGAACGCCTAGCGCGACTTCCACTAAAAGTAAATTGCCTTCCAGCTCAAGTATAACTCCGAAGAAAAGCGGACACATCAACAAAAAAATACGTCACCGATGATTTAAGGCTAGATCACGGCTTAAGCACACATATTGAAAAACTAAAGTCGTACCTATTGAGACCTCTAATAGTAATCCGCTAAATTTTTATTATAAAAATCTTTGTCAAATTCCTTATTGGAAGGTAACTTGAAATATATTATGAAGAGTCACAGAGTCTTAAGAAAGGTTTAAATAAACGCAACGTAGGGCAGCAGTAGCACAAATTTAACAACTATAATACAATAAAATAGACAACCAGGCATATGACCATCAGTGTTATAATCATGCCACCAACCATCACATATTTATCTTCGACAATACGTCTTTCAATTAATTTCATGGTGTGATTAGATAAACCCAACGTGCTGCCAATAATCATTATGCGTTTTTGAGCTCCTTTCAGTGTACTGCGCTGATTAACGAGACTGCTTAAGATATTACCGCCACTTGATAGCATTTCGTCAACCCCACGATGAACGTTGTCCAACTGATTATTATGCTGTAGAGCATAGTCAATGTCTAGGCATGTTTCATTATTATTTGCTGTAAATCTATGACTCAATAACTGTTCCCTCTCCGTTAATTCTGCTTCCCTTTTTTGGCGCTTGTCCCTAAATAACTGAAGAGAGCTTTGCAGGTGCATGACATCATACTTAAGCTGATCGACTCGCATTTTTGCATTTTGCCGCTGCGATGCGGGTATTTTATAAAGTAAAACATCTAAACGATCACAATTCCTGCAAAATTCGGCAATTATTACTATCATTTATATGAAGTATGGCTTTGCAAATTTACGAGTTAACTTGCGTGATTCGCATTTGTATTTCATTTTCTACATCATAATTTTCGGGAGCTCCACTAGTTTGCACCAGCTTTTGAAAATTTTTTTCTATTTCTTGCAAAATGCGGTTCGTCTGATGGTACAGTGCTTCCATATTCAATAGATTATTGGAATGCTTAGAAAATATAAATATTTAAATATAATCCGCACAATTGGAGCATAATTAAAATTTCGTTTTTGTGACGTGTTTTTACTACGCCAATGTTGCCAAGTACCTGTATTATTACATCATGATTGCCTCCAAATGAAAAATTTATTGAGTTTGACAATTTTGACGTTATGCAAATAAAATTTGTTATCTTTGACATTGTCCAAAGTTCTTCGGATGAATATATCGTCAATAGACTTAATCCATCCTTCTTAAACAAATAAACGAACAAACAAACAAAACATGGCTTCTACCGGATTATTGGTTATATCGAACTTTAAACAAACACAACAGACTTTGAAAGCTATTGAAAAATATGTTCACTCACTTTACGTGCACATCAATGTACCTGGCAGCGTAACTCCAGTGCCTTCTTGGGGTCGTTTTATATCACAGCTATACGTCGATGGTGCAACTTTATTAACTTCCTGTGAAAAGCTAAACATGAATATTTTGGTTGGTCCCCTCAAACAGCAGGGCACTTTTGATAGTCTTCGACTTAAACCAATTGATATGATATTCTCCGACGCCCGTTGTACCGAAGTATGCGAGCAATTGCGACAACAATTGCAAATCGAGAAACCACCCATTTATTTGGCCGATGATGCAGTTGTAACTGACTTGTGCGAGCACCAACAAACTAAGCCTTTGGATAAATTACAAGTGTATGAAAACGTTGTCCTGGGTGGGACGTTTGATAGAATTCACCTCGGTCATAAAATACTTTTAACGCAAGCTGTGTTAAGAGCCTGCAGTCGATTGGTAGTGGGCGTTACTACGCAAGAGATGACAAAATGTATAAGCAATCATCTCTTCGTATTGATATATTCAATTTTAAACATTAGCTTATCATTTCAGCAAAAATTTTGAACGAGTTGATATTACCGGTAGAACAGAGAATCTCCGAATTACGAGAGTTTTTGCAAGAGATCGATTCTACTCTTCACTATGAAATCGTACCTATAGACGATCCCTATGGGCCTACAAACAGTGATCCTAACATGGATATGATTGTAGTTAGTTCAGAGACGTTGCGCGGTGGCGAGAGGATTAACGAAATTCGAGCTAAAAACAATTTAAAACTACTCGACATCTACTGCATTGATCTGGTGGAAAATTCCGATGGAAAAGGGCCTAAAGAAAATAAAATTAGTTCCAGCAACGCACGTATTGACTTGTTAGGCACTCGTTTACGGCAACCGGAATATCATACAAATTTGCCATCAGACATTTATATTATTGGGCTTACCGGTAACATAGCCAGTGGAAAGAGCAAAATGGCACAACGTTTCCAGTCGTTGGGAGCCACCGTAATGGATTGTGACAAAATAGCTCATGAAATATACGAACCAGGTCAAATTTGCTATGAACAGATTATTCAACATTTCGGTCGATCTATCTTAGATAACGGCCGTATTGATCGTTCTAAATTGGGAGCAACTGTATTTAGTAATCCCAAAGAGTTGGAAAGATTAAATGATATTGTTTGGCCAGAATTATTAAAGGAAGTGAAGAGAAGAATTCAAGGTTTACCTATCATTCCAAATGAGATCAAAATAGTGATTTTGGAGGCTGCTGTTCTTTTGAGGGCTGGCTGGGACAAAGAAGTACACGAAGTGTGGTCAATGTTAGTTCCCTTTGATGAGGCTATACGTCGTATAATCGCACGTAACAATTTAACAGAAACAGCAGCGCGTGACCGCTTAGCTAGTCAATTAACAAATAAGGAACTTGTCGCCCGTTCGCATGTAGTCTTCAGCTCTCAATGGGAACCTGAATTTAGTCAAAAACAAGCCGAAAAAGCCTGGAATATGCTGAAAGAGGAGCTGCAGCAAAAACAGTTGCAAAGAAAGCACAATTTATGATAACTGGTCTTGCTGACGTTCCACGTGCTATGGTTCATTATGCATTTAACCAGACAATCAATCACTAAAGCTGTTTGTTGAATATATTTGTATATTATTTGCTTTAAAATATAGATTTTTATTGATCAGACTTTAATGACTCTCGCCCTTTTTACCAGCCACGCGTTTAAAGTCATTCATTTTAGTGGTCATTAAGGGTGAGCCAATGAAACCCACATAATCAATTTGCGTTACCTCGGCACCCGATTGATTATTTTTTACAAATATTTGTATATTTTGTACATTCTGGAACTTAACGTAGCGCAAATTAATCGGTGACCCCTTTTCCAGATCCTTCGGATCCAAACTGAAAAGGAAGAAATGAAAAATAAAACCTCCTTGAAAATATATGTATAATAATTTACACCAAATCCTGTACGCTTGTCATGCTTTCGGCCTGGTCGAAATCAATGGTTCGTGGTTGGTTTATGAAAAGCTTAATTTCTCTGGGTGCCAATTGCATCGGGGCTTTAAATTTCAAGGAGTGAATTTTGACCACTTGATTAAATGTTATAGATAATATCAATTGCTCATCACAATCCGATTGTAAATAGCCACCCTCGGAAGCGAGGCAGTGACTTAAAGGATGATCATCTGACTCATTAAGACATTCACACTCTTGTTTCGATATAAAGCTATTCAAATCCATCTGAAAATTTAAGTACGGAATTTCTCAATATTATTGGGTGAAGTTCAATGTTGATTCGATCATACTAGGCCCTGGCCGTAATCTTCACCGGCCTCATCGCCTCCACTAGCACCAGCATATTCCTGAATCTTGGCCTCTAAAGCATTAATGTCTGCTCCTTGAATTCTATCAATTTTCGTCTAAAATGCATAAATTTTTATCAATTTCTAATAAACCGAAGAACCTTTAAAATGTACCCTATTTCTATAAAATACGAATGTAGGCATGGCCGAAACTCCTTGGCTAGCTGCAGTGTCTTGACATTTGTCTACATCCACTTTAAGAAATATAGCATTAGGATATTTACCGGGAAGCAATTCAAAATGTGGAGCAATACGCTGACAAGGCCCACACCTATGTAAATACACGTAAATGGTGAAAATTTTAATTACATGACCGTGAAAATAATAAACTACCAAGCAGCTGTAAAATCAACCACTACTAAACGTATGCCGGCCGCAGCCAATTCCGACTGAAAATGAGCTTCATCATTTATTACACGTACGGACATCTTTTTAATTAATGTTATTGACAGAATTAGTTATTGAATGCAACGTCAAATAATTTTGTAAAAATTTGCAAATCCTCCAAAGATGACAGAGCAACTACCGAATGCTACTTCTTAAATAAAATTATCATTCACAAAAACTTATTCATCGTTCATTAGTGTTGAATTCACAAATTCACCTTCACTTCACCAACAAGTAGTTAGATTAAATCACAAATATCATTCACAGTTCGTTATCGTATTGCATTTAAAAAAACAACCATTTTGTGGATATGCATTTCGTTGTATTGTGGCTGTTGTTGCAAAATACTGGTGCCGAGTGTTTTTGTTTACATTTCCTAAGGACGTGCTATTATTTACATTTCAAAAGTAAAACTATATGTATATTGCCGGGATGTGTGGCATAATAATGTAGAAAAAAGAAAGACACTAATTATGTATTTATGATATTAAATGTTCCATTTTCGAGATTCGACCTTTTTAGCTGTATGTATGCATAAGAGGTGCGAGAAACGCTCTCTCAAAATTGTCAAAACCAGCGTAAGCAAAATTGCTTATGCTTTGCGTTAGAGGTGCATTATTAAAAGAAAACGGCTGCAAATTCAAAATGAAATTACTTCCAATCGAACTTGTTTACTTACAAACAACTGAATCAAAAAAAAAACTTTAAAATTGTGAAAGATAAGTAAGTTAATATTTTATTTTTACTTTTTACTCCATTATTCGTCGTGTATATAAAGGTGTATACAAAGGCAAGAATTATATTCTTATTTCAAATTTATAAATTAAACTTTTATATTTTTTAAGATTGATAGCGTATTTTAATCAAAGAGTGGAAAAGCAAATACGATCCATAAAAGATGGGAGAATTTGCAACTGTTTGCGCACCCCTTCAGCACATTTGCGATCACTACAAATTTCAAAACCCGGAAGTTCAAAATTTAATTTCTGCAGTTCCTGCACCTTCTACGACCTTTCACGACGGTGTGAACATTTCGCTGGAGATCTCCCAGTTGAGTCGAATAAGTGAAGAATAATACTGAAATAAAAAATATGCGGAATAAATCCGCTTTTATGCAAATTAAAAAATTGGGTTTAATTTTCAAATTAATCAATGTCAATGTAAATATATATATATAAATATTTTTTATTTGGATATGGATTAGACTTGTTTAAAGTAAAAATATATAAAATAAAATTAAAAAGGCAAAATTTTACGTAATCCCGTTTGCAATTACGTTTGTATGGTTCTCTTATTGATTGTATTATTGTAAACAAACAGACGTCAAGTTTGCCCCTTATTTTCCCATTTTTTTTTCGAAGTAAATTCTGAATGGTGAAAGCCATCCATAACTCTCAACGAAATGGTTCTCAAGCTGCGCTTATTATATGAGAGCTAGTTAATTAAAAGATGCATAATTGATGCCAAGCTTTCCAAGAAGGAAGAAAAAGAAAGGGTTAAGAAGACAAAACAGAAAAAGAGGAAGGAAGACATATTTTGTATGATTATATGTGTTAATTTATACTATGTTGTTGGTTTATATAATACGTGGCAACGACACCAAAGTCATTGAGCGCATTTTGCTTACATTTTGGATCCTTCGTAATACAGCTTTACAACACTGTATAAATTGGATTTGACTGCACCATGCAACTTCTTGAATATGATAATCATTCACTGTTTGTTATCAAGTGGAATTCCCATGTTCTCTTCGCCTGGGAAATACTTACATAGCAACCGTAAGGCTAGCATTGAGAGTGAAAATTTCGCAGTTTCATTTAAAGGTTATAATTAAAATTATCCTACTAAGTGAAAGAAAACATAAAAGTTAAGTTTTTGGTTGGAATATGTCTCGTCAAGCTTCTAGATTAGATCCAAAGAAAGTGGTAAGTTGAAAAAAAGAGAAATATAGGTGCAAGTGAGACGAGTGTGTTTTGGTAGAGTTGCGTAGAGTGGCCACCCTCGCTCAAAAATGGCTTCATTCGATTTTACAGTAAGGCATGTTAAAACTGTAAACTTCGTAGAAGCATAAGAAAATGGAGAATGCAGCTAGTGGAGATACAAGTAACGAGCAACAACAGGTAACGGAAGCGGCTATATCCACTAATGCAACGGTAGGAACAAATCAAATACAAGTTATACCAATTCCTGTAATGGCCGCAGGAGGAGGAGCTCAAATTATAATTGGACAGCAGCCGCAGCAAATGGCTGGTCTGCAACCGCAACTTATACCTCTTCAGACCAATCAAATAATGCTGCAGCAACCGCATCAAACATCACAGCCTATGCAACTCATGCAATTGCCCGACGGGCAGGCATTATTTTTTCAATCTCCTGCTGTGACGAGTGAAACACCGCCTCCAAACAGTACACAGCCAACCATACAGCCACAGTTTATTAGCATTAACGGACAACTTATGCAAATAGCTACCGCAGTTTCTGCTCAACAACAAGGTCCTAGTAGTACAGCTACAGCCTTAGGTCAGCAAATTATTATGATGCCTCAGGCAGCTGCCACAGTGGCAACGGCCTCAAATCCAGTGGCCGTGCCTAATTCTACGGCAAGTACAGTTGCTTCATCAACTACTACCAACCAACCTTCATCTACAACTGTTTCTACGGCTTCAATTTCTGGGGCCGAATCGAGTTGCCCAACTAACTCTGATGACGCAGTCGGGCAAAATGAGCCAGAAGAGGAACCACTCTATGTGAATGCGAAGCAATATAAACGCATTCTTATACGACGTCAAGCCAGAGCTAAATTAGAATCACGTATTCCTAAAGAGCGTTCAAAGTACTTACACGAATCTCGCCATCGTCACGCTATGAATCGAATTCGTGGCGAGGGTGGCCGCTTTCATTCAGCTCAGGAAAAAGGCGAACAGCAGCATGGGGCGGGATCAGAACAACAACAATCTTTACAACAGTCACGTGCTAGTACACCCCGTGCTCCACCCAGAGTTATAGCTCCCCACCAAACTGCACCGAATATTACCATAACGGCTATTAAATAGCCAGCCCAATTTCTCATATCAAATTCCCGCCTCTACATTTAGCTGTATATAGAATTACGAAAGTTATACCGCATGTGTGATGCGTGCTTAACGTTAAAAATTGTAGTTAAAAATAGAATAAAACTTAGGATTCTATACGAAATGAAAAACACAGGCATCCATACCAAACAAAACCTCTTCTCTTCATTCATACAATCGTAGAATTCGGAATTCCTAACACTAACTTATGGAGCTCTAGTAACACAAATGCTGCGCGATTTGGAGAACGTCGAGGACGTGAACAAGCAGCTGGAACGTATCGGCTACAATATGGGTATGCGGCTAATTGAAGATTTCTTGGCACGCACTTCAGCGCCACGTTGCATGGAAATGCGCGAAACCGCTGATCGTATACAACAAGCATTTCGCATTTATCTTAATATACAACCGTCAATAACTAATTGGTCGACAGCATCTGATGAATTTTCATTGCAATTTGAAACTAATCCGTTGACAGAGTTCGTTGAGCTACCACCAGATTTAAACAATTTACGCTACTGTGCGATTATTACTGGCTGCATACGAGGTGCCCTCGAAATGGTTCAGCTCGATGTGCAGTGTTGGTTTGTTCAGGTATAGTTGTCGACATATTCAACATTTACCTAAAATACTTACTTGAAAGCGTTTTTCTTTTTTGCTTTATTTTTTTGATTCCATTAGGATCAACTTAAAGGCGATAATGTTACCGAAGTACGAGTTAAATTTATAAGACGCCTTGAAGATGCCATACCGGCCGGGGAAGATTAAAATCATTTTATATATATATTTATATATAAATAGATATAGATTTTGGGAAAATGGCATTTAAAGAAAATCCATTCGCAGCCTTATTAATGGGAAATTCATTTACATTCGTATTATATTGTGTATAATGTGTAGCTTCATTTTAGAGTATTCCGTTTATTATATTCTGCAAATGTTCACGGAGTAAAGGCTTACCTATGATAGCAAAAAAATCGTACTTTTTCCATGAAGTAGTATAGATTTTATTGAAATGTTTTTATTATATGGAAAAGCATACGAAAAAGCAACGAAACAAACAAATTTACTTAGGGTGCACATCTTTGGTTTATGTAAGTTTGTCAATAAACAACGAGAACGAAAGTAGGGTGTAGAGAAAGAGAAAGAGAAAGAGAAAGAAAACATTGCCATACATATAAGAGTTATCACATAGAGCATCTTCATCCTGACAGTTAATTGTTGTTTTGACTCTGGGGGCAAAGCATTAGGTTAAGATTTTTGCGAGTGAGGACTTTACGCAACGCCTGTAAAGTTTTGATGCAAATCACAACACAACAACCATTTGCGACACCCTCCGATGGGCTCTTACAGGTGCACATCGAATTCTTTATGGCCTTATTTGTAGCGTTGGATACTGAAGGTGGTATTTTGCTGGTACTTACACCACTGTCGCTAAGTGCGTCCGTAGTAGTTAACGAAAGCTTTTTAGATGAGCAAGGATTCTCCTCTTCTAATTTAATAGTATTGGAATTGGCGGTCATAGTGCCGCAATAACCGCTTGCTGTGTTCATAACCCCTGTTTGCGCAGATGTGTTCGGAGTATTGCCGCCGCAACAACCGCCGCCTTTACCACTACTCATTGAAGCTAGATTTTGCAACAACATGGCTACGTCCTCGATATTTTGATTAATTTCAGCTTCGCTTCGGCTCACTTGTTTACGGCCATGTTCTTTAGGACGGGAGCTTTCATCTTTAGAATATCTAGTGGCCGCTTTCCGAGTCTCAACTTCATGACTACCAGAACTTGACGGCGTGGAGCAATTACTTTGGCAATGTTTCATATGATCGCATTTGCAATTGGTGCAACTGCAAATGCCAGCATCTGCAGTGATTTGCTTTAGGGTCGGTTTACGAGGACGACGCAAGTCTACTTCGATGAGGCCGGTAGCATCGGCGGGAACGTCTTCTGCCTGCTCTAACGTCTTTTGTAATAGGCTGGCATTATCGATAGTCATCAAGATATCGTTTAGCAAGGATTCCGTTTCCATATCGCCTTCGCTGCTGTAATCTGTATATTTTAGAAGATCTTCAATATTTTCCTGTATAGCTACAGAATCTTCCAGCGTTTCATTTATCGCACTTATCGGAATCGAAAATGAATTGTGCTCGTTGTTCAAATTATTAATACTGTCATCAACGTCCATGACGACGTTAGTTGCTATATGATTAGCAATATTGCTGCTTGTGTTTGTAGTCGCCATTGCTGTTGGCGGAGCATTGGCCGCGTCAGATAAACTATTAGAATAATTGCCAGTTAAATTCACATAACTTGTTACCTCGGTGGGCAAAGCGACACAAGCTGACGTAACAGGCGCCATAGGGAGAATAGGCTTGGGTACTAGTATCGCTGAATCTATCCAAGGCGACGGTATCTCTTCTTCAGCTGCATAAGCGATTTGAAAAGCTTGTGAGGTTTCTGGTAAGCTCATAGATTCAACTTTTGGCGCCAACAGCGACGATCCCGATCGCTTCATATCAACACGCTGAGCATACACCTCTTGAGGGATATATTCAACAGCTTCAGTTTTAATTACACTAACGGCAGCTTGTTCAGCTTTTTCTTCGTATACATCATCCCTTGGATAAGAAATACACGTTTTCCCATTCTCAGCACACGCTATGGAGTCTTTTTTAACTGCGCTAACAGATTTCTTAGATGTTATTAATCTTTTATTCGTTTTTAATTTACGCTCTCCGGTAGGACGAAATTGTGTTTCTTTCTGATGGGTTTTCTTATGAGACTTAAGGCTATGTGATGTACTGAAAGATTTCTGGCAACTGCTTTCCTCACAGGGATATGGCCGCTCGCCCGTGTGCGTCCGTATATGGGTCTTTAAATGATGCGAGGCCGTAAATGACTTTCCACAAGTATCTTCGGGACATTTATATGGCCTTTCTTGCGTATGGGTACGCATGTGTTTCTTTAGGTCACTCAAAGTCGTGAAATATTTTGTACATTGATTGCAATTAAACGTCTCACCATTATGTAAACGCAAGTGAGCATGTAATCTAGAAGAAGGAAAATGAACAGAGAATCAACTAAATGTTTAAAAATGTTAAGAAAATTTTGCTCATTTGCAATATCGACTTGAAATCTGCAAGTAGACAAAGCCGATTACCGAAGCAGATACCTATGCAAACACGATTCATTTCGACAGTACGCACAGGTACATAGGTATTATAGCAATTATATTATTCATAAATGACATCGACATAGCATAGTATGATGGATGATGCCTAGTAGTAGGTAGAACGTAGTGAACGCAGTGTAGGGTATTGAATGTTTTCTATTAATCAAAGTGGCGTTTATGAAGTCATTGAGTATAAGTGAGGGCACATGATCAATTAAGGAAAGCTATGTGTATGTATTCATGTCTATAATAATTGTGTTCCATCGACCGATTCCATTCGGATTCGGATTCGAATTCGGATTATTCAGATTGTTCAGATTCGATTTTTACTTTGAACATCCCGATTGCCCTGATTATGTCTTTTTCTATTTTCTAGATTATATGTTAAGTAGTTACTAAAGCACTTTACTACCACTACCACTACTACTACTACTACTACTACTACTCACTCCTGTCTAACCGACAATTCGGTTTAAAATATTGAAAATTATAAATGGACAGTTGTTTAATGTATGTATGTATGTATATGTATAAATTAAAATGATGTACATAAATAACAAATGAATGTAATGTAAATGTTTTGCTCGATTTTCCATAAACTATTTTCACTTCAGATATTGGGGTCTGATCTTTCGACGTATCTTAACATTAGAAATCTGCACATTTGCTGCACAAGCTTATAATGGCCCGATAGGGGCAAATTGAGTTCGCGAGATCTGAGCGGACGATGAATCTGTCCCCATTCCATCTGACATCATCAGGGCTATTCTTCGTGAATGCCGTAAGAGAAATTCGGAACTCGCTATCATTCGCTTCTCTTTCATATCAAAAATGATTTTCAATCCTTGTAATTTTAAAGTAGCTATAAAGGCGTTTTATAATTAATAAATTGTGGTCCCATCTCAATCTTGACCTTAGGTCTTACACTGGACGACATTTTATGATATGTTATTCACATTTTTAGCGCTACTGTTTGTTGTTGATAATCGTGCCGCAAGAGACTTATACTCTTACTGGCGCATTAATTATTAATTATTAAAATAATGACCTTATCTTCAATAATTATTATTATTATTATTATTATTATTATTATTATTATTATTATTATTCATTTAATTTAATTTAACAATCAAAACCGAATAATGAATAGTAAGTAATTTTGTTTACACGTTTGTAAACATGCTCATCAACCACGTTGCGATGACTTACCGATAACGCGTATTGAAAGCCTTCTCGCAGCCACCCACGTCACATTCATAGGGCTTAACCTTCGTGTGAACCCGTATATGTATCTTTAAACTATACGAAGTTAAAAAAGCTTTACTGCAACCGTCCTCAGGACATTTAAAGCGATATTCACCTAAAGAGAAAAAAAAAAAAAAAATATTTAAATTTTCATCGAACTAATCTTTAACCATAATTCCATTTTAAGCAAGACAACTTGAATGACATCCATTCTAACTGTTCCAATTGACGATTCCGTTCTTATGCAATAATGAACAACAACTGGTTCAAGAGGACTTTCTGATTGTTATGCTCATGATGTTCATGTATTATGAGAAAGTTCAACTTTCCACCAAACCAAAAAAAAAGAAGCCAATCCCCTTATTTCATTGGAACATTTTAAAGGGGCTTTAAAAAAATGCGAATGAAAATTGTTGGAGCTACATGTTGCTTTCGCGTTTCGTCTTGCAAAGAGTGGGTTTCGGGAAAAACGCTTGCAAAAATTCGGATAACGATAATACTACCTAATATAGAATATATAGATAATACTACCTATACCACCTAGTGTGAAACTATGTTCGAAAAATTATATTTTGGGATCATTTAAAATTTCGTTGCACTGACAATCATTTACTATATCGTTCTTGAACATTTATTGCATGATATAAGCCTTGTTTCCTGGACTTTGGAATGTCGGTACCCCCGTCCAATAAATTAAAAAGGAGTACACTTTTATCTTAATGCATTTGAATTTCATTCTTAGTTGGGTGAGTCGGTTGCGGTGTATGACGAGTTTCGGGCAAGCTCAATCCAGGCCTTATAAGATCAAGGAAAAAGTGAAAGAAAAAAAAAAAAAAAACCGCTGTTTACAGTGAACTGAAATATGAAATAGATGTTTACTGGATATGGAGCTTGTGAAACTGATCTTGCTCTTTTTTAAGCAAAACAAAAAAAAAAAAAAAAAAAAAAAAAAAAAAAAAAAAAGAAGAAAATGTTAAACTTACCCTTGTGGGTTTTTAAATGCGTTCTTAGATTACCGATCGTGCTGTAACTGCGATAACAGTTCTCATAATTGCATTTGTAGCGGGATAGCGATTCGTCTGAGCTCTAAGTGCGGGACAACAATTAAAAATATATTAATAGAAAAAAGTATATGAAATGAATATGAAAATTTATTCATTATATTAATCATGAAAGACATCCAAAGCAATAATACCAGTCAAAGTAAATTTAAATGGAAAAAAAGAAAAAAAAAAGGAAAAAAATTTAACCACATAAGAGGCCACTAGATAGCAGATAAGCATGAGATGTCATACATCAGCAAGTACATCCAAGTTTATTCATAATAATAAGTCTCGAATACCTTTAATTGTGCGCTCGTGTGTGCACGGTTTAACATTCATTCGCTTAATGTACTCAAATTTTCGAAATGTATTTAATTTTTTTTTGTTTTTTTAGATTCTTGTTCGCACTAAGAAAGCTAAAGAGGGTTAGAGAATGCACCGCATTAATATAATATAATAAGTATGGCATCAAGAGGTGTAATATTGGTAGTAATAATACTAGTAATAGTGGTAGTAGTATGGATAGTATGGATAGTATGGGCTATGGTAGTAGAGTGAAAATATTGTATATAGTACCTCAAACGAAACTGTTGTGTAAGATGGCTCTCCTTTCTGTTTGTGCAAGGCACCTGGCCGTATACAAAATAAAAGTTCATCAGGCTCGTTATTTACTTCCATGTAACTACAATTTAATTACCAATCAATTACAAATGATATATTCTATAGAATTTTTGTATATATAATCAACATCTGTTTACTTTTTTTGTTTTTGTTTTTTATTTTTTACTTTTTGCTTCAATATTTATACAAAACTTTAATTATTGTAATTTGTATTTGCATGTAAATCTTTATACAAGCATTTGTACATAATGCTGAGCATTTTTAGTTATTTTTAGTATAAAATTTTGTTGTTTGTTTGTTTATAGTTCAGGTTGGTGGTAGTGAAGGAACGTTTACAACAATGAAAAAAAAAAAAAAAAAATACAACTTAAGAAGCAAAACGAAACAAATTATTAACAAACGGGCGGAAGCGTAATTTTTCCACATCAATACCGCATTAGGAGGCTTCTACATAAATTTATTAATCGTCTAATCGTATAATTTCCCTCAAGAACCAATTAGATCGGCTTCATTCAATTACATACACTTTTCATTATTATTATTATTATTATTATTTCAAAACCATGGAATAGTTCTCACTCTCTTTCCATATTCACAAAATTCATTTTTCTCAGCTTTTATACCCACCACTGTAAGACGGAGGTATACTCATATATTGTTTTTTTTTTTTTTCCATAATATATGTAACACCCAAAAAAGAAAAGTATATGTTTTCTTGATCAAGCTTAAATTCTGAGTTGATTTAGTCGTGTCTGTCCGTCTGTGTCATGTATGTTGTTGGCACTCTCCTGGTCGCAAAAATGAAGATATCAACTGAAGATATCAAATTTGGTAGAAATATTCGAAATATTCTGCGCGCAGATTGGTATTGAAAATTTGCCAGTTCGGTCGGAGCGGAAGCGTGCAGCGGAGCGTAACTTGAACGTGACTCAGTTTTTTCTAACGAAAAATTTTGGATTTTTGCTCGTTACGCGGAAATTGTGAAAATTAAAAAGACTGAAACTTTCCACATTTATTGTGCGCAGCACTCTACTCCTTAAGTGCAAAAATGGAAAACATCCGCCCCGCCTACACAAAGTTACAAGTGATTTTTTTTTTTTTTTTTTTTTACTTTTCGAGGTTCTCTGCTTATTTATCGTAAAACAAACAAGACAGAAGGTTTGAAACTATTTTGTGCGCTCCTCAAATTAAGATATATTGTCTGTCTACAAAAGGGGTTCGTTCTAAAATCGATAGGGTAGATACCGCGATTAATTTTTTCTTAATAATACCAGCGATATGGGTATCAAATAATAGAGCTTGGAGAGTAGAATGCGAAAAGCATAGTGCTGGGTATGCGAGATTCAGCTCTCGGCGAATATAACTTTTTTACTTGTTAATTTGTCCATGCTTCTAAGTAATGGGCATCTTTTTAAGGCAGCGCTACTCATATCATAATCATAATTCTCTGCGCAACTTTGATTAGCTGTTGAACGGCCCAGGTTTCTATTATTACCACTGCCGCAACATTTTACAACATCTACTTGAGGAAAGTCGGCACAGGTTAATGCAAAGCTAACACGTTCTAATGTTGAATTAAGGGTAACAATCGCGATTATTGACTTTGCCCTATAATGTGATAATTCATTATTTTGATTCTAGCGATCCGTCACATTATTAATAAGATAGAATTATTCTTTCGTACGAAGAAAGTAGGGTGAATTAAAACAGCCTCGCCTCTTGGCTAGATTACGAAGATATTAAATCTAAAGATATACATGGAAAATGATGAGAACGTAAATACCTAGTTCTTATTATATAGCTTGACTATAGCGTACTATTATAGCTTATTATCAATTATCAATAATCCGTAATGAATACCAATTGAACGCACGAACAGGGCAAAGCATTGAATCATTGATTCATTGATTGATTTTGTGCAATTATGCTGATTTGGTACTATTGATGGGCGAGTCCCAAAAATATATTATTTGATTATAGCATTTTAAAATTCGTGTTCGTGTGTGCTTTGGACACAAACAATATTTTTATGCTCACTATCAAAAACGTTAAGTATATCCGATCTTCTTTCAATATTTGTAACGTTTCGAAATACGCATTAAATACGATACTAATCGAAAATGAGAAACGATAACTGACAGTCTGTAGCGGATATTAATGCACACAATTAATACATAAATCGATTCCTGAATCGTTGGAAATTCCGTTTAATTATTTTTCAATTTTCACTTCACAAGGTCAAAAGGTAGCTCGGAGGAGAAGCATAATTTTCAGACTGCACGCCCATGCCCTCTCTCCTCAGGTTATGCGTGACACATCTTTCATTGCGTGGTTACTCACAGCCACAACGCACAACTAAAAAGACACTTTAATCTCGCGGTTAGATTATATGAAAGTAACGTTTTCGCCTATGCCTACGCGGCATTGATACACATGCACATGTAGAAGAGGAACCTTGTTGAGTAGAATTTTTTTTGTCTAGAGAAAAATATTCAAAAAAAAAAAAAAAAAAAAAAGCTCTAATATAAGAGAAATGATGATGAGGATGACACTCCCTTTTCTCTTGAATCTGGGGTAAATGACCCCATTGAACATTTCCACCTACAAAAATTTCAAGTTCAAGCGAACTGCAAAATTGATCAAGTTTGACTATCGATCTAAATTCACTAACAAGATTGTGACATCAGTGGATTTTGGATGCGGAAGTCGGTAATATTAGATGAAACGTATGCTGACAATGGTAAGAAGACTTTGTGTAATGAGAAAAAAAATAAATAAATAAATAATTTTTTGCAAGGTTC
The DNA here is from genome assembly GCA_000688735.1 of Glossina austeni. Taxonomy (NCBI): domain Eukaryota; kingdom Metazoa; phylum Arthropoda; class Insecta; order Diptera; family Glossinidae; genus Glossina; species Glossina austeni. The sequence goes on along the minus strand of KK502405.1, from coordinate 3,179,316 downwards.
CAGAACAATTGTAGGGACTCTCATGCTGTTTGCCAGTTATGGACTCACTGACCACCAGAAATTTGTGCAGAATATTTTCGATGAAGTAGAAAATTAATATCAGTGATGGACGAGGAATTTGAGAGGCTTTGAAAAAATCGCCACAGTAACAGTAACGGAATGAGAAAATTGAGAAATCGTTTAGAAAAACATACTGAGCTTAGGATAGGAGGATGCATACTTAGTAAGTTATTTCCCGATTACAAATGAGGTTCGTTTCTTTCCAACGAGTTATCTATCAATTGAACTATTGATCGAGTCGACGTTACGTTTTGCTAACTCTTTTAAAAGATTCATTGACACACAATAGTGTAATGTTTGAATGATTCTTCTTTTAGCTTGAAGGATATCCTTAGTTCGCCTTGAAGTAGCAAAATAATCAGGAAATGCTAATGTCTTTCAAATTATTTTACACCGCATTACCTTTTAGATTTTATTTACTAGCTTTTTAATGGCTCAAGATCTACCATATATCAAACAGATGTCTTTTTTATTTGATTAATTATGCGAAATTTTTTGATTTACGTAATTACATAGAAGCATTCATGGCATAGGTTAGTTTTTATAAACTATGTTATTGTGCACTAGCACTAGCAAAACCAACCCACATATTTATCAGATTGATTTATATATGCATGCATAATATAATAATAATAATAATGCCTCGAACATGAATATGTTTTTGAAATTCACACAAATAAATTATTACATACATATTCCTGTATCCATTACGGCAGATGTGTCTGTAGAATAATTGTCAAATGCATAAAAATTCCTATCAAAATCTTGATAAACTCGATGCACTTGATTAAGATCAACGCATGAACAGCGGAATAGACAAACAAAACGTATAGGTCTGCTGAAATCGTCTACAGTAGGTATTTAATTCAAAGGTATTTCTCGGAAATGCAATGAAATTCATTCATTCACGCAGCCACTTGGCGCCTCCAGGCTATTTCTCCTTTAGATCGGGCCAATCGCTATTGGACTCGAATGAATTCATTCCGTTAAGCATGTATGCATAAGATTCTGTTTGTGATTAATGCGACAGTATGTCAACGTATGTATTATGTGACGCTTAAATGATACTGCAGTTATTTAAAATAAAAAAATTAAAAAAATTAAAAAAAAAAAAAATAACATCAAATAGCGGATACTAACAAATTCGATCTGACCCTTACATACTCTATTTATTTATTTATTTATTTTTTTTTTTTTTGCGTGCATGCATGCTTTTATACATTACATACGTATATATTTTATACATAAATATGTAATTGCCAAAATAATAAAAATTTACTCAAAATTTTTTGCCTTTACCGAGGCAGCAATCATCAATTATTCTCGATAACGAATTTGAACATGTGTCCGAAGGCACTGTGATGATGATGGTGATGATGATGATGATGATGATGGGAATGGTAATGCACATACTGCAACAGACAAATGTCCGTTAACGCCCCCAAAGATATAAATTAGCTGAATACAGATGCACCGTACACGCATGTAAGTGTATATATATATATATATATATATATATATATATATATGCGAAATATATTTTTTATATTTTTTTATATTTTAGAAAAATTATTCATGCTTTGTTAGAGAGCACTTTTTAATTCATTTTTTGAGTAAACGGTTCGTTTTTTGATGATATTATAAACCAGTGTCAATGTGCCAATGTCGTTATGGTTACTTAGTATGCGTACAACAACAAACAGACAATATTTTATCCAAAGATAGTATTAATTTGGCGTTTTGTATTTCCATTTTTAAATCTTATGCGAACGTATCTAATACAACGTCTCCCAAATCTAATGTAATCTATTTTTAGTTTTTCTATGATGAATGCATTCAAAATTTTCCTAAACATTCATTTTTAATACACGTTTATATTTGGTATTGTTGTTGTGTTTCGCCTGTGATTTGCTTACGACTTTGTTTCTATCAATTTTGTTCATATTTGCTCTACCCTACTGTATAATATTTAATACTATTACTTTTCCATTCCATATATATATATGTGTATGTGTATATGTATATATATATATATGGGATGGTTAAATATATGTATATATGTATGTATGTATATATATATATATATATATATGTATTTATTTGTGTATAAAAGGTTTATATTTTTAGATATGTTCATATGTGATTTTCTCAATTGAAATTTAAATTTTTTATTTCTCCCTGCGGATTTATTTATGATGCGTAGAATTATTATTAATACAGGAAAATGCTTTTAAATGTTTGAAGAAGAAGGCAATTAAATTGATTTATTGGAGGAATGCGTTAGGAAATAGATTGACATGTGAGAGCTAAACTGTTTACATGCAACGTCAGTTTTAAGCAAACGGTTAAAAATTTAAAGAATAAAACGAAAAAAAGCTAAAAGCGTCTCTTGAAACGGCAATAATTGGTACAAAAAGAAAGAAAATAATGCATAGAAAATCCATACAAAAACTACCTGTCATTAGCAAGATTCATATATGATGGATTCGTATTGGCCTCTAATATTGGCAGAGCATTATTTAGTGTATCATATGATGACACGGCCGAAGACTCTGTTGTTATATCAGTCACTACGACGGGTGGTTGTATTTGTACAAGTTTTTGATTTTCAAAAGCATATTCAAATTTAAGACAAACGTTCTCTTTACCAGCCGTACTATGATACGAGGGGACTGTGATATCATTACCGTTTGTATCAGAAACTCGTAGTTCGTGGTAGTTAATGTTATTTGTTGGCGTAGATAAGGCTAATAGGGTGTTCGATTCTGTTGCGTTTATTGATGAATTATCCGTCGCTAATGGCGATGACAATGATTGCTTAGTTAAAATGGTTGTTGATGATGATGATGATGATGATGATGATGTCGATGTCGGTGAATATGTGTCGGTCATTTCTATAGAGTAATTTAAATAGTTCAATATAGAGTCATCTTGAATAAAGATATTATTTATATCAGGCATACTCAATAAATTATTGGTATACTCATCCTCTTGTAGATTTTTATATGTAGGTATTGCACTACAGGCTAAATCTACATTGTTGTCATCGTATACATTAAAACCTAATTGGTGTAGCACCTGTTGATTGACCTGCTGTTGCTGTTGTTGCTGCTCAGCTACAGATTGCGATACTAATTCTCCTGCGCCACTATATTGCAAAGTTTCGTCGCGTTCTAATGCGGCTAAAGGTACTAAAGCCTTTGGTGCATTATGACCGTCCGTCGTTTTAATTAATGGTGGTAACGATATTGACGAACAATTAGATAAGGAAGACGTTGTTGCACTACTACTATACGCAGAGGAATCATAGTCCCTGCTATCGTTTGTTAGCACAATATTTTGTTGATAAAATATTTCCATAATCACTTTCTTGATATAATGTTTCGAAACTTTTATAAAATGTTTATAATGTATATTCCCCTAATATTTAACCATGAGCACTATACCATCTATATTTTTCAGTAGAGGATGTTTTTCTTAGTACACTGATTAGCGTAACAAAAATGATGGTTTTGAATAATATTCTTTATCAAATACAGAATAAAGATAAAGCTGCCAGAAATATTAATTTTCCCCATATAATAGAGATGCCAGCACACGCAATTCCTAAAAATAAACGAGAAAATCTTCAATAAATTATTATGCCAGCAGTCTTATCCAAATCTTTGCTCGATTATTAAGCTTTGAAATTCAAATTGAAGGCATTGAAAGCAATATACATGCATACGTAAAATTTTCAGACATGCTAAGCTTGAGAAATGGCTCAACTTTTTAGTAGGCTTCGCTCACTTTGTGCGGTCTCTGAAGTTTCCTTCTGCGCGTTGCAAACGTTTTGACGTAATAAATATATCTCTCATCCTTCAGTGATGGTTATAAAAAAAAAAAATTCCAGAATGCTTAATAGCAAAAATCATGGTTATTTTGCCCTTAAAACAAGAAGATGAAGTAGGTAAGCTCTTCCATAACTTCACGGTATTAATAAAAAAACAGTGTAGAAGATGTGGATTATCTGTGCTCTGGTAAAATCAGATCCGTAGTTCTTTTAGATGTACTACAAACTCGTCATAAAGATACTTGAGCTGCTCGCCTCAGCTTATGAATAAAGACAAGATTGCCTACATCTAAGTATGAAACCAAATTTAATCCCAGAATTCCCAGTGAGAGTTAAGATCGTAGTTTCTCTTGTTATTGATGGCAAGCTCTAATATGTTTTTTGAGGTATAATCACGATTGCCATATACGTTAGCACTATAGGATTTGAGAGGGACTATAAGACATTCAATTCGTTTCAACTTAGTTTCACTAGGTGTATGGTAAGATGGTAAGTCATAATTTTCTTAAAATGTTATGAATCCTCACATTTATATAATTAATGTAATCACAAGCGTTTAATTTGGAATTCAGCTTAAATCCTAGATGAAAAATAACACTGACTGAAATTCAACGCCAATATTCGCCATAATTACTTTGAACAGGGGAGTAACATTCAATGCACCATATGATCTAGCTTTGGCTTTGGTTAAATGAAATCGTAGACTGCTCTCATTCGACCAATAGATAATATTACGTAGGTCATCATTTATTCGTTCGATAAGGTTTTCAAAAAAAAAACCTAGCGACCGTGAGAATATATATTTACACATGATCAGCATATAGATGAATTTTAGGATTGTGACAAGTGGTTACCGAATCATTGATAAAAACGTTATGTTTAATGTTTGTTAAATGGGTTCTATTATTGAACCTTGAGGTATCCCAGAGGATATTTCGCGGAGAATAGACAAAGAGTGATTAACTTTCACACACTGATAACTGTTCCGAAGATATAACTTCATTAACTTGATAGCTTACTCGCCAAAATCAAAATATAGTTTAAGTTTTTAATAATCAATAGCGATCAAGTGTATCAAAAATCTTAGAAAAATCTATTATGGTCAGAATTGCAATCTCATCTCTATCTATATACGCTGGGCGAATATCATCGAGGAGTTTTAAGATAACAGTATTACAGCTCCATTAGGATTTATAGGCTGATTGGTCTACACTCAGTAGATTATACTTTTCTAGATGTAACCTTGTCTGAGTCACAATAAGTCGTTCAAAAACTTTGGATAAGTGATGATAGTGATTTTTCAACTATCAGGAAAAAATGCAAGTGGTGAATTTGTGATTGAACACGTCCGTGATAGACAAGAATATATTTGGCAGTAGTAACTTTACGAATTTTATACCGATATTGTTATATACAGCATTCGACTTGCTGGAGTAGATTTCATCCGTGTCATCAGATCGATTCCCAAAGCGTATTGTAACATTTGTTATATTTGCAACCCTGGAATGGCGTGTTAACTTCCATTGTGAGTTTCGGCAGTCGTAAAAAATGAAATTTGCAATGCATGAGTAAGGTTTTTTTGCTTTTGGGTTTTTGGATTGATGAAGAGGAGATTCGTGCTTAAACATTATTTCGATTGCTTGTGTTTCTTAGAAAAAAAAAAAAAAAGGAAATATTAAAACGAACGAACACTTGATATTCTAATAAAAGTAGATGGCTGAAAGTTTCTTTAAACCACAGATAATTTGCGAGGGAAAGGATAGATTTATTATAATATTGAACATTTTCAATCTTCATGATATAAGCATGAAACGTTTTGTCATGGAATTTAAGAACATACGCGCTTGCAAGAGAGAGTTATTGTTCTTTGGATATCATATTGTGGAACAGCAATAGTGCTGGTGGTTATTCCTTCCATTTGCAAAGAACGGGAAAGGGACAATACTTTCATTTCATAGTACGGTCTTTACCTATAAATTGATTTTGCATTAACTTATTAAATAATTAAATACTGTTTTTGAATAAAATGGTGAAAACGGCAACGTTAACTATCTTTTATTATTATTATTTATTTATATTTATTATTATTATTATTTACTATTAAATTTAACCTCACCAAAAAAAAATGCTATCATTCAAATTCTAATAAATTTAAATTTACTAGAATATAAGTATATATAGATTTAATTATATTAGTAAATTATGTACATAGGCCTAGGAGGAATACATAGAGAGGACTTACTGCATCCTGAAGGGAATAACACACAAACATTTCCTAAGAAATTTGTAAAAAAAACTTGTATTTTAAAATATAGTTTAAGTTAGATTAAAAACATTTATAAATGTTCGAGTAACAAACGGTGAAAAAAAAAACTCATAAAAGCAATCCATAAAGATCAAAAAGAGCACAAAGATTGTAAAATTAGACAATAGAAATGACGACAATTGTTTACATTATTTATGGATATATTTAATGTATGTATTATATCAAAAAAATTATATGCAAACATTTTGCGGCAATTTTTAAGAGAGAAGGTAACAGTTTCTACATATAAATGCTAGTCGCGACGTTTTCATATCTTTACCTGCAAACAACCATCAACGAAAGCAGCCGTACCCAATCTTCAATGCATTACGATTCTATTTTTTGGTATTTCTTATTCTTAAATCGTATGTTGATTCACATTTCTATTATTATTCCGTATATTATTGTAACATATTTTTCAACTTTGAAGTTTATCCTATGATTTTCAAGAATATTAAATAAAATTTAAAATTCATTTATTTCTATTATTATTAATTAATCATTATAAGTAGGGGTCCGAGGACCCAACTTCAGGGTCTGTCATACAAAATCGTGGGCTGCAGAAGACCGTAGCTAGGGCAGCGTATAGCGTAGCCCAAGATAATAGGTCAGCCCGCCTGGCAAGTTCCGTCCATCCATCTGTTTCCATAAGAACTTTTGAGCGTGCATTTCCCGAATGTAGCCGAATGGGAAGTGTCTGCCGGATAAAGAGTGAAATTCGTTCCATAGTGCCGTAGTAGCTAGCTTTATAACGGCACGGGCGTCTATCCATTGCGACCTTCAACCATTTGACTGAGCGAACTTTTTCTAAGTTTTAGCTCAGACACCATCATTTTTGTTTTTTCTTGTTATTTATAACATTTCGTTAAACAACGGTTACCTACAACGTGGGTCCCGAATAGTAATAAAAATTTTCTATCGCGACACTCTAAGAATTAAGCCTTTCCTTCCAGTACATAATAGATTAACAGTTTTAACAGTTTAGATTTCATTTAGATCACTGAAATTCCCTACCCTATGTAGAATGTATCGACGCATCCTACCGAAATTGTATAATATTATTGGTACTGAATATCAGAGTCAAAAGTATATGTTTATAAATTTTCCTTAAGGGACAGCGTCTTTTTCTTTTATTGAACTATTTTGAATAGGTTTAGCTCGATCAGACATTTCAAGTTAAAATTTTTTAAGCGTAAAGAAGTTATGACATAATATTAGTGATTATGTGAGAAGTGTAACATATGTACGTGCTCTCATGATGCAGATCTGTACAACAAACATATATTACTTTATTGAAATTATCATTGGGATCTCAAAAATATTATATTTTATATCTTTCAAAAATCAAAAGCAGCACGACTTGGTTCAAGCCTAATCTTAAAAGTGAGAACAGCGCTGTCAGAGATGACGACGAGGTCTAGTATTACCAGAGTAAATTTTAGACGTATTTGCATATTAATTATTTAAAGATCTGCCATGCTTTACTCAAAATAAAAAGTGGAAATGGTTTAATGCAGATTCTATTATGTAATGTTTTTTATTATCGGATACGACTATTAAATATTCATTCATGGGATTCTCTAGATGAACGCAACTAAAGATTATAGTTCCAAAATATAGCTGCATATAGATTTTTTATAAGTGCCAAGTGTAGCATAACCAAAATTATGCGTCCAATACTTTATATAAAAAACAATTAATACCATTTTCTTTAGATTGCATATCAGTGTGGAAACTTGTTTTTGTACTCTTGGCAACATTACAAAACTATAAAGGAACAAAGTATAAAAGAGAACATGAAAATCTAAAATACGAACAAATCAAAAACAACAAAAAATCTTATTTTGCTTCTCGTAGTGTAAGTTAAGCTCGCGTACAATATAATATTTTTGTAAACACTGAAAAGCAATTTTCAGAACTGTTCATTATAGAACTGTTCCAAATTGATAAAACAATTTAACTTTATTTCAAGGTAAGTGTAATTGTTCGTAATTTTGGAAAGCATTTACTTCCGTTGGTGGACGGATATGGAAACGGTAGTGTAAGGTTAGAGATTATTTGCCAGTTTGTGGTAGCATGCGCAGCTTATTGTTTACTATATTTTTACGCCATTTTATAAATACTGTGCGAAGTCCTATTAGGAGTTTACACATAGATTTATCAAGGATTTTTTAAAGGAATTTCCGCTTTTCCTTGTTCGGTTCATTGCCATAGAGCAGAAAATCTATCATGGTTGGATGTTTTAGGTATAAAGACGAGCATTTTTAATAAATTGCATATATTGACTATAAGGAATATATAAAATGTTCAAGTCTTATGTTTGTTTGTCCCTCTAAATAATTTAGAAAATTTTACAATATTTTGCAAAGCATTCAAGGATGAGATTTTTGTTAAATTTATATGAAATTTTACCATTGAAATGGAGAATGTACAGTGTCGAAATGTTTGGAAGATGGGTAACCCTGGAGAAATTTTTACATTTACGAACAGCAGTGGAAAAGCAAAGAAATGTAAAACTCACCAAAAAAGTGATGCGAGAGAAACCAAAAAAGGCTTGAAGAAGTGTAATGCGTTTGTTTCCTTTTCCTTTAATATTTTTAATTTTTGAATAAAAAAAAAAGTGAAATTCTCATAATTTAATGCAGCATTAATAGAATTGTTATAAAAAAAACTCGACAATTAACATTAAGAAAATGGTTGGTGGCGGCGACAATGGTGGTAATAAGATTGTGGCTACCTTGCGAGGGGATTTTAAAGTTATTTCGACACCTGATGGTGCTTCAATCACACAATTGGCGAATCTAATGAATTACAAAATAGTAAGTTACAAGGGCTTGCTTAGCTTTCTCGCTTTTGTAAAACGCCTTTATTTTTAATGTCTTTTTTAAGCGCACTGAATGTGATGTTTACAATAAGCCACCGAATTCTCTGAGTATGTCTACTACTGTAGTTGATTTGGGAAAACAATTGCTGCAGTTTGCTCGTGACTCGGACTTAAAAGGCGTTAAAAATGCCTTATCTCGTGGTGCTCCATTTACTTCGGATTGGGTTTGTATTGAAAATGTGAAATACAAAAAGAGAAGCAACAGGTTTATTTTAACGTTGTTTTTTTTTTTTGCTTTTCTCTTCTTAAACAAGTTGGGCATGTCTGCTTTGCACTTTGCTGCTATGAACAATCAGTATGAAATTTGTCAGGTTTTATTGAATGGCGGTATTAATAAAGATTCTAAAACTAAAGTGGATCGTACTCCTCTGCACCTAGCTTGTTATTATGGCAATGAAAGTATTGTCGAACTTTTGCTGTCGAAGAAATGCCTGACAAATCCTAAGGACATGGTAAGTAATATGAAATTAATAAAAATAAAAAAAAATTACTTTATAGAGTAAAAATTGATTCTTAATTTAATTTTAGTTAAAAATGACCCCCTTACACTGGGCTGTGGAAAAGCGATTCAAAACTATAGTTCGACTTTTGCTAAAACATAATGCCGATGTGACCTTAGCGTCAAAGTTTGGTCGTACACCAGTGGGTTTGGCTGTATTAACTGAACAGGCTGATATATTGGAGGAATTAGAGGCGGCGAAACAAGCCCAACTCAATCGTAAATTCAACGAAGAAAATGAAGTAAGTAGTGCTACAAGTTATTAAGCTGATTCACAAAACAGATCTGTTTAGAATTATAAGTAAAAGCACCTTTTCATTATGGGAGTTCAAAGTTCTGCGGCAAACTTGAATTGAAACCCGTAGCATATATAAGCCATGCAGATCTGTTGTGATGATTGTTGATATCGCCTTTTTTATCCACCCTTTTTTAAATAAATCCTTACAAGTTCATAGGTGGTAAAAAGCAAGAATTTCTTATACTGAATGTATTTCTTCTATATATATATAACACGGGAATACACGGATATGGCCTAATCGATTCAGAAAACAAAACTGATCAAAAACATATTCTGATATATATATATACATGTTTCTTTCTTACAAAAGAAATGCTGCCCGTATCTTTCTTTTGTCGTAGCTGTAACAATTAAACGATAAGCGTAGACTCACTTGCCCTTAATTCTACACAGTCTTCCTTTTCTTTATTATAATTACTGACCGAATAATATTGAATAAACGTGATCGCATTTTTCTATTTTTATGTAGGCGTTGCTGGGTCATTAATAGAATATACGGGAAAATGTTTATATATCATTGTAGTTGTTGGATTTTAGGAATAGTGGACAAAAAATGCGTTGTTTTGCTTTTCAAAACAAAGATTTTCTCCGTTCATGATGCACTGGGCATATGGTCTCTGATAGTTCTGGGTCATTTTCAACGACTGCGTGGAAGAAGCCTCAACGTTTGAAGACGACACCCTAATTTTTGCTACCAGAAATATTTAAAGACGTCCAGAAAAATATCCTTTTTATGTAGCTTTTTTAAGCAATAACAGAACTTTTTTCGAATCACATTTTTTGTTAGAATACGTAGAAGTTCTGAAATTTTTAGGAAAATTCTTCACTTTTTATATATTGCTCTGTGCTTCAGATGAGTAATAAGTCGATCGAGTTGTTCTTTTTTCATCAATTATGAAATGGATTTTGTCGATCTTTCTTACGATGAAAAAACATTAAATGTGCAGTATTTCTCCCTAGTGGATTAATTCAGAGTTTAACATGGGAAACAGGAACGTCCATTAGATAAAAAAATGCTAGAAATGTTACCTCTTCTTCTGTCGCTTTTGGTTTTGTTGACATCCACACTAGCACTACAGGGATACTGTTGCCATTTAACATTTATGCAACTTAGTATTGTGACGAAAGATGAATAATAATAATTTTTATGCTAAGTATATTAGAACTAAATGAAAAAATTAACTTCCGATCGCACTCGAATATATTTTCAATTTTGCTTAGCTATGTAACTACTGGATATAATTACAAATAGATTTTGTCTTTAACTTTCAATTAACTTGCGATTCTAAATTACTCAAAAAACTGTTAAAAATAATACAATGAATTAACTGCTTGTGAATCATCGGCAGACAGATGTTTATAGAATTCGTGTATGTAATTTAATTATTCTGCTTTCTGATAAAAAGCAAACCAATTTTTATTAGAAAAAACAAATACATTCTTGTTCTAAAAATTTTCCAGAAGGAAACCTCAGATGCTGTAAATTCAATAATGGGTATGCCCAATAGCGTAGCGGAGGAAGCAGTGCGTAAAATTGACAATGATGACGATTTGACAAATCAAAGTGATTATGCTACAACCAATATAGCTGATTTAGAAAACATTAAAGGTGGGTCAGATGGACAGGATTTTGAAAATTGAAAAAATTTTTAATTCTTTTTTCCCGTTTTTTAGAAACTGGCATTTTGGGTGATTCAACTATAAATCTTTTGAAATCTCATGGCATTTCTATGATGCCCGATGATGATACATCTAAAGATTTATTCAATACTGCCTTACAGAATGGTCGCCAACTGATTCTATCAGAAGGCGGTAAATTGCTGCTAAATGAGACAAAGAAAATACAAGATAATCAAAACCCTAACAATAACAGCATAAACCCTAACAGTAACAGCAATAACCTTAACAACAACAATAGTAATAATAACAATAAAAATAATATTAGCAACGACATTAATAACAGCAAAACTATAGTACCTGTACGCGTCCAAAACGAGAATTTAAAAAATACAATAACTCAAATATCGGCTCAACAACAGTTAACTAAAGGGAAGCCAAATATCCTGTCAAGAGTTAAAGACAATACATCAATCAATAAAAATAAGGTTAGAGGGAAAGAAAAAAGAAAAAACAACAGCCAGCAACAAGTCATTCACCTAACAATTTCTTTACAGAATATCCGTATTATGTCTTTTAATGATTTTAGAAAATTTTGTGGTAATACAAACGTAAAAACTTTGCAACAAATACCAACTTCATTAGCAAGGTAAGTCGTCGACGAGAATTTATTAATATTTCGAAAGCATAATATATATGACGGAAGCAATTAAGCGAAATCACGATTACGTTCATTTAGAATAAGAAATCTCACCGTAAAACCTCTCCTTTCAATTGCGTTAAATCAAACTTAAGTATAAAATGAAAAACTCAAATTGGATATCTACGACTTTCGAAGGTCACGTCTTCAACTGTAACTGTAGTATTGTGATCTGTGCCCTCTGAGTTGATAGGTAACTTATGTTACGCTACGTTATATTTGGAGGATGTTTTATGTGTTATGTGTATGTTATGAAGTCATTGCAGCCTCTTATGATGTTGTGTACAGCAGTGTAATGCGGTGATTTCGCTTACATGTCCCGTTACAGTAATAGTGCTCCCACATCCCACATCCATTTGATAAAATAGAGATTTCTTTTAATTTTCAAATATATATAATAAAAAAATGAAACAACCGGCTGCCCGATATCAAAAGATTAATTATAAGCTGAATATAATTCTTTCCTTGTTTCTCTTCTCAAAAAAAAAAAAAAAAAATCATTATTACAGTAATAGTGCTCCCACATCCCACATCCATTTGATAAAATAGAGATTTCTTTTAATTTTCAAATATATATAATAAAAAAATGAAACAACCGGCTGCCCGATATCAAAAGATTAATTATAAGCTGAATATAATTCTTTCCTTGTTTCTCTTCTCAAAAAAAAAAAAAAAAATCATTATTTTTAGCAATCGGTTAGTAAAGATAGAACCAGTGCATCCTAAACAGCAGCAGCAACAACAGGCAAGTAATATTTTTTATTAAAAACATCATTGCAATAATTACTGTGAAATGGACTATTTCGTGTCTACGCTTTCGTGTCTTTGCTTTAAAAAAAGCATCTTAAAGAAAAGAAAATTTTTCATTAAAGTAAAAGCGAAAATTTTTAGCATCATATTATATTATTTTGTTTCTTAATTTTATTTTTCCATTTCATTTTGCTTTTATTAAGTTAATTAATAAAATAATTATTACATTTAATTTTAAATAATTTTTTTTTCTTTTATTTTAGCATATTCAGTTGCAGAGAAACATTGCTAATAACGCTGCCAACCCAAGCGCCAACTCCTCTACATTTGTTGAAGACAACATAATCGACGACAGTGTTTCCATAAGCAAAATTGGAACGTTAGAGAGTGTAGAAGTCGAAATGGAGAACTCCAAATCACCACCGCCACTGAAAATAATACAACCTCCCACAGTTCGACAACAGCCTATACGTGTCGGTATGCCCACTAGACAAATAGAGCAAATCGGGAGCGTACAAATACGGCAGATTGCAAAGCCGGCAATTAAACAGTATGGAAACATCAATAGAGCCAGTAATGGCGGCGATACAAAACCGTTTACTAGTGGCAATAGTCCTCTGAATAGTTCTGTTAATAAAATACGTCCCTCTACAGTTGTACCTTTACTAACCTTACCGGAAATTTGCCGTCAATTGTTAGAGTTGCGTAAGCAAAACGAGGAGCTTAAGCGAAATTTTGATTTGGAAAAAAAGGAAAAAGAAGAGATTAGCCAACGTTTAGAACGTTTAGAGGAATTGTTATTAGTAGAACGAACGGATGAAGACTTTATCGTATCCTAGTTCGTGAAAGTGAAAGTAAAGTAACTATAGGTATCTTCATGATGCGTCGAAAAGGCAAAAAAAAAATAAAAATAAAACAGCAGAGAAACTGAGTTTGACATTTGCTGTTAACTGTTCCGACATATCATGCAGACGCCCAATAAGTAAGTAAGTAAAATCAAAATGAACTTTATTATTATTTTTTCCAAGTAGAGAAATAAAATTAATGTTAAATGAAAAAGTAAAGAAAAAAAGGAAGTTATCGTTAATTTTTCTTAATGCTTATATTTTCTATTAACTAGAAATGTAAAAAATATATACCTACGTATATATCTATAAGTATATAAGCATATATATTTATTTACATATATATGTCAACAAATTGTTTACATGAAAAACAGCAACAAAAGCATTTGTTAAACACGTATTTGTTTAAAAAAAATATGAATTTCCTTTTTTATTATTAAAACAGGCTTTTTAATAAAGCACAAAATATTGAATTTAATGAAAAGCATTTGGAAACACATTTATTTTTCATTTTATTTCAATGAATTAAAAGCAAACTCTATGAGGATGAAATCATGTAAGCAGTCAACTATCGCCATAATTATTGCCTTGATTTTTCGGATGCAGTTGATTGTTGCCAAGAAGCCAATCCGTTGTCGCCAACTTTCCTGTACTTGCCGACCAATTTTCCTTTATTCTCAAGCGAACAGCGAAATTGTCAAACAGAAAGTACAATGACTTAGCGCTGGAGATACACAACTTGTGGTAAAACCACATCTTCGTGCCTGCGTTTAGGTGCATTGGATTCACTTTGCACAAATTCTTGCCAGTTCTTGTAACATCTCTGATACAACAGCTGATAATGTGCTTTATACTACACTTACGATGTGGTCGCTTCAGGCCGATTTTTCCTTCAACTTCCTGAAGCCAAAAAGTCCAAAGTCAAGGCTTAGCTCAACAACGGCGGTATATCTGCAGTTCTCTTATCACCACTCACACCAATTTTTCCCAGGATGTAATGAAAAGCCGTTTTGGAAACGCGGTACTTCTGTGCCAATCTATACACAACTGTATACCATATACTTATACGTCGTTTGCAAATATTAGAAACAATTTACATAATCATTTGCGGTAATATTAGAGGTCGGAAGCATTCCGTAAAGACTTTCTCGCCCGTCTCGTGTTGATCTTTTCTTGTGCGTCAACGTTCTCCTTGTTCTCCTCTTCAATGAACGAGCATGAAAGGAAGTTCGATACATTGTGCTAAAACTGTACATATTTATTAACATTCCACATTTTACACAAAAATTGTGCTTTTCCTTTTGTTGTTCCTTCTTTTTTTCTCTTTCTTCGGTAAGAGTTAATTGATAAATTTAATTTCTAAAATGAAAAATGATTGAATTTGTAACAGCTGCAGTAAACGGAGGATATGTTTAGGTTTGTTTGTATTTTGTGTTTTGCAGCTTTTTCCCCTTACAAACGCAACTGTAAAAGAGAGCAATGCAAATGCAAATTTGCTCTCCTAGCGACAGCAACTTTGACATTGCTAGGGTAAACGTAACTCAGAACGCGTATTTGACGATAATTGACAACATATTTGCTTACGTGATTAAATTTTAGTAGCGACTATTGCCTACTGCATTGTCGCTTGCTTACATGATTACCCGCAGCAGCCAGTTGCTTGAGATGAGCAGTGTGGCCATCATGAAATATTCCATAACCCTGTTACATATGCTGAAAATATTGAAAGGCTGCCTAATGATATACGTTGATTTTGCCGTCCCGCACTCCTCACAAAAATCAGATGATATTGCTCGGGTCATTTTTAAAGAGATATTGTTGTACGTGTGATTATTCATGAGTCTGTTTCCCATGTCGTGAAGATGGCATCCCACAGAGGTTCATATTTTTCCGAATTAGGTGAAAGCTTTCTTTGGGAAGATATATGACGGTAAGGGCTATATCATCAAAGCGAGCTTTCCATGCATGCATATCAGTCTTCTCGTTTAAGATCAAGCGACACGTTTTATTTAATCAAATTTCCAAATGTAGAAAAATCTGCAAATAGACCAGCAGAGGCGCAATACCGCTACGTAAATCTAGTTAGTGCCTAATAGCAACAATTCTCTTACATCTTCATTGATAGATCTAAATCTGATGTCGTTAGCAGTGCTGTCTGGTCACCCTAACTCCCCCAAACAGTTCCATTTCCATAGTCCAACGCTTTACACTCTTGAAAGCCATTCGCCTCGCGTCCGTAAATTGATTTTATTAACCTCACAATCGTTCCTCACAGCTCCTCACTAATCCATATATACCACAAATTTAATCGTTGTTATGCAATCTAAAATCCGAGGCTTTCAAAATTCGATAAGGTGATCATTTACGTACATGTGATACACTACAATTTTCCAATCGTCCTCTTTTTGTTTGTCCCAATATTGGTTCACCGATTTGCGAAACCATACTCCTCTTGTTAGGTTCGGCATCCCATACACACTCCGTTCTCAAAACTGGGAGCGGGCTGACACAACGAGGCGTCGTTTTCGGGTTGCAAACTCCCAAGTGCCCAAGTAACCGCAACGGACAGCTGCACTACCATATTGTTTTACAGGAAAATGTAAACAAAAACATATAGTTTTAGAAGCAAAAGTAAAGAAATCAACGTAAGCATAAATAACAAAATTTATAAAAAAAAAACAATTTAGTTAATCTTCACAATCTGCTTAAATTTGATAACACCATTGAGAGCTCTTCTATGGATTAATTGATCAATAATTTGGAAATAATCTTGTATGACTCTTCAATAAAACAGTTTCAACTGTAGAAAGGTGTAGATTAGTGTAAGATAAGCATAAATTAGATAAATAATTTTAAAATTGTCATACCTAATAAATTGTCAATTGCCATAAAGTTTGGTAAAATGTCACCGAAGTTGTCGATCCAACACGAAAACAGGAATAGCGCCTCATTTTGTCATCCCACCTACTTTTCATACAGCTAACCATTGTAATGCGTTGACTTCGTTGGCGACACCACAACCCTATCACCTTCTATTACTTTTCAATGCATTACCTCAACTCACACTTCTTAACCAGGAAAAAATTAAATATTATTAATAAAAATTATAATGATAATAATATTCACGATATAAAAAATCAAGAAAATTATATAAAATAATAATTCTAGCAAAATATAACAATAAAACTTTCCAAAAAATTAAAAACTATATCTACGATTTATTAATAACAACAATGCATCAAAAAAGTAATAATAACACCAAAAATAATAACAATAAAAATAATCGTGGCGAACACAAAACTTAGAAGCAGAATTTGATTTTAACTAAAAATTGAAAGGAATCGTCAACGCAACTAAGGCCCAAGCAGCATAGAAAAAGACCCTTATATTCACACTCTCGACACCGGGCCTTTTTTTATTACGCGTTGAATCATCTGTTATTGGCTCGCTGAATATTCAGGAAGAAGAAGAATAAGTTAGCTACCACACGTGTTATTAATAGTTAGATTTTGAGTAAAAAACTTTTGCATGCTTTTCTATTTATGCGTAGATGAACTTTCTAAGCTAATTAAATTTAAAAGAAAAACAAAGGAAAAAATCTAAAAAATGGTAAATTAAACTTAAAAGTTAACAAACATTTTAACATCATGTTCGTTATATTTAGGCCAAAGTCAGAGTTGATGATTTACCCGGCTTTCCATCGTTGGACAGCGGCGACAGGGAAAACAACAACTTACTAAAATCCACAACGTCGGCAAAAGCTAAGAAAAGCGGTGGCTTCCAATCGATGGGTTTAAGTTTCGAATTATTAAAGGGTATAACTAAACGTGGTTATAAGGTACCCACACCCATACAACGCAAGACAATACCCTTGATACTTGAAGGCCGTGACGTAGTGGCCATGGCAAAAACTGGTTCAGGGAAGAGCGCTTGTTTTCTTATACCAATGTTTGAACGTTTAAAGTTCCGTGATCCTACCAAAGGAGCTAGAGCTCTCATTTTATCTCCTACTCGAGAGTTGGCAGTGCAAACATACAAATTCATTAAAGAACTGGGAAAATTTTTGGAATTAAAAACCATATTGGTATTAGGTGGTGATTCAATGGATTCCCAATTCTCTGCCATACATACATGCCCAGATATTATAGTAGCAACGCCAGGCAGATTTTTGCATTTATGCATAGAAATGGATTTAAAATTAACGGCCATAGGTAAGTCTATGTAGACGAAAAAATAGCTTTTCTCTAAAACAAGATTCGCATTGTAGAATATGTGGTTTTCGATGAAGCTGATCGTTTATTTGAGATGGGCTTTGGTCAGCAATTGAATGAAATATTACATCGTTTATCTGCCAGCAAGCAAGTTGTCATGTTCTCAGCAACCTTACCAAAGTTATTGGTGGATTTTGCCCGTGCTGGTCTGAGTGATCCTGTCTTAATACGATTAGATGTTGAATCCAAATTACCGGAAGGCTTATCCTTAAAATTCATTTATTGTCGTCCCGATGATCGCTATACTACTTTGGTTATACTCTTGAAATATGTGATATCTCAACAGGCTCAAACAGTCGTTTTCGTAGGCACCCAACATCACGTGGAGCTTGTATCGTATGTGAGTTATATGAGAATTAAATTTTTGGAATATTTATATGCACGTTATTCGGTCGTTCCAGATTTTAACTGAATACGGCATAAGCAACACTTCGGTTTATTCTAGTTTAGATCCTTCAGCTCGCAAAATTAATACCGCTAAGTTTGTTAATAAAAAAGTTTCAGTTCTTGTTGTAACAGATGTGGCTGCTCGTGGAATTGACATACCCAGCTTGGATTTTGTTATTAATTTACATTTCCCAGGGAAACCGAAACTGTTTGTTCATCGCGTTGGACGTTGTGCTCGTGCAGGCCGCACCGGCACTGCCTATTCAATATTCTCTACCGACGACTTAGCTCACTTGCTTGATTTACATTTATTCCTCAATCGTTTTTTTGATATCAATGATAGCGATTCTATTGGTAGCGTACCACAGGATCTATTAGAAGAAGAACATTCAACTGTTACAGAAATTAAGAAACATCACAACATTGTAAGTCATTCTATTCTATTTCTATTGGTACTAAGGAATCGCATAAACATTTCCAAACACATTTATTGCAGAGTGGCGTTTTACGTACTAGCGAGAATGCTTACAAAAAGTACTTGTCTTCCCGACCAGTCGCTTCAACGGATTCTAATGCTCGTGTTAAGAAAATTAAATTTTATAGTTTAAAACCTTTGGAGGTCTTTTGTAACGTAACATCTAAATTAAACACTGATGTGCCATTGAACGGGGAAGAAGGAACCGAGGATATGCGTAAATCTCAAGAAGAAAAACATGATTTACTCCTAAAAATGCACAACTATAAGCCTCAGAATGTAAGCGGAAAATATGATTTAATATTTTTATGCCTATCACCGAGGAATGGGGCGGGTTTTTATTTTATCGAAACGTTTGCAACTCCTAGGAGGTGTCTGCAGAGACGTTCTAGAGTATAAATATTCTTGATCAATATCAAATTCCGGATCGATCCAAGCATGTCCGTCTGTGCAACACCTGTGATAAACATTCCCCCGATCGTAAAAATAAAGATGTCGGTTGTTTTTGAAAATGATCTAAATCGTTCAAAGTGTATCTCCATAGCATAACACAAACTGACATTTCTATTTTGAGAAGCAGAAAAAATTGTTAAAAAAATGTAACGTCTGTTTCAGACCATATTTGAATTGAAAAAGAGCCAAAAGTCTGCTCCTTTCGTGGTCATGAAAGAAAAGCGCTCGCAGCACACTGATATCATAAAGAAATATCGTACAAAAATGGAGGAGTTAGATAAAGAAGAGGAACTCAAACGTGTTGAAAGCAAGAGGGAAGGAGTGGTAAGTTTAATATATTGAATAAGTTTAACTTGAATATTCATATCGAAAATATAGACGCCAGCGCAGGAGGCTAATGAATTTGATATCAGTGCGGCTTTTAACAAAGTAGTGGCTCCGAAGAAACGTCAGAATACAGATCATCTGTATAAGGAAGCGAAGAGCAAAAAGCAGAGAAAAGTATGCACTAGAGATACTGAAAATTACATACCATACGAGTCAGCAGATAAACATACGGAGGATGGTTTGGCTATAAATTCTTTTGAACGTCAAGCGATGAATGCAGAATTCTCAGTCATCGACCGTGACACAAATGAAGTACGCCACAAGGCAGGCTTGAAGAAATGGGATCGTATTAAAAAAAAAATGGTAGCCGTGCAAGATCCTAGGGCGGGAAAAATACGCACAGAGTCTGGCGCTTGGATTCCATGCTCATTCAAAACTGGCCGTTACAACGAATGGAAAGAAAAGTCGAAAATTGAAGAACAACTGGCGAAAGAGACTGCAAGTGATGATGATACGCATTTCAAGCAGTTGTCGCATGAACAACGTTATCCAGTGAGTCGCCACGCTCGGCACAATGCCAAGGTTGAAGCCAAAAAGCAGGCTGGTGTGAGCGGCTCTAAGGAGCTTCGTGCGCCCGAACAAATTGTCAAGTCACGGATGCGCTTGGAATTTATCAAAAAACGCAATGCCGAAAATGCGACGCGCAAAGTTGAAAATCGTAAACGCAGTATGCGTAAATATCAACGGGTTCAGTTGGCGGCCAAGTCGGGCAAGGGAAAGAAAACCAAGTGATAATTATTTATTTTTTCTGCCTTCTTTTTTTTTTTTTTTTGTTAATCTGTGGTGTTAATTGGAGTTTTCCTAAATGTTTTATTAAATATGCTTAAGCGTCCAAGGGGAACTTAATCGTATAGATTTCATTAATAAATAAGAAATGAAAATATTTTAATTATATCTGCGCCTGTGATTTTTGCCTGAAGTTAGTTAGCATTTGTAGATTTTGTAAGCAATATAAATACTGAATAATTATGAATTCATTGGAACATAGCAGGGCAATGAAAGCCTATCTATTTATATATATTACTACAAATTATATGCAGGAAAGTTGGTCGAGAGAGGAAACATTTTTGGTCGTGAATGATGCTTCTTTGAGTCCTACAAGTTTGTTCGTCTTTGCCATTTGCATCGTCTTCAAGCGGTAACTGCACTTGAACAGGCTAAGACAAGCGCTTTTTGCCAATATTCGAGGAGGTTATTAAGAGAATATTTCCGCGTAAAAAAATGACAGCACCACCATCTTCGCATGGCATGCTTAATTAATTTGTAAATCCCTCGGCAACTGTAAAAGCACACTTCCATTAAACTCAACCAAATAACTAGATAGGGTTTCAGCTTTGAGCTTTGAGCGATTTGGCCCATTTTCAATACCAAGGTGCGCGCACGAGAACTTCCAATGTCTCCGCCAAATTTGAAGCCGCTGTCTTAATTTTTGCGAGCGAGGCAGTACAGCTGGACACACATGGCTAATTCGATCCAGAATTTGGTCGATAAAGCTTTCTTCTGAGCGTACCTCACACTTCGTTGGTGGTTATCAAAAAGTTGTATTATATGTTTGTGCAATATACACATATTATTAATATATTCCATGTAATTGTCCACAGTTCGCACAATTGTACAAAACGCGTTACTTATTTATTTGACATGACTGTGTTCGCCAGACAATGAGGCAATAAGGAGGCACCGTTGGAAAATGTAAACAACAGGAAAATGTAAACAAAAACATATAGTTTTAAAACCAAACCGATATGTTATGTGCATTTGTGCGAAAAAAAACAGTGTTGCAAACTTAGGCTGCAATACAAAAAAAGGAATGATAATAAAAAAAATCACAATAAGGAAGTTCCATATAAAACTAAACAAGCTTGTTTATTTATTAGATATACGTCTATATATTAGATATATATACTCTTGTGTATTAATTGATTCATTCGAAATTTCGAAACTACCATTTATCGCTCTCTAATACAACAATTTGATAAATATATTTCAACTTAATGTAATCAATCAATGCCCATAAAGATTTATACTAAGTTGATAATGTTATGAAATTCCATTCCGAAAATAGCTATAACGTCTCATTGTGTCAGCCCCCGCACCTGATATGTTCTTAAATTTAGATATATAATATAATAAATATACCCAATTCTCTTTTCACGCGATAGATACGTTCACAACAAAAAATTCGTGTAAAAAAAGATATTGGCTAAATGGAAAAATAGTAGATCGGTTCTAGCAAAACTAAAAAAACAACTGAAAAAATTCTTATTTTCAGTTCACTTAGGAATTTATTTTGTGTTTACTTAAATATATTATAAGAAATAAATTATACTCTGGAAAACAAAAGTAAGTTCTGTAAATAAATTCAGGAAATTCCACTCTTACATGCGCATATAATCCACATAATCTAACTGACTTGTGAAGAATATAACGCGAAGCTACAATGCAAACTTGTGAGGAGTGACAATGGAACAATTCATAGAAACATCAAAAAAAAAAAAAGTTCGTGTAAAAAGAGATTTTTTTCTTTTTTACTCGTGTTAAAACACATTCGTGACATTTACGTTTACTGCATTCTGCATTCTCCGTGGTAAAGCGATCTTTTCTTACCTCCAAAATTGTATTACAGATTAGCTCCATTACACCTAATTTGCGTTTATTTTCATAATATTCTGTTGCGTATATTTCCGGTATGCATACAGGTACCGGTACCGGTAACTTTCGAAAAGTGCATTCTTGGAACTTTGTAAATATATCGATTCTGTTCCATGTCGCTTGGTCACAGAAGTTATACATTTCTTACAACTTATTGCTTTATGGAACACATTGGGTATTTTCTTTTTCGTTCATTATTCAATGCGTTGCGTTGTAGTAAAGACGCGAACCAACCAGAAAATATCTTCTTCTTTTTAGCAAACTACAGATGCAACACAAACAACGGTGGCTATGTGCACTTGGTTAACTTCATCGCAGTAAATATCGGAAAACTATTCGTGACACTAGTCCAGATTTGAGAAATGCGCACCTGAATGAACTCTTATAGCATACAACAATTTTTGCTTGGAATAAAGTTTTGAATCGATTTTGCTTTATCCGCGTTTCGATTTTCATCAATCTTAAAGTGTTCAAGAATGAATGAAAGAAGAGTTGATTTGATTCTTGATTTAATTCCATAAAATTGAGTTTCGATGTGGAGCTCTCTGCTGATATTGTTTAAAAAAAAAAAAAAAAAAAAAAAAAATGGCTGCAATTATTCCAGCAGTTTATTGCAAAAGAATAGAAATATAAGAAGTGAGAAAACTTTTCTTAAAACTGCAAAAGAGGGGGGGGGGGGGGGGCTGAAAAAATTCCGATTGGACATTCATGAAATGACAAAAAACACGCTCAGACAGGAATTAAATAAACTCGTCTCTCAAATGAAAATAGTAAGGAAGAGATAAGAAATAAACGGAAGCATTTAACTCAGTTCAAGTCGAACTAATCGGTATCTAAGTACAATGCTTATGATATAAAATCTTTAACGAACTTAGACTTTGTAATCGACTGTCTACAATTATTTAAATAATAATAAAAAATTGTAATTTTCTAGAGGCCGTTCTGTGTATTGATTGCATAAAAATGAAATTCCGCTGGGATTCCGTACAAAACCAGCCAGTAATTAAGCACCAAATAAGAGTTTTGGGGTAATGTTGGATATCTTTCTCGTTAAGGAAATTTGATTTTGGCATTATTAGAAAACCGAGCGGGATTACACTTATCCAGGGTAATAAACTTTTGTACGTTATAATAGTAATTAAAATCTCAAAAAACTTTCATCCTTTTCAAGAAAGAGACTTTTTAGTTTTTAAAGGCTTTTGCTAAAGGCGTAACTCGTCTGTTCGCACATTTAATTAATGAAAGTGAACTAGGAGTGCACGTGTTAAGTTTGTTTCAGTTTGCTATTTAAATCTTTATGAAACGCACACTGATAAGAAAATCGAGTCAAAGTCTCACTACGCTTATATTGTTAAAAGGTTTTTTTAGTTCAAGTAATTACTTAAATAATAATAAATGAATAATATTAATTTATATTATTTAAGCGATTTGCAAGTATATCTCTAGCCAACTGTTACAAGGGTAATAACAAAATTTATATATCCCATAAAATTCAGTTCCGAAGAGAAAAATATTTCATCTAATATAAAGTTCAATGTTATTCTCCGATCATAAATGGCGTTAGCAAACAGTGAATTAATCTATTATAATCGGAGTTCCATTCATTTAGAGCGAACGAGTAGAGAAGTCGCCAAAAATTACCTGAGTAATGCAGGAAAACATTCCCGCTTTATTATTGTATGCTAATAAAAAGTGAAATGCCTCTCTTCTGCCTCCTTGCCATGCTCGCGCTTTCAAGTTAAAAATTTAGAATTTCTATTTTTTTTTTTTTTTTTTTTTTTTTTTTTTTACTTTCTACAGTACATTGCCGTTGAAACGTATCAACATTCATATATACAGAGTACTTTCCATTGATCAGTTGATATTCAGTAGTGACAGACTGCGTATAAATAAAGTTAATTATGTACGAGAAGCGCTATTAACAGCGCTATTTACAAAAATTAAAAGTTACTTTGAAATTTATTTCAAGCTGTTGTATGCTTCAGTCAATTATGGATTTAAATGAAAGAGTTAAGGCAGTTAACCCATATAATACTCAAATTATTAAAGAAGAAGAGAATGTCACATTGGATATCATTCTTGTTCATATCGGTCAGTTTGGTAAATTTCAAATCAAAATCCTTTTGCTGATATGCATTCCAATGATGTTTAGTGCGATATTCTCGGTAGCCTATGTATTTACGGCCGGGACTGTGATCTACAGGTAGTACGTGCGCAGGGCTTATGTGTCTAAATTATTTAAAAAGTATCTCTTTGAACAATTTATCAGATGTAATATTACAGAATGTGACGATATCGATAGCAAATACGATGAACCATGGACCGAATATGCCATACCCTACAAAAGCAGCTCCGTTTTAGATCAATGTCATCGTTATGCTGGTAATCTAACTGACAATCCACTTACCAGTTTTAATGCCGAATTCAATTATTATACCAAATGTGAAAACGATCACTTCGATCGTAATAACACACAAGCCTGCCGTACCGATAATTTAATATTTCGTGACAGTGAAAAAACAATTTCAAACGAAGTGAGTAGCATTGAGTTTAAGTATAATTGCTTTGCAAAAAAACCTGTATTAGATCTTCTCATTTTCTTCTCCTTTCGCATATATTCGCGAAAGAGCTGTACAACTTTTTCGCGCACTGTTTCGATCCGCCGCATATACGAAATTTAATTATGATCTCGCCCTGCTTGGCCACTTTCTCTGAACAAATTCGGACAAATTAAAACTCTCTGATCGACCCCAACTTTATGATGGGTCAAAGCAATCAGACTTGACTTCGACATTCGACCAAATAATAATTTCAAGATATTTCACAATTAAAATTTCATACTAAAATGCTAAATATCTAATTTTATATTTAATACGATTTTCGTCACGAATCGCGTAACACATAGACGCAATAGTAAAATCTATTTTTAATCACCTGACACAATCAAGTATTTTATGACACATTTTATAATTAACTGACTACTTAATAATTTTAATTTGTTTTTAAAGCCGAATCGTACAACAAAGCCGATAGCCATAGATGCTGCTGGTGCTTTAAGACTTTAGTCGTGAGAGTTTACGCTTTAGGGAAGCTGGCCAAAAGCATACAAGAGAGATTACAAGAGAGTTTGATTCGAATTTGAATGAAATAAAATTACGATTCCCTAAGAAAAAATTAATAAAAAAAAAAAAGTATTGAACACAAAAAATCATGCACGATGCGGAAATTTTCTTCATCAGTTCCTTTTCCCAAGAGTGTTTGATTAGAAGATTTCGATTTTGATCACACTTTTTAAACTTCACGCATACCTAAGTGATGGAAAACGGAAAAGAATTCGCAATCAACTCCAAAAACTTCATTATCAGAAGATTTCATCTCTTTATAGAAGCCTTGAAAACTTTCGAACTGTTCTCAAACTCATCTCGTCCAATTAACAATCGTGACAGTGCAACTGCCCTAACGTGTATTTTTCGTTCATTTAGGGAAATGCTTTTAAATGAACATAAACAGTCACGGAAGACATCCAGTAACGTATCATCAGGTTACACATTGAGTTGTACGTTGCTTTTCAGCAACGTGTCGCTTGACACAGACAGCCTTTTCGAAACGCTTACAGACGCTTATAGTTCGGATTTTCCGTGAAAAATTTTCTTCCAAGTAATCAAAACTTTCCACATGACTCAAAATATCTATTGAAAAAGTCTTAGCGCATCGTCATACTTCCTATCATTTCACTCGCAAGAAAAAGACTTACCCAAGAGTCCGTGAAACTTTTGCATTCTTTCTACACATGGTCTTCGATAAGAAAGTACTTAATAACTTATGCACATTTTGTAGTTTAACATATATTGCAAGGATGAATGGAAATTATCGATGGTGGGAACTCTCAACAATATAGGACAATTTATTGGTATTCCAATTGGTGGCTACATTTCCGATATGTAGGTATATTTTTTGAAATGGCATTTTTCCCACACGCTAGCAATTGATGCAATTGATTGTCCCGCTTTAGGTACGGTCGGCGCACATCGTTAATACTGTGTAGTTTCATTGCCGGAATTTTGGGTATCATACGTTCGTTCGCCACATCGTATATATTTTTCGTTGTGTTTGAAATTTTAGATAGTATCGCCTCAAGTTCGATTTACTCAGTGTGCTTTATTATTGGCATAGAGCTTGTAGGTCCGCAGAAACGCGTATTGGCTTGCTGTCTAATAACCATCTTTTACGCTTTGGGTGAGATTCTTTTAGCTCTATTCGCTAAATATTACCAAAATTGGCGAATTTTATTGCGCATACTTTATGGCCCTTCATTGGCATTCATCGTCTATTTTTGGATATTACCGGAAAGTGTACGTTGGCTGTTAAGTCGAAATCGTGATGAAGAAGCCAAATTGATTTTAAAACAAGCGTCTGCTGTCAATCAGTCGGAATTGCCGGACAATTGGTTAGAAAAACTCATTGCGGCTAACGACGATCCGAAACTACGCAATAGCAGTGAGAAGAAGTTTCCCATTAGAGAAGCATTCGATAAATTTTTCTGGCGCATAGTAAATTGTTCCTATTGCTGGATAGTAAATGTACTTGTGTACTATGGTCTTAGTTTGAACGCCGTGCTACTCCACGGTAACAAATACAATAATTTCATGCTTATAGCAATGATTGAAATTCCTGGTTTCTTTTTGCCATTGGTCACGATGGATCGATTCGGGCGCCGCTATACTTTATGCGGATATATGCTTGTTTGTGGTCTCTGCTGTTTGGGAACTATTTTTCTCTCATCAGGTAAAATTTTATTTCACTTACATACATACGAATTCTTGCCGAATAAATTTTCATACCCATCACCGAAGGATGAAAGTGTATTCGTTTTGTGAAAACGCTTCCAATGGCAGTTTCACAGATTCCACAAAGTGCATATATATTCTTAATCAGTTTTAAATTCTAAATCGGTTCAACCATGTCCGTCGGTCCGTCTGCGTAATGTCTATGGTAAACATTCTTCTGGCCGCAAAAATTAAGCTATTTACGTCAAATTTGACAGAAACATTGGAAGTGCTGGCACACACGTTAGTAATAAAAATGGGCCAAGTCGGTCGAGGGACAGGCGCACAGCGCTACGAAAACTGAGAACATCTATGTTTTTCAAAAGGAATCCGAAATTGATTTGATGAATATTTAGTTCTTTTATTTTGTTTTGTCTTTTTTAGGGTAACGATGATGGGTATAAAAGATTCGGTCGCGATCGAATATCATTTTCTTACTTGTTTTCATTATTTTCAGATAATTATTATATTCAATTAGCGTTATTTCTCTTGGGTAAAATGGCAATAACTGCGAGCTTTCAAGTTTTATATTTTTTCACATCGGAAATATTTCCAACTACATTACGCAACAGCCTCTTGTCATTCTGTTCGATGATGGGTCGTTTCGGGTCAATGTTAGCAGCCCAGACCCCACTTCTAGTACATAATTAAAATAAACAATCGAGATATTTATGCGGAAAATTAATGAATTTACACTCTTTACAGGCTAAATACTCTGAAAATTCTCCTCCCATATTATTCGCAATTACTGCGCTCACTAGTGCTGGTTTATCACTGTTGTTCCCTGAAACGACTAACAAGACTTTGCCAAATACGGTTAAGGAAGCCAATGACATCGGTGCGACAAAGAAGACCAATGTAACCGCTGTAGAGAATTTTGTTACCTAAAAAGTTCGTTTGGTATCCAATTTACGTATGTATTTTACGTCATTGTCTATGTATGTGAATTCTTCATAAACTTCCGCTTGAAAAAAATAAATATTAACTGTGGTGTACACAATTCGCACAATTGCACAGATTTTTTGAATCTTTTGTTACCTTTCAAAAGATTCAGACACGCTAGATTTATTCTTCAGAAATACGTCAAAGCTATATAGCGGTTAGACTAAACATCATTCGGTTTATCGCTTCTTGTCGATAGTAAAATCGACTTGAGAATATCTAACTCTCCTAATTAAGTTCGAAAGTGATTTGCAAAATATTTTTATGCAATTTCTATGCTCCTGCCGATGCGTGATCAAAGAAAGACTTTCATCGTTTTCGTGTTCGGCCGCCATAGATCGACCTTGTCACGAATATTACCCAATCAAATATTTCGATTCGAAATTTTCAATTTAAACATAGCGTTAAACACAGCATTAATATCAACTCCCTTACGGGGATTTTTCTTTTTAATATTTATGGTGTGACTAAAAGAAACACATAAATAAGTCGATCATAAAATAGGGACGGTCAACACGTTTTCAATCCAATGCAGAAATGATTTTACGGACGATACGTATTTGCATAGGTATTAGAAGATTCAAGATTTAAGCAAATCTAGCAGAACGTACGAAAAGAGAGCTTATTACCGCATGCAAAACATAGCAAAATAAAGTGCATTTTTTATTTAATCTCTATAGTGGCCCAATAAAATCTACATACAGTGCGAAAAATTAAGATTTCTTTTATTAAAAACTGAATTCATGGGTGTGAGGGTCAAAGAATGTATTTCTTAAGAAAGAAAAACTTTTATTAACACGTTCGCGGACACTAAAAATTTCAGGGAGCTGCAAAAATAGACAGGCAATTATTTTTGAAACTAGTTGTAATATCCAAAATCTGATTATACATATATTATAAGAGTAGTCAGAACATGTTATATGAAATTAATGTTATAGCATCCACGACAATATGGATCATATTTTTCAACTAGGATGACGTGAATGCTATAATGAATTAAATGAACAAAAATTGACTTTAAAATTTGAATGCTGTAGCATTCCCGTCATTTTGCATCACTATGAAAATGAATGCTATAGTATTCGTGTCCGCGAACGAGTTAAATATCACTTCGAAATACTTTTTTGACTTCAGATAAAGTTATAAACAAAAAATATACTTTCTTAAAAAAAAAAAAAAAGTAATAAAAAAAAAAAATAAAAAAAAAAAGTGTACATACAGCGAAAACATATCACTAGAAATGTCGAAAACCAAAAAAAAACTGTACTTAACTGTACTTAAATTTTGTACTTGTTTTCGCACTTTTATATAATAACTTATCGGTTAAAGTGAATTTCTTCATTTCTTTTCCTTAAAATGTCACAAAATATACAAAAACGTAAAGATATTTCTTAACAGATTAGAAAAGTGATCGCAAAAGTTAAGGGGTGAGGAAAAGTCGTTGCGAGCAATAGCAAAAACAATTGCAATTAGACGCGCTACTGTTGAAACGAGTATAAAAAATGACAACAACACAAGTACCACAGGATGTAAGCACCGATCGGGCCAATCAAACAATCGATATTGAAACGATATGTTATCAGAATCGAAATCAATTGGTACTAATCCCCAAAACCGTTTGAAATATTTTAAGAACCAACGGTCTTCATAGACGTATTCCATGAAAAAAAGCCATTTATAAGCAAAATTAATATGAAAAAACCTCTCATGATATCAGTTTTTGGCAAACCGTAATTTTTAGGGGCGAGTCCAAGTTAAATATATGGCGATTTAAAATTCCTTACTAATTGTAAAGCACGTTGGAGGGTCTGTTATGGTTTCGAGATTGAAGTCTGCGGCTGGATTCGGCAAGCTGGTCATTATTGACACATTTATCTCAATCCTTTCCAAGCCAATTTCAAGACTCCACAACTGACATGAGTGTTTCGGGCAAATGAATCTTCCAGCAGGCCAACGATCGGGAATATATGTCTTTCATTTTAAAGGAGCAGTGGCCATTGTACATCTCCCCAAACGAATTGAATGATTGAATGGTTGAAATGGTTGAAAAAACAAAACTTCTAATATGGAAGACTTTGCGAAAGCCTTACTTGGGTAATGGAATCAAATTGGTGCAGATTTAGCACAAAAGTTACCTTCTTTAATGCCAAGACATATATAGGCAGTGCTAGATGCTGAAGATGGTCCAACAAAATATTGGTTTTTTAATTTTATCCACAAATAATATATTAAGCTACCTGTGAAATGAACTTTTTTTTGTGAATATTTTTTTTGCGGTGTTTCTTGGTATTAAAGAATATTTTTTACTTATACGTTTATCTTAAGCCAAAAAAAAAAAAAAAAAAACTCGAAGTGTTATTTAATATAAGCTTTTTCTTCTTAAGAAATACATTTTTTGATCGTCCACAACCCATAATGTCGCTTTCAATAAGAGAAATCTTAATTTTTCGTCTTGTATGTAAACTTTATCGGGCTATCGTATCTAAAACTTGGTGCCAATATATTGCACTATTGTGGAAGTAAACGTGTTTTTGTAAACATGTAACTGAGTTCACTATGTCCGATTTTGATTAAATTTTATATTTGGGATGAAAACTCGGAACCACGTAAACCTTGAGCATCTTTTCAAGATGGATTTGGCGATGACACTGCAAGTGATATAAAGGTATTCAAGAAGGGCGAGAACAATTTCACGCCAAGTAAATCAAAGGTGTGGTGCTCGAAAATCTTGATTGATTGACATTTGGAGACATCACCGATGCTGTGCATGGGCATGTCATTTGGATCGATGCAAATCATTTTCAGCTCGACTTAAATTGTGTTTTATCAAACTTTAGATCGTGTTCAAAATTGAAGTTCTCACGATGCGTGCTGCTAGAGCTTATGAATATTTGGCAAATTTAAAATATGCCCGCGACTGAGCATAAAAGCCGTTCATATAAGAAAGGCAGAAGTACACTTTCTGGAATAAAACTAAAGCCCTGTTTAATTTAATCATTAAAAGAATCTTTTTCCATCGTATTTACAGTTATATTTAATTAAAGAAACTCGTAATTGGTTTCGAAACAGTTTTGCTCTGCGTGGATTGTGATACACTCAAATTTAGTCGTTTCGGTGCGGTATCGGGACAAGGTTCTTTAGTTTTAACTGTGTGAACTGCGTGAAGTTGGTTAAGCTTTCTTTGCAAATCCTTGGCCACATGAAAGTCTTGATGTTCCTGTGCACGGTCTTTACTAATATATTCTTTGCATATGTCACAGACTATTCGATCACTTGTCGACTCAGTTTCCATGACATTTCGATTCTCTTTTAATTGTATGGGCTTAAAAAACTTTTTAATATCACCCATGCCAGATGGCTTTCTAGTGTCAACAGTGCTGTCTTTTTTAGATTTCTTCGTATTTGTGCTGGATGTTGGCGATTTTGATGTGTGGGCAGATTTTGTTTTGATAGAGTTCCGATATTCAAGCCGCTGCTCTTCGCTTAACTTCTGAGCTACGTGACGATCATTGTGTGTTTGAATAGAAACTGGATTATCCGGAATTTCAGATCCACAAACTGTACATTTTGTTAAAGGAAGTAGTTCAGGGTTGAGTTCGGGAATTGCATATTCAGCATAATCCGTCCGATAATCACTTTCCTTTTCTTCAACACTTTGAATCGATTCCTTTAATTCGTCTTTAATTTCACCATTTACCGCCTGAGTAGTTTCGTAGTGGCTAATATTCTTGGGAGGCTCATCTTGCAGACTTCGTATATCATCAATAAGGTCACTTAATTCATTTGCACTTGAGTCCTCATAACTTTCACTTACTCGTTTTATTTTGGATCGACGTGATGAAGGACTTCGCTTGTCTTGAATTTTACTCTTCGAGTCCTCATCATTTTCGACTTGAGTATCATTATCCATCCCACTATTTGTTTCATTCTTATGATTATCCTGATTTATTTGCATGTTATCTGATTTTTTCATCGCTTCCAGAAAAAAACTTCGCACATCCTTCGTCTTAACTTCTTTTTGCAGTGCCTGCATCGACTGGTTTTCCGGTTTTTCGATTCTATTTCCTCCCGCTTTCGAGAAATTTTCTTTAATTTGCTCTTCGTTTACATCTTCGCTGATTCTTCTCTTCTTAGCTGCTTGTTGGGCGAACATTTCTTGCAGCTTATTTTGACCATTGGATATAGTCTCAAATTTACCCACACTTATGCCTAAAAATTTTATTGGATTGTTTAGCACGCTTTCGCTACCAGCACGATAAAATTGCTTAGTATTTGATTTAATGATTTCAAAGGCACTTTTGGTTAATGCTTCGACGGTGTAATTAAGTAGAGGAGCCGATCGTGAACTGGATATATCTTCACCATCGAACTCTTGAGCAAAACTTACTACCATTTGCTTTGCGCGGCGATTATTTTCAATTACATCTTTCTCTAAACGATCAATTATTTCGTTCGCCAACTCTTGAAGCCAGTGTTGCAACGTCTTTAAGCCACATATGCTATTACGCCCGGGAAATTTCTTGCAACAACCTATGCTTTTCGAGTAAAACCGTGGTGTAACTGCTTCCAAATCGATTCCACGGCAAATGTTATATAGCCAAGATCTACATAATTCAAAATACAAGGCAATTAGTGCAAAACTTCATGCACACTTTATTTATTTATACCCATCGCCTAGAATTTGCAATTTCCCTTTTAAGTCAATTATTAAACCTATACATGTGCTCATAGCGAAATTCAATAAATTTCAAACCCAAAATATGCAAAAACAAATGATTGTTCAATGGAGGGTTTGTGCGCATGTGCAAAGTCGATCGGATTAGAAACAATTATTTGGTTTATTTATCGCATTATCGGTATGTACATTGAGTTTATGAGTTCGCGCCGCGTTTTTACGTGCAATTTTCTCTTAATGTACGGCCCCCCTTCCCTTCCCATATTTGATAAATGCGCGATCGAATAATTAATTAATAATATTATTTAATATCTTACAGACAAGCGATGGGTATCAAAGGCTCTGGCGAGCCCTAAATTTACTTATATAGTTTTCTTTTTTTGTTTTTAAACATACCCGTTCTTCTCATCAAATTTTTGTTGCAACTCCGATTCAGTAAATTTTGTTAATTGGGCCACATAACGAATGTTTAGCCGTTCGCAAACTTCTTCTCCAAATTTACCGCCTAAGCCTTTAATTTTTCCTAATGTTAAGGTTTCGAATAATACCGGAATTTTGGCTAACGGTAGTATGGTTTGTTTGTTGGGCTTGTTAATACCGCAGGCTAGCTTCGCTAGAATTTTATTATGGGCAATTCCAGCCGAACATTCATAGTCAGTTTCAGCTTTTACAGCGGCACGTATTTCACTTGCTATAGACGATCCAATCAGTAGACGTATGTTGCTCAAACGTAAGGATGGAATATTATCTCCGTGGAAACCCCGAAAATCATCATCATCATCACCATCATCATTAGCATCATATGCCGAAGGCTTATTATAATACTTAGTAATGTCGGTAACAAATTCACCAATGCCGTCGTAGCCGACTACGTAAGTATTAACCAGTTCTTGTGGTTGTAAAACAAACGAACCCTACGTGAAATGTGTATTCGAAGTTGACAGGCTGGAATTGAAAACAATGTAAAATACCTCATTCATCAACTGCATGCGTTTAGTTACTGCTTCGGTAATGTCTAGATAGGCCTCGTCAACAGATGCACGTTCCAATAAATTGGTAAAACGTTGCAAAACATTTGCTACCTCTTTACCAGCCTCTCGATATTTAGTCAAATCAGCCTTTTCCCGTACGTTTGGTACTTTAACCAATTGAATTTCTGGACACTGTTCTTTAGCTTCATCTCCCCGCATATGCCGGGTTACGCCTTTAGCACGTGCCGCATAATTTACTGCTATAATCCTAAAATTACATAAAATTCGTAGAATTATTGCAAAGAGCACCACGACCACTGCTAGATAAACTATTATAATATTCCGGATATTATATTTGTATTTTCTGCGTTTGCACAGACACAATCGATTTCAAATAAAAAATCCAATCATTTTTGTCAAGAGTATTACACGAGAACCAAGTTTTCTTTTTGGACATCTTTTGATTCAAATAAAGAACACAAAAAGTTCATCATTGCATCGGTAATAAAAGGTCCTTCTATTTCAAGTCTTTTTGGGTGTTGCGTACATCTGGACAAGCTTAATATGCTCTTCTACCACAAGTGGTGCCAGGTATAAAAAGCAATCATAGAATCTTACTACTTCCAGTCTTGGAATAGCAGAAATCGTTTCAAAGTCTTCATTAGCTAGATCGAAATCTGAGATAATACGTTATGCGTTCTGTGACAGACTGCACATCGATGTTATTATTTTCAAAAATTCCAGAGGAGCGTTTCAAAAGATATGTAACCAGTTTTAATTGTTTTCACTTTGTTTTGTTTCTGGATTTATGCGAATAATCGCAAGAGACGTATATGCAAATCGCAATGCGAGCACGACTGAAAAGGAGACAAAAACAGAAAACGTATTATTTAAATCCATGAACTATTAAACACTTTCATACCGAAATAAGAAGTAATACTTCACAGGTTTATTATTACTTGGCTGGTGCCAAAAACAATAAAACATAATTTTGGAAACTTCAATTCACAGAAGTAAAGGAATGATATTCGATAAAATGCGGGAAAGAGTCTCTGAAATCTCATGGAAAAGCTGACTTGTAAAAGTTCAACTTGAGTTTTTCAAAAAATTCTGCTTAAAACGGCTTAGATGATCGAAAATGTAAACGGAACATTGAGGACCCTTACTTTAAATGTATCACTTATTAGTAGAGCTCGCTGAACGGGGAACTTGTTTACGGAAATGAAACGAAAGGATTTTCATAGTGACCAAATTGCACTGCATCGGTTGTCCAGAAGATTTTTGCAAGTTATCAAATATATTTCCGTGATGCCGTATATGAAAAAGAATTAATTAATATTCGCATTGAGATAGAAAATACTAAAGTCTAACAGACTTTGACTTGATAAAATCTCATAATCTAAGAGAAATAAATAAATAAACAAAAGAAAGCATTAAAAACACCGCTAAGCTTATGTTAAGAATTCTGGTTATGCCACAGTACATCCCAGTTTAACGTTTCCGAACAAATTTCATTTTGCACAAATTTCGAAAATATTTATCCCTCTCGCAATATATTTTCGTAATTCTTTTATGAATTTTCTTCACGTAAGAAAGTTATGTTCGGCGGGGAACGAATCTCGCATACCCAGCACTACGTTTTCCGCATTCTACTCGCCAAGTGTTTATTTGACACCCATATCGGTGGTATTATTAAGAAAAAATGAATCCACCAGGTCGCAGCGTCTATTATATTCATTTTAGAATTAACCCATTTTTAGGCAGATAATATATCTTCAGTTGAGGAATGTACAAAATAGTTTTAAACATTCTGCCTTGTTTGCTTTATGCTAAATGAGTATAAAATCTCAAAAAAGTGGAAAAAATAATATATAGTTACTTGTAACTTGGCGTAGACATAGCCGATTTTTTCCGTTTTTACACGTAAAGAGTAGGATGTTTCGTAAACTAAATGTGGGAAATTTCATCCTTCTAACTTTTATAATTTCTAAGTAACGACCAAAAACCCATGAATTTTTGTTAAGAAAAACGGAGTTGCGTTTAATTTGTGCTCCATCGCGGGCTTCTGCTCTAACTAATTTTTCCCGGATTCAATACCCACTTGTGAGCAAAACCTTGTTTCCAAAATCAATGTTTCTACCGAATTTGATGTCGATATTTTCATTTTTGCGACCTAGACAGCGCTAACAACAAACAAACACAGGCGGACAGTCATCAGTGAATCAATCAGCAAGCTGTCAAGACTTTAAGGAGATGACTGATTGCTAATGTTGGCATTTATGTGCTTATAAAAAGAAAATGTTATCAGTATTTATGGGAATACATTTTCAGATAATTTTACCTTAAAGCCCGACTATCACAACTCTCATGGTTTATTCTCAACGTTTAATAGCGGAAAAGACAAATATACGTATTTTGTATGGCTCATTAATACTAATAAAACTAAATTATCGGTAATAATACCATAATGCGACTAAATATAGGTTCCTCCTCTTTGCGTTTTTGTTAAAATATTAGAGTCACTTCTTCAACATTCAATTAAATTTCGTTGTCAAAACTAGCCGCGCTGGTAATGTTATAGCTCAAAAGTGACATCACTATATTTATAAACTTACCCGCCTCCACGCCAGGCATTATACTGAACCACCGCCAACGGTTTGCCTTTCAAAGATGAGTCGAGTTTTTCTACATTGAATAAATTTATTCTACATTTCAAGCAATTTATGTTTATTGAGGCAGTCAATCACCTTCCACTTGACAGTAAAAGCAATCCATATCTATGAGCAATATAATTCGATCATATTTTTGTACTATTGGAATAAAGTTTTTGCTAGATGATGCACTACCGCCGCCGGACATTTTTATTTTTTATTTGTTTATATGCAATTAACAAAATATATTAAGTCGTATACTAATTACAACCTAGATTTTCACGCAATTGCAAAATTTTCAAGTTGGTGTTACCAACATATTGAAAAGTAAAAAATGTTTCATTCCACATGTTCCAAACGAAAACAGTACAAATTAGGTAATACTCAAATATTTGGTGTTTGTTTGATGGAAACATTTCTTGTATTACTTTCTATAGGAAATTTTACGAAACGAAGAATTGCTTAGTAAATAAGTGTCATTATGAAGTCTTGCTTACAATAAAATAAAAGAAGGGACATAGCCTATTTATTAACTATACGGAAAGAAAAAAACCTGTTAATCCCTTAGTTAAATTAACTATTTTCGCTTTATCCACATTTGTCCATATTCTTTTAAACTTTGAAATCATTCGAAAAATATTTATTCTTTTGTGGCTTGCAGAAATGCGCATGGATGACCCCCTAAGGTCTATGTGCTTTTCACGAGCTTAAAATTTGCACTCGATTTAATCAAGCCTTCCTGCCCGCCTATTTGTGCAACATTGTTATGTTGGAATCTTCATGACCACAAACGTCGAAATTTTGTTAAGACTTAGAAGAAGACTTGTAGAAAATATTCATCTAAAACTCAATGCAAATACTTTTAAGGTCTTTTAAGACATTTAAGTTTTAAGTATGTAGAGTGATCTTTCCAGAATTCGATTTGGACATTGCACCCAATCGGTAAGTTTATTGTAATTGTACATGATAGTTAGTAGCAATAACGTAGTTTTTTGATTTGGTGGCGGTAATTAAAAGGTTTAGTTTGTTCTACATATGTTTGTTTTCTGCAATGTTTTTAATTTAATAGTTATCTCATTTGTTTTTTCTTTAGTTCGCAAAACATTCTTAGCGAAAACACAAAACTCAAAATGTGTGGGCTATCTTGGTGTGCTATTTACTTTTCGGTCATCTCTCGGCTGTGGCTACAACAAGTTGCATCTCTTTTTTTTCTAAACGGCGTCAATGCCACTCATTTTTAAATTATCTAACAGCTATTATAACATTATTATTTTATTAATATTAATTTATATTAACTATATGCAGACGATCGATCGAGCTTTTTGCTTGAACAAAATTTTAAATTTCTTCAAATATAATAGAGTTATATAAAGGTTTTGAATGTTTTGTTACTCCTCAGCTTCATAAGCTATGGTGAAAGCGCTGAGGACGATTTATAAAAATTCCTTGTTAATGAGTGAAAGCAAAAATCCACTATGTAAGAGGATTAAACAAAGGATTTCAAAACAAAATAAGGGCTTAATAGTTGACCCTTGTAAACGTTACACGCCGTGATACCAGTAAATGTATGAAATAAGCAAAGAAAGGAAGTCCGTTTAAGATCTGCGATGCGCTTCCACCTAATACTTTGTAACGAAGCACGTTTTATGCCGAAATGACCGGTTTTACGCATGCAAGCACATCAGCTATCGTAAGAGGGTCATTATAGACGCAAGCCCAGCACACCAACACCAGCTTACAGAAACTTATGCGGCACGGCAGCGAAAATGTGTAAAATGCCTGTGCGAATAGCGATTGTTCTGGAAGTGCGCTTCAGCAGTCAGCCGGAACAAGTAAACCAAGTGATCCAAGTAAACCATCTGATTAACAAAACGAGCCGTGTCTTCGCATCTGACCGCGCCTGCCGTGCTAGTTTTTTTCTACTTTTCACTTCCTATGCTGGTATATTGTACCTGCCTGCAATTTTATGAGCACTTAGGCCTAAGAAAGAGAGTTTTATCAAATAAAGAAGCAACTATACCGGCCAAATCATATCGGAAGTTGCATTATTTTATTTTTTCAACTTTATAAATTGTCTTGGGACGGACCGGCTGGCAAGCCGTGAGTTATATCCCAGCTATAAACAAACCGTTTCAAGTTATTACCATGATATCATATCCAATTATTGATGATATTATGCGTCGTATATTTTATAAGCGCATGGATGTAATCAAAGCAAGAAAGCGTTTAATAAAATATTCTAATTCTAGTAAACATACTAACACACTCAGATATAAAATAAATATTTACCGATCCTCCAAACGCTACTTTCCGATATTCCGAATTCGTTTGTTTGTCTTTCCCAAATAGTTCGCGAAAGGCACAGAAGTTAAATATGATTATTTTATGTTAAAGTAAAAGTTTTTCTCATTAAAAGATGTCTTGTCCCTAACTAAGTATAACGTAATTAGAATCATGTTAAAGCAATATTTTTGGAAAGAGATTGTATTTTGTAAACGGGACGGTAAGAGTTAAGTTATGCTAAGTAAAATCTATTGCTTAAAGCATTCCAGTTTATATAATAGTTTCAAGGCTATCTAATTATTGAATAACGAGATTTTCTTATTATTTCTCTTAACACATTTTCTTTTTTTTTTTTCTTTTTATTTGAAACTTATTCAGTGCAGATATTCCAATTAATTTAATTCGTTGAATTCGGTTATAGTCTCGTGCAAAGTTCGCTCTTCCGATCTTTTAAATGAAATTTTCTTTCATCATCATTATCATCATCTTCTTCTTCTTCTTCTATATTTGTGTGCGCGCGTATGTAATCTACCAACATCCTTGCATAACGGTTAACTGCTGCGTGGCACCACAACCCATACGATTTTGCATAAAATCGGGAAAATTACTCTGAAGTATACGCATTGTACGGTGTCGATAGTCGGATATAGCGTGTGTTGCCAACTGGCATGTTGTGCTGCGGTAAACTGGTTTAAAGTTATCCTCTTTAAATGTGGTGTTAGTATCCCAACGATAGACTTCGGCACTACCCTCATTACGGAAGAATATTGAATTACCATTATTTGTACCAATAATAACCATGCGTGAGGATTTTTTACCTACGTCTGTGAAATTGAAAAATCGAGAGAAAACGCAACTGAATCAATTAAGCCAGACATATAACAAGAATGAAGTTATATTCGCGTCGAGGCAAATATTTTAATAGTGCCGTGCAGATAGTGTGGCATATTGTGCTTGGAAGATGCAAAGAAAATCCATTGCGTCGATACATCCATCCTAAGCATATGGTACATCTATCTACCTATCGTATATATTTTATATAATAGTTTTTTATATGGTAGGTAGAAGCATTTCAGAGGTAACTTTCCAAACTAAAAAATTGCACAATTTGTATGATGTTTTATCACTTCCCAGCCAGTTTCTAATCCCATTTAAGGCATTTGCGAACCCGAAGAAAAATTGACGATAAGCGTTCATAACCTTAACATAAAATCTACGCCGTTTCGAGTGCAAGTGTTTAAGAAATTTTTTTTGCGTAATTTTCGAAGGATCTATGGACGGATTTCGTTCATTTCGCTCGCACTTGAGCCAATAAGACGCGATAAGAAAAAAAATTCAGGATCAACTTTGTTTTGCTACATAAAACCTTTGACGTTATAGTCGAAATTTTAGCAGACTTTCGAGTCGCCTTTTTTATAATCTAATGCCCTCCCTAGGGGTATAAAAAAAGCAAGTGCTTAAAGCATATTTTAGACGCAATTAACTACGATATGTAACGCAGTTAGTATACTGAACCAATAAAATTCATCGGAAATTTTATCAAGTGTAATGCAATCTAGTCAGATTTTAGCTTCCGCAGTCCTGCATTATATTAAGCAATATATCAGACTTTCAAGTTCAGACATGATCATCGGCCGCCAACATATTTACGCAGCCAGCAAAGGGGAAGCATTCATTTTAAATGCCATATAAATATATCGGCGCCTAAAGATATTCGCGGAGAGTGACGAAAAAAATTGTGCGCACCACGCAAGATTATCTATAGGAAGTTTTCCTTAACTGTATGTGCCTTAACTGTTAGATTGAAATTTTGACCGGAAAATTTTTGAATTTCCTTTTTTCATTCTTACCCAAGACCCGTCCATCGGCCACACCAGTTCGCAAATATTCCGCTTTAATAGAGAACATGCGATTTGTGCTTAAATAAGTGAAATACAACTCTGCAGTACCGCAACTATGACGTATTAATGCTAAGTACAGGACATCACGGTTTCGTCCTCCAGCTGCAACAGCTCTTGGTAGTACGGCTCGGAAACCCCGATCCACTTGTACATTAAAAGTGATTATAGCCCGATTAGCCGCATCGCTAACATACACAAAACAACCGCCAGTGGGAGCATAATCTACAGCTAAATACTGCAGTCGTGAGGTATTGGTGCTAAGACCGTCCAAATCAATCATTTTTAAGACTTTTGACGATTTTGATGATACCGCCCAGACTTTGGGTGAACATTTTCGTACTGGCCTCTCCAAAGTGTTCACAATTCCAGTATCCAATAGCCAAATGACTTCATTTTGATCGACCACTACATCGACCACAGATTGCATAGCTTTACAATTGCCCTCCTCTTGCATATTCCAGCATGGATAAGGCGCAAAAGTGACATAACAAATACCCGGTTGCAAATTTGCTTTAACCAAAGTCGCAGGAACGCCGTGCCGATAGCGTGGCAAGGCCAAATAAACGGTATCGCCGATAATTTGACCGCGAGTAGCAATAACATTTTTCGATATATATTTTCCTGAACTCTTGAACAACGATTTTGTTGAGGGACAAGGAAATTCAAATTGTCCTCCTGTCCATTGAATAACACTGCCATTCGCCCCACACATTCTATCATTGATAAATAAACCGTATTTATTGCCATCGTTCGCATTAGCGAAAGGCATGCACGCGCAAACACAGACAAATAAGATGGTTAGAGAAACCTTTGAATTTGGAAATTTCTTATGCCGCCGCATTATAAGAGAAATGATTTCAAATAATTTAGTACTAAAATGTCGCTAACAATATAGTTAGAGTTTTGCTTTTATAAGCTTCTGCAAAAGCCTCTGAATTGTAAACGTGCTTCAAGTCGAGATTGCAAGTTTCGCATTTTTGTGTTAAAGAAATAGACCTTCGAGGAAATATTTATCTAGATATGCATATATATATATATATATATATATATATATAAGTGTGTGTGTTTATTTATTTACAAAACAGATCGTTTCGTAATTTTCTTTTTCTTCTTCTTCTTCTTTTACACATCTTTCGAATAGAGTTTGAAGACAGAGAGTGAATGAAGAAATCAATAAACCTTAAAGGGCAATTTTCTCTACATGCGTCTCACGAAGAAATGGATCGATAATAGCGATTGATTACTTTGCGAAACAGTAACGACGATAACGAATATCAATTCAATGTGCAATCTACACTGACTTTGGTAAACTTATTACATGGACGTACGGACGAGATAAACGGAAAGGCAAGTTGACATATAATGGATACGCTAACAGATAGATATGGGAACGTACGAACTGATGGATGGATGGACATATGAAATTATGGATGAATGAGCTTCATGTGGGGGCTTACTTATGTAACGCTTAGCATCATGTAGTAATGGTGAAAAGAAAGTAGATTGAATCACTCGTCGGCCCTAGGACGATACTGATTACGATGATATGATGACTATGATGATGACGAAGAATAAATTATTCGTTAAGGTTCCAGATAGTTAGATAAGTGCAGCGGTTATATTATGTTGCCTCTGACTTTTTTTTGACATCTCCATTCGATGGAGAGGACCGCGATCTTCCAGACTCTTACGATACCAGAAACTCTCTGATAAGATCTACGCTGCAAATTACTGACACAA
Source organism: Glossina austeni (assembly GCA_000688735.1). NCBI lineage: Eukaryota > Metazoa > Arthropoda > Insecta > Diptera > Glossinidae > Glossina > Glossina austeni. The sequence continues at coordinate 3,136,912 of KK502405.1, read as the reverse complement.
TCTTCAGCTAAACTATTCTTGTGCAGACTTTCACGTTAGAGAAAGAAAATTGTTTCCTATTGGATTTATTAATGGCGTGAAATTGTCTTTGGAAGTAAGAAAAGAGTTAACAGCGCTATGCTCCCAATTAAGCTGAACTACACATTTACATATACATTTTGTATGTCCCACAATGGGAAATAGGTGCCCGAAATTGGCGCTAGTTCAGCTCCTTGAAAGCATGTTCCACTAATACAGTTGGTCGTCCATTGGTCGTAGATTTTATTAGATACTGAACTGTGTGTCTAACGTCAAATGAAAATATATTCAGTTATTCCTTTCAATCCGAGCGGAACATGAAGTCAGTCAGTGAGTCAGCCATTAATAGAAACGGTGGCAGATAGATAATAATTCCTAATTTTTATATAGTTTTAGAAATTCTTTGAAATTTTCAATTTTTTTTTTCAATAATTTTTGTTTTCTTTCAAGTAAACGGATATCGAGATTTAAGCATAGTCTTCCTTATGACTCAATATAGAGAGATAAAGAGAAGCAAGTAAAAATATTATAGTGAGCCATGGCCCACCACCATTAAACACCGTACGCTATTGCGCTTAGCACAGTTTGTTCATACAACGACTACTCAAAATTAGATATTAAATGAAAATTGGACCGATTCTGACTACTATCAATGGCGTTTGTCTTTGCTGCAAAGTCATCAAAATATTTCGAAACTTGCTACTTGCAAGATGAATGTAAGAACACAAATGGACGCACGGACGGACGGACGGACGGACGGACGGACGAACGGACGGACGGACGGGTGGACGGGTGGACAGGCCGACAGACAAGCTTAAATTGGTATAATAAAAGGTGGATCGGCCTCAAGTGCTTGCGCAATGACATTAAGACAGACGGAATAAAATCGAACCAGAATCTTACACTGATCCGATATTGGATCTTTCTTGCTTATTTTTGGTTTTTTTTTTTTTGCGTCTAACGGGAAAGCATTTAAGGCTACAGATTTGATTGCGCTATGGTCGTAGCCCTCAGTCCAGCTGTCCATAATTAGCGTTTGCGATTTTCTTACACAACAATAAGCGTACGAATTGAAAATTAATTTATAGTGAAATCAATTTTTTTTTTTTTTTTTGAATTCCAGACTCTGAATTAAACTACTGTGCAACACATGTAGAAGTTTGCGGACGAGCACCAATATGTTTGAATACATAGGAATTCGTTCGCATGCATTCTGCAATTGCTCCCACATTACACCCCAAGCGAATATATGAAAATCGCATTATTTTTTTAAAATTTGGCATTCAATGGGAACGGATCAATCCTGAATTGCAATATCAACCATTAATCATATTGTTATAAGTCGGAAGAAGCGCTTCTCGCGTTTTCTTCATTCAAATTCTTTCATTCCTTCAGATGTGCTTTAAAGCAAACCATCATTAGATGGGAGCGCAATCAGAGTAATTTAAGCAAATCTTGCCAGTCAATGTCATATAATCGAGCGAAATAAATGAACAGACACACAAGTTCTCACCTGGAAGGAGGAATCGAGAGGTGAACGAATGGTAAAAAGTCTTTGCCAAACAAGCAAATGAGCGAACGAACAAAGTCCCGAATAAAGATCGGACGTACGTATAAACGTGCAGATGGAGAAAAAATTAAGGCAAATTGTTTTGCTAAACCCATAAACCCATGGGTTTAATCGTCATGTACAAATGATTTCAACACCCAACTCTGATGATGGACGCAATGCAGGGAAAGAACCAAATTTATAAACAAACTCTGTCTTTAATCAATCAACTAAACTAAATGAATTGATATTGAAATAAATGTTACATCAAAACTAAGGGGTCTAAATTTGTTTAATCCGCCTGAGTGGCCGAGTACGCTCGACTAGCAATTCAATGGTCGTGGGTTCAAATCTCAAGTGCGCTACAGTTTTTAATCATAATAATAATAATAATAATAACGTTACTGTACAATTTTGATTGTTGCTCTCTAGCGTTCTTTGCATTCGTAACATACGCTTACCATTCTTCTGCAGTGCAGTTTCAATGTCATCTGTGCTTTTTCGCATATTCCATCGTAGCATTATTTCGTAGTTTATCATCATTTTTTTATCTAATACAAATGATATATATCATACTACACACACACACACACATATATATATATATATATATATATATATATATCTGCTTTTTTTTTTTCTTTTTTTTTTTTATTTGCATTCACACCCTACAAAGGTTGGGGTGCGAAAGCTTTTGCAACCTCTGAGAATAAAACTTTGCTAGCTCCGATAAGGTATGTATATGACCCCAAGTCATCAACTGTCAGCCCATTTGCCACTGTATGTTTTTGTTTGCAGTATCGACACTTCGGCAAGCGAAAATCGTTGTTGAAAATGAGCCGAATGGATGAAAGAGCCCGTCTACAACATAACTGAGAACATCGATGTTTTTTTTTTTTTTTATTCATCCAGAAAATTTCGATCTAAATTCCATTGGGGATCCCGCAGTGGTCGTGCTAAGTCGACCTCACCTCATCAAATTTCAAGTTTGTCGCTATCAAAGATTCGGTCACTGCCGATTACTTGCATTTCTTGGACTTGTAATCGTAAATGTGTAAATATTTATGGCGAACGTGATAAACCGCTAAGCAAAATAAGTTCCGCAAAGTTCTTAATATAAAAATGTATTCACTATAGACGATTGATTTCATTTCTCTTTTTTGTTATTCATTAATCTCATCGTCTTAACAAAAAATGTTAAGCAATTTTCGTATAGTTTATCTTTTGCTGTTAATTACAAAAATTAGTGAAACGACTGTCGGTACATCCATCACCGAAGAGTCCACTGTAGCGGAGCGATCGAGTAAAAGTCTTTTAAAAGAATTGATATTTGAGTTAAGTGGCAGCAGCCTTTTGTGGCCTTGCGAATCGACAAAACATATTTATATACAGTCGGGTCGTTATGTACCACGTAATGTGATTATCACACGGGCACAATTGCAACGCGATATAATGTATGTGGCTTTGCCACGTTACAAACACGGCGTACCCTTCACTTTAGGTAAAATCCAATTGACAAAAGGACAATGCTTAACGAAAATAGCACCGTACCCTTGCTGGGCTATACAAGAAGAGGGTAACTGTCAGGCCTTACAATCGGTTGTCGATATAAAGCTAGATCATTACGTAAGTACTATCTCTTATTTTCAATACTAACAAGTTCATGTTGTATAGCAACTACATATATATATATATATATATATATATATATATAACTGCATATGATATATATATATATATATATATCAATTATTATTTATATATATCATTTTATTTATCTGACTCAAAGACTGATCCATTTCCTTGTGTCCTTATCTGTTTACTCATTTCTCAATTCCGTATTCATTATGACGACGAGGCGAACACCATCTCACTCACTCACATTTTTCTTCTTTATAGAATCAAGTCCAAGCCTTTCATTATATTATATTCTCACTGACTGACTGACTGACTGACTGACTGACTGACTGACTGGCCATTGATGAAAAACACAATTTTTTCATTTTTCTTCATTTTCTTGCTTTTATTAGGGTTTCCTTTGGATTTTAGATGTCGGTATTGTTAATACCTTAGAACAACCGATACGTCGTTGTAAGCCAAAAATTGTAGCTATTAATACGCTGGACGGCAAAGTGGTGAAAACTATTGATATAAACAATTTATTAACAACTGCTTCACGCTTACAATTTCTGATCGTCGATTATGGATCGAACAGCAAACCTTTCGTGTAAGTTCTTAACCTTCAAATTATATGCGCAAGCCACTCGGTAACATAAAAGTCAAAAGATCAAAAAGTGCATTCATGTATACATAATTATGTCAAAAAAAAACAAGCAACAACAACAACAAATTCATCACACATAATATATTTGCGTTTAGTGCGAGAGGCGAAAGTGATTCTCGGCGTTAATGTAGAGATGAAAAAATTGAAATTTTCTCCAAATTCCACGCAAATATATGGTAAGGATATCTAAAATTTCAGTGCAAAAATATTCCCAGCTACCATACATCTAAATATAAAATGCTCACGCCAGGGCATGTCCCCTTTGGGGTGGGTGTCCTTTCCAATAAATGTTTGTACATACGTGCAACTTTGGTAAAATTGGCCCGATCAAGCCTTTCTATACCGTTTACAAAGAGCGACGTGCAAAAAACCAGTAAAAAAAGGAAAAACAATTATATTCGGTTATGGCCGAATTTTTTATACCCATCACCCGTTATCCTACAAAAAAGAAAAAGAGGTAAAAGAAATCAATTTTCATGCTCTATAATATGGAGTGGGCACGGCTCATTTTTTCTATTTTCAAAATAAAAGTTTTTATCGCGTAGGCGTGTCCTTGCAAAAGTTTAAGGCACTGCCAAATTCTACTTCAAATCTGTAAGCGATATCTCCATTTTCGTTAACGGGAGAATGTTCATCATAAATACAAAATAGTTGCACAGACAGACAGATGGACAGATGTATGTATGCATTCCAAATTTAAAACTGGCTAAGAATTTATATACTTTGTGGGGTTTTTGAAGCTTCTTTCTGCGCCTTATAAAGGAATTGAAAGAAACATTACACTTGGGTAGGCGTAGTCGATTTTTTCTATTCTTGTACAGATGTTACGCTATCATCCATAGAATATACGATCGAATTTTTGCAGATTTATTTGCCGCCGTTTTCGAATAACGATTAAAAAATCAAATTATTATTCCTTTTGAAAAACAACGTTTTTCTTAGTTTTCGTGACGCTGTGGGCGCGTCCTTCTACACATTTGGCTCATTTTCAATACGAATCTGAGTGCAGGAATTTGCACTGTTTCTGCAAAATTTGAAATCGATAGCTTCACTTTTGCAGCCCAGAAGAATGTTTACAACAGACACTACACGGGCGGACGGACGGACAGTTGGACTTGCCTAAACTGATTTAGAATTTATTGCTTATCAACAATATACATACTTTGTGAAATCTCTGATGTGTCCTTCTGGGCGTTGCAAAAGTCTTGACGAAATGAATATACCTCTCATCGTTCAGCGATGGGTATAAAAAGAAGAGATGAGATAACTCAATCAAAAGTAATTATTTTTTGCCGCTGAGCATTTCACAATATCATTGTGACTAAGGCGCTAATGCTTCACAGACCTGTGAAAGCAACTTCATGATGACGATGATTTATTAAAACTAGCAGTACAGCTAACGTTTGCTTGTTTAAGCAAATGTTGTTTAAAATAAACAACAATTAAAAAAATTACGGCGCATTTTACTGTGGAACTGAAGAACACTCTTACATCGTGTACGCAAGCCTGGTCCTAAGAGCAAATTTGAATTATTACTAGAAATATTTTTTTCCGCATTTTTTTCATGTTACTTGTGCTAATGATGAAGGATGAAAGACATTCTATGAAGATTTACCGTCATGTCCCTTTCAGTTTCATCATATTGGAACTGTCGCGGAAGCAATTGCGTGAAAGTGCGTGAAAGAAATATATATCATCTCATCGTCGCCACAAATCGTTCAGGTAGGAGAACGAAGATCGAATAATGAAAAGCTCACAAGAGCAAATAATTTTAAAATACTCTGAAAATATATCAAACGGGCCAAAGGCAAAACAGCTATCTTTTCTCAATTTAAAAAATTTTATTTACATACTTTCGGGCTCGGCAATATTTTAATACTTTTGCATACTTTAAAGCTTACGAAGATCCTTTCATGGGGAAAATGTTGCGATTTTGCGAACACTTTCTGAAATTGATAAAATTGTAAGCGATTTTTGCTTCTTTAATTATTATGCACAGAGAACAGAAAACTTAAGCAAATAATTTAATTACTTTTATATAATGAGGAAGTATTTTAAGCGAGGCAGGACGGGCAAAGGGGACAAAAATTATTGCTAATAAATCTTAAGACTAAAGTCTTAACGCACTAACATCTAAGGTTAGCGGCTTAATTTAAAACTCTACCGCTTTTGAGACAGGAATTCACGACCATTGATTTGTCAGTCAAGATCCTTTGCCTACCTCGGCCATTAGGTGACCTGAAACATTAGATTTATTTATTATCGAAAACGTCGCTACATAACTCCAACAAACAATTAAATGGTCAAAGATCTTCTCTCCGGCTACGTCAAGCGTAGATTTCACTTCGAATAAAAGCATGACGTGAGCGATTTTGATGTTGACCGGCCGATCAGAGCGAATACCACGTTCAAGATCCAAGTGCTAACAAAGAAATTCCGCACATAATTTTCAATACATATTTGTACTCACGACCTTCTTTTCGTACGTTTTCGCTTATCAAAATTATGAAAGCGATATATCTCGTTCTGCGTATGTGTCATCTCGGAACATATTCATTCACACATTAATTTTTTTTTTTTTTTGATTATTTATCCGGTCATAAATTTGCTCTTTATCTGTTTAATTCTTTTTAGTTACGTTGCTGACGCTGGCGCGCATAGCATTTTAGTTTATGATATTGCTGCCTCTAAATCATATCGGGTCGTTTTACCTAAAGCAACATCTCCCATCACTGACGTCCTTTATATGGCCTTAACATCGCCTGGCAATGTCAACTCTACCTTATATTTCACATACCTCACCACAGCGCATCTCTATTCGATACAAACAGAATATCTACGTATGGGCAAAGGTGGAGACGGTTCTATCGTTAGCGTTGGTACAAAACCCTATGGAAAACAAATGGTTCTGTTAGGTGCTGATGGTGGTAATTCATTATTCTTCCGTTATAAAGGCGAAAATGACATTTACATGTGGAACACTAAAACTTGCTTTAAGATCAGTAACTTACAAGAGATCCAACGCGGCGAAGATTGTCGCCTCACTACGCAGGTGCGTGAAACGACACATGAGAAAACCAGAAAAATTTACATAACGCTATACAAATTAAGACTTGTACAGCGCCTAAGAGATCTTTGTATCCAAAACTATTTAAATTTTATGACGTTATTGTTGTTTGATATGTCGTTTTAGCGGTTAACTTTTTGTTCTTTTTTTAATCATTTTTCGATATTTTTTTTTCTCTAGATATTGCCGGGCCATAAACATTTTATGTGGGCTTTGGAAAGTAATTTTCATGATTTCATATCTGAGCGCACTGGTTGCAATGGAGCATCTATTGTTTTACATCCTGTCTTACAAGAGTGCGACGATTAGAATAAGCAATAGTTGAATTTTGGTTTCCTTTTTTTGCGATTAAGATATATATAGAAATAGATATATGCTCTCAAACGTATATCTCACTCACAGTCTTTGTTCTCTAAGACAATTTCAAATACCAGAAGAAGAAGAACTTATCATATTTTGAGGCGCAGGAAATTACTACAAATGAAAAAAAAAAAAGAAAAACTGGAATGTAATGGAATGGAACCTTAAAAATTCGAAAGATATACATATAAAAGCTTGAAGATATATAAGTAGCTATGTAACGTTTGAATAAATTATATGAGAAAAGGAAAACCATTTTCGACTAATGAAAGTTTCTCGACGTCAGCCTGTATCGAATGTATGCAAAGCAAGAGGATATAGATTTCTAGGCTTTTAACTGAACGTTTGCTATGGTTTATACATATAAATAGATAAGTACAAGAGAAATAAAAAATTGAAAAGTAAATATAACTTTTTTTTTTTCATCGTTTTTTTTTTTTTCACTGTTTTAAAAAAAATGTTAAGAATACATCTTTAAATATTTTTATTTAATATAGTAGAATATTTGCATACACATGCAGTAACATGTTTCATGCAATTCTCCATATTTCAGATATGTTATCGTAGAGACTGCGTTATTTATTTATTTTACATAATTGGTGCCCCGAAATTTTTTGTATCCATCACCGAAGGATGAGGAGTATATTAATTTTTGTCAAAACGTTTGCAGGGCTCAGAAGGAAACATTAGAGACACCGTAAAGTACATATATTCTTGAGTATACTTTTGTATAAAACCCATCCATTTCCTAGATTAGGTTGAGATTCTAGACGAATTAGCGAATAGAGTCTTCTGGTTTTTAAGTCAAGTTCCTGGCTTGTTCAGCTTTAATATGATCTGTAAGATCTATATTCATCTTAGATCAATATGTGAGCCAAGATATTTTACAGAAATGTGGACAAGAATCCTTATGAATTAATGAATAATTAGCAATTGATCTATTAATCCCAACTTACATGATTTGCAATACTTTGTGTTTTTCCAATTAATATATTTTCGGTCGACATTTCGAAATTTTTTAGGCCGCAAGAACCTGCAGTCATCCTTCGTGGAAAAGCAACCTTTTTTTTACCTCCAAAATTTTATTACAAATTAGTTCCGTGACTCCTGCTTTATGTCTATCCCTTATAATATACTGCTGCGTACATTGTGTAATGATCCCGTTGTATATGAAAAACTTCCTTCTTGAGAATTCTTAAATATGACATTTCCGTCCTATGGTTTTTATGTTGTTTGAAAGTTTCGAACAGACTGCCAAGTAAAACACAGTCTAATGGAATTGGTCATGGAAGTCAAACATTTTTCACAGTATACTTTTTTCATATATGGTATATTCTGAAAAATATCTCTGCTTCTGTCCTTCTGTCCGCTTGTTTCGCTATTGACATTTCCAATGTGCCTGCTTGATCACCACAATCAATATTAAAGTCATTTTGTTCTTTTCTTCGTCTTGCCCATTTGCTGATCATTTAATTGGAAATCAGCTACCAATGGGCATACGTCCGCAAGTCCTTGTTCTTATCGTTTTGCCTGGAACACGTAGCTGGGGTATGTGAACGAAATGTTTGCAAAAATTACCAATTATTCACTAAACTATGTTTATCAAAACTAATCCAGAGAATCGGAGTAACCATAAGAGGCAACTTCTTATACTGTAAGCAAGACAGGACATAAAGAGTAAGTCATCCCACAGCTATTTGGGTGAATCAATGTACATAACTAATAGTAATTTCCCAAAGTAATCTTTGTTTTCAGAACAATATTGGCATTATCGTATATATATATATATATATATTTGTGTTTTAGCGCTCGTTTTTAATTTTTTTACAAACTTAACAACACTACAGTTGACTGACAGACACATGTGTTGTCATTTGTAAACATTTCTTTTTTTTTTTTCTAATATTTGCTGCTATTTGATAACTTTTTCCATACAAATGAACTAAGAAAAATTTTCAATACTTAATTATTTCAAAATTAATATTAATTTAAACGAAATAAAAAAGCCTAAGAGGTTATTTTTTTTGTTTTGCTTTTTAAACAACATCGAAAGATGGAGTTTGTACATGAAGGTTTGGCTTTGAGTGTTGATTTACTGATATTGGGTTTGTGCGTTCGAGAATACGTCAGTTATAAAAAAAATGTCAATCTGCTCAGAGTGAGTCGAAAATGAATTCAAAATTCAACACAAGAATTTTATGTTATAGAATTTAATTTGCAGAAAGCACCTCAATTGCCTTTGGACAATGATCTTAAGCGATATGTGGGTAAACAGAAAGATCAGAAAGTACCGTATGCGGTAATCAGAGGTACAGTGACGCCAATAGGAGTTCCAATGCGTAGCGTTATGTCACCATCGGTGACTGGTGTCTTGCAAGTTATTAAATTAAGGTTGGCTGCTAATGCGTAAGACTTGCAAATTATTTTCTGCATATTTTGTTTGCAGTGAACATCGCATTGCACGTGGTTTCGCTGGCTTCTGGACTGAGCAACGTAAACTTATTCACGTTTCTTCTAATGAGATGCCTTTTGAGTTACGCAGCAATGAAGCCGGCGTCGAAATAATCGATGCTTTATCTGCCGCTGTTCTCGATCTGGATATTGTCTATGATAATTATGAACCCTCATCACTGTCTTTCTTCGATCACGTGTTCGGTTTTTTCTCTGGGGTGCGACAGAAAGGTCTACAAACTACCGAAGAAGTGTTAAGAGATGGTAGCTTTATAACAGCAGTTGGCGAATTGGAGATGGACGGAAAGGTGTTACGTTTGCAACCTTCACCATTGGGTCCCCTATTCTTAACAACTGCCACAAAATCTACATTAATAAAGAAATTCGAAGAAGCCAAATCTTCAATGCTTTTCAAAATATTTGTCTGTGGCGCGATATCAGCCGTTTTAATATCGGTAATAGGTCGTAAATTATATGTGAAAAAGAAACAAGAGCGCGATGATCGTCGCATACGAGAAGCCCTAGAAAAGGAGCGAAAAAAGCGACGAGCTCGCTCGAGACCTCAGGATTTAACCCGCGATCAATTATGCGTTGTCTGTACAACCAATCCAAAAGAAGTAAGTGTTTTCCAAATTTTCAAAAAAAAATTCCCGCACACGTTATCCTTTGACATTTCTACAACGAATTTATTTTTTTCGCAACCCATACTTTTCCTTTTTCTAGGAAAAAAAAAAAAAAAAGGAAAATATATTCTGAGCAAGATCGTAGTATTAGTTAGTTGGTCATTGGTATTGTTTGCACTGTAGTGGACTTAACAATTATTTCTCACAGAAAATCATCCTGTTACACAAACTTTACTTTGATAAGTACTTTGTAGAACTTGTCGGATTATCTAAGCAATGGATTTTAAATTATATTCATATGGTTAGATCGTTAGATTATTGAATCTGATCCACTAAGAGTGTATGTAGTAAGTTTACGTTTTGTATCCCAATCATGCAACCATCACCATCCCAACTTACGATACGCAGACAGGTAAGACTAGACTGAGAATCTTTATGACTGAATGCTCCGCGTTTTGGCAAATCGACAAAACTTCATTCGTCAGTAGATTACACTAAAATATACATGTGTCTAAACGGAACTCTATGTGTGTGTCCTTACGTATAATTTTTAAGCTCATATGTGTCTCGTTGACAGAGATAGAAGTGTCATTTGTCAAAGCACGAAAGCCGAGGATTGTGCTCATTGTTGACATACGGGTCAGTTATTCGGGATAGTTACAAAGAACAGACACTTTTTCTTTTTTCAATTAATTAAGTAACACTCTCTTTACTTTTCAGGTTATCATTTTGCCATGCGGTCACGTTTGCATGTGCGAGGATTGTTCCGAAAAAATCAAACAAACCTGTCCCGTATGCCGCGGCCCAATCAATACACGATCAGCAGCGTTCATATCGTAATCAAATAGCAGGCCTTATAACAGTTTTGTGTGTAATATTCTAGTCTTTCGCACAATCGCAACAAATTAAAAAATTATATAGACGTGATTCTTTTTTTTTTTTTATATATATATATATATATATACATATTTATGTATGTATTCCGAGAAATCAATAATTAAAACTATGACATAATGGATTTGTATTTGGATTGATCTTTTAACATTTCCAGGAATACCTGATATTTACGATTATGATATTCCTTTGTATTTGCTTGAGGTTCTAACAATGTACCGCCTCCGCCCATATTTGCGGCAGCGATTTTTAGATCATCGTATACTTTAGCAGCGCATGCACCCAACATTGCAGCACCTACCAACACCATTTCCTGTTCGTCCGGTATCAAACAAGGCAATTGGCAAATATCTGCATGACATTGGATGTATAATAAATTTTTGGCCAAACCCCCACAAAAGAGAAGCAGATGGAATGGTGAACGTTGGTAACCCAATAAATTGGCAATTAAATGTCGCGTACCATACTAGAAACGCGGGCAACTTGAAGAGCATTGTTTTACATTTATTTACATTTTATTTACCGCTAAGGCTTGTACGAAAGCCAAATATAGCACAGCCAACGATTCTTCATCCATATTCATATTTAGACCTGAAATCTGTAAACTGTTTAAAAATATAGGTTTCTTTTTGCTTTCACTTTTTTTCTTTTCCCATTCATTGATACCACCTACCATTCCTTTTAAGTTGGGATCCGCAATAGGGGAGCGATTGCCATGAAAATCAGGCCACACATGTAAATCTTTTGTCAGATAGCAAGGATCATCTAAGTTGCGTTCTTTAGCCATTTTTTTTAACATTTCATTTAAGTATGAGAAGATGTTCCTAGAAAAGAAAGGGAGAGAGCAAAGAGAGAGTGACAGAATTCGTTAGTTTAGCAAAGCTCAATGGCGCCTACTCATCCTTTAACTTCAGCTGAATATGCATATACTGGGGATGGGTTTTTATAATATGATCCAATAATAAGCCTGAAGCGCTTTGGCCGCCTTCATTCAAATAATAGTTTGGAATAATAGCGCCACGGTATGGACCCCATATACCATCGGCTGAACAAGGTTCCCGGGTTAAGCTCATGTGACAAGTAGAAGTACCACAAATCAAAGCCAACTTTCCTTCCAAATTATCTATGCAACTGGCATGTGCCGCATTACATCCAAACATACCTAAAGCTCCAGCATGGGCATCAATTAAAGCGGTGCCAACTACAATTCCAGGTAATAAATTCATTTCTTTAGCAGCGCGTTCACTTAGACCTTTGCCTACCGGAGTGCCTGGCTCTTGTATACTTCGACCTATTATCTCGGCATTATTGTTAAGCAGTTCATCCAAATCGATTTCTTGGAAAAACTTTTTATTCCATTGCATTGCCACGCCATCGTAATTCCATTTACATATCACTGTACATAATGACCTTGAATCACAGTCAGTGCTGCGCCATGTTAAAAAATCAGGTAAATCAAAAGCTCTCCATATTTTCGTCCAAGTGGAAAGATATAAATTCGTTTTAAGCCACAATAATTTCGGCAATTCCATTTCGACCGAGACTTGACCACCCACGTACCGAAGGAGATCATGTTTTGTGGCATTAATTTTTTCAGCTTCTTTATGCGCTCGATGATCCATCCAGACAATCACATTCTGTTGAGGATTTTGTGTGTTACTAACGCTCAACGGCTCACCGTTATCCCCTAGAATCACAAGTGAGCACGTGGCATCAAACGAAATAGCCACAATTTCCTCTTTCGGTGTATCGCGGGTAACAAACTAAACGAATTGTGTAAATGATACGAAAATTTGCTTTATTTCCTACTAACACTAACTCATTTGTAATTTAAATATTATGTGTATTTTTAAAGGACACTGGACACTGAACACTGGACACTTTGACACGGAAGATCTTAAACCTATTGAAAGAGGAACAACAACATCTAGGTGTTGCGGCAGTAATTGCCAAAGGCTTGAACGTTTACAACAATCGAGACTATATCCCTCAAGCTTGCAACAAACAAACACACACACACACACACAAACAAACAAAGAATGCCTAGCACCGTAAATAATTTGTGGGTCATAGAAGCTATCTGAACTGAAGTCCGCGAGTTGCAGCTTATACCCATTAATAAATGCTCTTTACAGTGGTAAAAATAAAATATTTTGCTTACCAAGTCATATATGCGAGCAAACCTAGCAGCAGTAGAGAAGCCATATAATAAAAGAAAAATTTGAAGAAACAATGGACACCTAGCAGCAATAGAGGAGAGCAACTTTCAAAGATGTGTAGTAGAAGAAAAATGACAGCACTACCCTATGCACACTACTCTCATGCCATACATTAAGAAATCTATATACTACTCCTAACCTCGTTCCGTCAGTATATATATATATCCAATATATATATATATATCCAACCAATGTCAAAGATCGAAACATTTGCAAGAATTCTCGTGCCACACGCCAATGGATTCTTAAGAAGTCTACTACTCCAATTTGCAATAGCAGATAACGGATTAATTTGCTCGCTGATGGTTGCTAGCAAAAGGTAAAAAGGGACTCGATAAATCTAAATGAATAATGATCTTGATCATTGATATTCTCCTCTATCATGTTCCGGTGTTTTTCTGCCTCCTTATCAGGCAAATTTAATTTTCTTATCTACAATTGCGTTAAGTGGGATCAACGGGATGTATATATATATGAAGTAAAAATCAACTTCTCTTTCTCTTATTAAACTCGAACGTTATTGTGCTTTTTTTATGACATCTTTAAGTCAATAAATGGGAAACATTGTATTATTTGATAGAAGAGCTGGGTTAAGGGTAAGAGCGGGTTTTAGGTCTTCAATCGGCCACTTGGCAATATAATTAAAATTCTTAGATCCTTTAGTAAAGTACTAAAGTAAAGTTAGACGTTTTTCAAAAATTATGTTTTAATCCAAAGACGACGACGACGACGACGACGAGAAGGCCACGTTTAAAATGAATCCATCCTTTTTGAGGGTTAAAAATGTAAAGTTGTCGTCATCAGTTCAACTAAATTTCGCTATTAATACTGACGATGTATATTAAAAGCTTGGCAAAAACATTCAAAAAAACTTCTGATATAGTTACGTACAAATAAAAGAATTTTGTGAGAAACTTTTAATAGATGACTTCTAGATATAAGAACTAATGCAATGACATGAAAACGTGTCCAGTGTTAGCTTTAATTCAAGTTGTACATATGTGATTAGATGTACACATAAATCTAATAAATTTAGTAAAAAAAAAAAAAAAAAAAACGGACAAATTACGAGATTATCCGAAAAGGCATACTGACCTTAACACACGAACATACTGCATTCCAAATATCTTCCGAGCTCTGTTCGAAATGTTCGTGTTCTGTATTCCAGATACGTATAGACTTGGCGATCGTTTGCAAAACTTTGCCATCAGATCTGACCAAGGCAGCGCGTGCACTTGAAGTACCCACATCGACGCCAACAAAATAAATTTTTGGCATTTTTCTGAATCAGTTTTTTTTTTTTTTTTTTTTTTTTTTAAATGTTTTTTTAATTTGTTGCTTGGAACTTATCTCTTATCGCCGCCACACAGTACAAAAGCTCATAATAGTTAATAGTGAGTGGAAGTAGTAAAGTACTGTACTGGCTTCGCCTTTCAAAATCGGTTAAATGTAGTAAAGCGAATAAGAATAAAATATAAATAATCATAAATGTCCGATCTTATCAACAAACATTTCGAAACTAATGATATTATTGTAGTAAACTATCTAGCAGCGAGTGCAGCGAGTGTACACGATGTTCTTTAATATTTATTTGTGTAAATGTTACAAACGATCTCTTGTTTAAGTTTGATCGAGTTTCGGCATTTGATTGCAGTTTAGTTTAATTCATTAGTGCTTGGCGAGCGTTAAATAAAATGTGCAAAAAGCGTTCACATATGATCTCATTTATGTTTACGTACACACACTCACACACATATATAAACAATTAATTTTTCTCTCTCGCACATCGCCTCTAAGCGATAAGAAAGCAATTTTTTTTCTTCTCTCACTATATCGATTTTTCGATTTTCATGTATTAACGTATAGTTTAGAATGTACTTCACGCTCCTATAGTATGTCGTGTCATTATCATATAACACCGACCCCGCGGTCCGTCTTCTTGCGTTGTATATAACTTGCTTTTAAAGGCTGGAGGAACAGGTTAAAACAAATATTTATGACCAGATATATGCGTGTGCATGGAACAGTTTTATCGGTCTCTTGCATATGCAAATCACTTCACTTTCACAAACTCATAGTAGTGGGTGTGGTACGAAATCTTTTGCACTACGTTTTAAAACATGTCAATTAAAGCGGACGGATCATGGCCACATGATCATGCTGTCCTATTATATCAATATACATATATATATATGCATATGCATATATATATGAGATGACAAGGTTTCGTCTTTCTGAACCAATTTTAACGATAACCCCGAGAGACGGTGAAAATTGCCCAATCAATTTAGAATGCTATTCAAGAAGAGCACGATATCGTGGTACGTATGTCTTGTCAACAAAAATTTGAGAATCAATTTGAGAAATCGTCACTCAAATAATAGGTCTCCATATATAAAGCCAATGATCAAATCGGCACCGTTTGAGTAAGATTTCGCAAAATCCTGTCCCGTAGCGGGTTAAATTACCAAATTAGTTAGCAAATGAAGTCAGATAAGGGACGTTCTGGACTATATATCAAATGTAAAAATTAATTTTGATCGATTTTCTGAATCGCTATCAATAACCTCGCTACACAATAATTTTCGGCCCTGTATGCCAAACCTTATCCGGAAAACGTCAACAGCGCGGAAATGGTACACTGCTCGGGCTGTATTCACTACACAGTACTCCTTCTAATTAAGTTAAGTTTTCTCTCCCGTAGGAAGGCATCGACTCTTATGACAGTCGGCTGGCTATACTTTCCCAATTCATACTTTCGTTAGATAGATGAGCTACTTTAAGTAACATCCTCCTTAAAAGAGCGCACTTTTTTCATTTTTTAATGAAAAAGCCGATCAAGATTAATATCTGCGGCTTGACTTTCTCTCCATGAATTGTATAAACAATTTATCTACATTCGCGTCTAATGATGATTTAATTTTTTGATATAAAAATTTAATTAAAAAAATTATTTTCAACATTTTGTTTGTAATACACCTCGAGATGCGAGTACTTGGGAACAATCCTTTATTAAAATATCAACAGCAATTGTAATTCTAAAATAAAATTATCCTTTCCTTTTAGTTGACCATCATTATTATTATTATTATTATTATTATTATTATTATTATTATTATTATTATTGTTATTGCAATTTTTTTTTTTTTCTCGAAGAATTAAATTGAACTAAGGAGCGCATTAGCAACTAAACTAATAGCTTAAAAACAAACAAAAAAAATCATTGAATATTTTATTAGCATTATGCTCTGCAGATACTGTCAAGATGGCCATAGGATTAGTGGTATCATATGCGAGTCATTTGTGAAATTTCTTTGCCAAATTTCTTTGTCAGTTTAGTTAGAGTTTGCGATAGACTAGCGCTTGACTCTCTTTCGTAGTATAAATTAAGGAAAATATTAACATCGAAACGTTACTCGTTTACTATATACAAGAGAGAGAGTTTAGTTACAGTTAGTACACTTTATAAAGAAGGTCGGAGCCTTCATTGTCAGTTGACCAAGGTCAATGCGAATAATTAGTGATACTCTATCTATCTGTCTCTCTCTCTCTATCTGTCTATCTATCTATCTCTATCTACCTATCTATCTGTCTCTCTCTCTATCTATCTACCTGTCTCTCTCTCTCTCTCTCTCTCTCTCTCTCTCTCTCTCTCTCTCTATCTATCTATCTATCTGTCTCTCTCTCTATCTATTTTCACAAAGTTGTTAACTTTAACGGTTCTGTTTGTTTTGCCCGAGTGCTAGACGGTACGTTATACGTTTACATTCCATCGTTAATTGGCTTATCTGTGCAAATGGATGGGAATTAAACATTATTTCCAATTGTTAAAATTCTCTTTTTCTTTTATAAAGTTTTTACCAGTGCCATTATTTCGATAATTTAAATGCGCACGCACAACTTACAAGAAAAGTTCCGCAATCAAGATCATGTAAAAATCCAGTATAAATACATTATGTACACATCGTCAATACTTAACTTCCTAAGATATTAAAAACTGACATTCCACCATAATCGTGCTCCGGCATATTAAGATTGCAATCTAAAAAAGTAAATTTCATTTTCCTAGACCGGATTGAATAGAAATCGGGAAAAATATTCGATGTGTTAATAAATTCTATCCGTTTTTGTTTTTTTTTTTTCAATAATGTTTGTTTTTGATAATATTCAACATCATATGTATAATGCCTATAGGCATGCATACACAAGTTGCAATTATAATAATACAGTTTTGATATAACGCGATTTCAAGGAATCGCATATATATTCTACTGGATTCATTATCAGTTGCTTTTCGATATTTTTATTTTCTAGTTAATAAGAGCAGTCTCAACCGATGTTGAGAAGAAAGACACTTTAGTTGTAATTTTTGATGAAAATTCATTTTATGCCCATCATTATTATTTTTTCAATATATTCTTGGTTTGAAAAGCAGCTCCTCACTCATCGACCTGGCTTCCATATAATATGGTACGCATTGCCTTGATTTAAATTTTCTAAAACACGACTTCGATATAATGCAAAACGGGTTTCGATACAATCCAAATACACATTGCTGCATATCTATTAACTTTAAATTATATATTATTTTATATACTATATCTTTGTTTAAATAAATAATTTAAAATAATTTCGTAGCACGTGATTTCAGAGGGTTATGCGGCGCAGTACACTTTCTACAAAGTTTAATAATCGGAATATTCAGCATTATCATGTACAAATCAACGCATTAATGCAGTGGTTTCCAACCTGGGGGGCGCGCCACCCTAGTGGTGCGCGATACTGTTGCAAGGGGGGGCATGTAGCTGTTTCCAAAATATCATTTTCAAATACAAACCAAAAAAGTCAAACAGGTGTCAAAAATATGAATCAGCGGTATACGTAATCCACAATCCTCGCCGCGAATTTTTGGTGCACAAATGCTAAAAAATCCAATCATCATACTCTTCTTCGAATCGAAATATCTCGCTTTCGCGTTTGGAGCCGAGTACCGGTGGGGCGTGGAATCAAAAGATAAGCCCTTGAAACATCCCGGTTATTCTCGTGCTTACTCGCGCCAAACTTCAGTAAACAGAAGCATCTGATTGTTTCGGATTTTTTTTTTGTTTTTGTTTTTTAAAGGGTGGCGCATTAATATTTTTTTTAAAAAGGGGGGCGGCGGTACAAAAAGGTTGGAAACCACTGCATTAATGCATATCTTTAACTTGGAGAATAGACCGCGTACGGGAAAAGTTCCCAAGTCAAGTTAAAGACTACTTCCTAGATTACTTTTATCGAAAGTGGAAAGACGTATGCGAGTTTCATCGTTTTCAAGATGACAATATTTTGCATGAATTCTCACGAACCGACCTCTATCTTACTTCTCTTGCACTGCAAGCGAACTTACATGCAGCACATAGGGCACACTGCGCCCTAAATCGTATCCACCTCTTTACGCTTTGATGTGCACTCGACGACAACTTGTGATCAACTGAAACTAATTCTAAGTCATGTACACCCGATTTCTTCGGAGTAATCAATTTCAGTAGGAAGGATTTATTAACACACCTAATAGCAATGAGTTTTATATACAATACTGTAAAAATATGATAAACCGAAATGTTATGACGTTTTGTAGACATTTTGTTATATATATATATATATATATATGTGTTTTTTTTTGTTAGAAAGCAGATGATATTAAATCACTGCCAGCCAATATGCAGTCTGAGGCCACTACAATCTGAGATTCGGTTAGTTTTGCCACCATATTGCAAGCAGAGATTTCCGCATATGTAACGCCCCCCACAACATAAACTAATATCGGTAATTTATTCAAAGGCAGTAATTCCTTTACTTCGCCTTGTTTCACTGATTGATTGTAGAATTTAATAGCGCAACCATTCATTTTCATATGTTCAATCATAGCGACCTTTGACGCGAAATCTTCGGTATTGTTCGCTTTCAGGAGGTACGTACATAATTGAGCTATTAGCGGTATATAAATGCGATTGAAAACGTAACTAGGAGAAGCTGACGAAGTTGATGGCGTCGCTGAAAGCGTTTCATTACCATTGTCTCCATCGTTATCAGTTGAAGAAGTCATAAGTTTTAACCGGTAAGCGTTAGCTTGAAATGCGGTTTGTTGGAATTTAGGTATATTTAGCGATATGTTGGATAATAATTTCGAAGCAGTTCTATTTAACGCACTGGCATCATCAACTAGTTGTGGTAGTAAGCCCGCTTGAGCTAAGTGATCAAATATGCCCGCATATTTATGACCAAAATAATTACAGTAATTCCTTATGAATCGTATTAATTCGTCCGTAGTTACTCCCGACCATATATGTACCAAGCATAAAAGTCTTAAACTATTGTAACGCTGAGGATCAGTGGTTAGCAATTCGTCAATGTCATTGAATACACGCTTGCGTGACTGGTTGGTTAGGATGTCCTCTTCGAGTGCTTGAGTACGGCGGTAATTCGTACCCAACATTTCAATCAACTTTTCGCTGGCATTCAAATGACACAACAACTTATTCTTAAGTTCCGTTATTTTAGGTAATTTTCTGTTCACGTAATCTTGCATTTCATCCAGTTTCATATCACTTAACTTTTGCAATTCCAAGCTAATCAATTTTGCTTGCGCACGTATTTGACTGCTCGCATCAGTAAAATGTTTATAACAATTTTCAGCATAAATTTCATCTTGTTGACTATTTAATCGTATTATGGAGGGTTTATGTGTTGCAGAACTTTTCACCTTTGGCTTATTTTGTTTTTCTGTTGGTATCGCGAATATCGGCAATTTTTGTTCCACAATCTTATTGGTATCGATCCCAAATTCTAGCACACCAGCATTGTAAGTAAACACTTCCATAAGTAGACCGGCATAAATAGACGGTGTCAGCAATGGAGCAGCATAATCTTTATCGCGGTCTATCATTAATATCGCTGTGAAACGCTCGTCATTATCTTCCGATTTTCTAGGCAACGGACCCAAAATCTGTAACATTTTTAATATGTTATCGGACCGTTCTCCATAGCTTAACACCAAATCTGGCTTGCCACAAACCGCTTGCAATATTCTCAAAGATTGGGAAATGGCAGTCAATAATGAATTATCCAAATTTACGTAGGTCGTGGCGAATACCTATAAAATAAATGTAATAAAAATAATACTGAATAAGAAGTGACGGTCGCTTTTGGCTAACATTTGGAATTTCCAGGCTCAATACGTCTTTATCTAAATAAATAAAATCCCAGCTAAAGCGATGAAGACCAACAATTCCATAAAGACCCTCCTGCTCTAGCATGTCGTGAAAATAGGCAAAGCATGCCGGCACGCAAATCATGTGGAAGTATTTAAATGCTGAGTCCTCCGGCCACGTAGGTAATTGGGCTTCATAAGCTACCTTAATTTGAGCCATTACACGTTGAAATGTGCTTGCATCACTGCGCAACATATACAATTGCACCTGATCAGGTGCTGAACGGGAAATGGCATGTGTGGCATCCAATTTGAAAATACGCTGTATGCCTTTGAGCCTGTGAAAATAATTTTTTTTTTTAATTGTAATACGTTTTTTTATTCCGTTAATTTCGTTAATTTCGTTAAGGGCTTACTTTAGCCATGACGCCGCACATATGTGTTCCAAGGGCTTGATTAAAGAAGGTTCTAATATTAAATCCTTCCTCCCAGGTATGGAACAGATAATCGTCTGTAATTTCTCTTGAGCTATTAGCTGAAGCCCCTGTAGCTTTTTGTCTATCGTCAAAACTTCCATTTATAAAAAAACGAAAAAAACCGAAAATGACGTTTTTACGAGAACAGCTGTTTTTATATTCACTACCGAAGGATAGGAGTAAATTATTTTCAGAGCGTTTGCAACATCCCAGACACCCCATATATTATATATATATTCTTCGTCATCATTAAATTATGAGTGGATTACGTACGTCCTTGCGTTCGTCTGATAACATTTCTGTTTTCAAAAGGAAGGAATTGGTTTATTGCTCGTTACTTAAAAACTACATTAAGTTAAACCATAACAATTTGCATGGGCATATATTCCACGCTACACTATCCTATAATATTTGCATAAAAATGGAAGAAATTGGCTACAGTCCCTGCATGTTATAGAATATTGAAATTTTTTTTGTTAAAACTGTGCTTGTCTATAATATGCACAAAAAAGCTTCAAAGACATCTTAAGTTATTTATATATATATTCTTGATCATTATCAAATATTGAGTCTCTTTGGATTTGCATGGTAGACATTCTTCTGTCTGCAAAAATAAAGATATCGATTTCAAATTCAACAAGAACATTGGAAGCTCTTCGACGCAGGTTGGCATTGAAAATTCGGTGAAATCCGCCAAAGCACACGCCCATAGTACATGGTCATTACTCATATCTTACACAATTTCGACGTTTTACAATATTATTGGGTATCGGGATTTAGTTTTTTTGTTTAGCTTCAGTCTTCTCTTTTTTAGAATAAAGGCGGTGGGAGTGTAAAAGATTCGGTCACATCCAAACACAATTGTCTTACTTGCTCGTTATTGTTAAGGGGTTGTACCTATTTTAAGGACGTCATCTTTGCCGCCTTTTACAACACTTTATGGGAATTGATAAATCATCTGGTCTTGCATGCATACGTACAAATAAAACATAGAACAGAAAATTGCACAAGAAGAAATGATAATTGTTTCTATTAAATTTTAAAGTTATTTACCTAATTTATGTTTATTATGTTTACTTATGCCCAACCAAATCTGCAAAAACTGCAACAACGTCGCATGTTTGAAAAAGTGGTGTCACTCAATACCTTCTCATATGTTTAAATTTTTATCTAATCAATCTTCTTTATCGTTAATTAAGACATAACCTCATTTACCTTCTTTATTTTTCACCTATTTTTCACTAATTTGTTGTTTATGTTGATTTCTTTATTTTTGGTTTTAAAACAATATACTGCCCATTATGTTTATCATTTGGGAGTTTTTAACCCGAAAACGAGAACGACACCTCATTGTGTTAGCCCCTTTAAACGTTTGTAATAAAGCGAATAATAATAGAGAAATCACTCGTTACATCCACCCATCCACCCAGGAAAAAAATGATTAAAGAAGCAATTAAGAACTTTTGTTTTTTAAATATTTTTGGCGAGCCAGGCAGAGAATATTTCCTGTACGTGTAGGCACACGGTGTTGCTTAGAAAGAATTGTACATAGTGAAAAAAGAAGAAGACGAAAAAAGATAACAAGTATTTGTGCACATTCAAATAAAAGCAGAAAAATGTGGACCCGCGTGAAGAACCACTGTCGGTGCTCTGTTTGAAATGCGGGCGATTAAAGAATGTTCATCCGCAATAATACGTTTCGCGATAGATTTGGCCGTTCATTTGCAGTAGTGCGATGTAAATATTTTTTTATGATTTTTATTATATATGTTTATTATTTATATTTTTCTATACATCTATCTATTTACTGCAAAAAAATTACACTGATACTTATTCTTCCTGAAATCTGCTATATATATATTATTCCTATTTATTGGGCAACTGTCCCACAATCAGCCACACCACTCATAAGGCATCGCACTAGATTCGTCGGCACTTATATTAAATGGCTGCTTCCTTCTTAGCAAGAAACGCCTTAATTAATTCATCTAACTAATTAGAATGGTGTAGCAATAAATAGATAGAGATATGAAAAAATAATAGTAATTTTCCAAACAGAAAGCAAACCCTTTTATAAAAGGAAATTTCCCTATCCAAATATCAAAAATATGAGCGGCCATGCATAGAAAAATCAAAAATTTCAATTTCTATTTGCACGCATACTATCGCACACAATTGTTCATAGTGCGTAATCTTACGCATACTTTTCATACAAATTTCAGTAACTGTCTCATTTCAGGTCCTTACTCTACTCTTTCTCTCTCACGGTCTTTAATATCGTTTGCTTATATCGGATGACTGGAGCTAATGCGCACAAATGTTGCTAGCGAAATGTTCCATCTTATGCATATAATCTTTGTGCCTATTATTAATGAATAATATGGTTGAAGGACGATCAAAATGATATGAACAAGCTCTCCTTTTCTCTAATCTTCTGCTGTATGTATTTTTCATGGAAACACAAAATTATGTTCAAATAAAGCAAATCTTCTAATACCCTTTTGCTTACGCCTATCACGTCTTTATAACTAGAGAAAGGCTTCACTATCCAAATCGATTAGCACCATTTGCTTATTTTTTTTTTTAACTTTAAGATAAAAATACTTGATTGATTCTTAACTCTATACATTCGAAGCAAATTTCACTAATAACAAGTATTAACGACACGGAATGACAAAATTATTGCGACCATCGAATAATAAATAATTTATTTAAGAAGTCAATTCATACTTTAATATAAATCGTAATAAAAATGTAGTTAAAATTTATGGACTTAATTGGTTTGGCAAGTGAGCCAGTCAAAATTCCTGTACTAAAAGTAGTGACCGGAACACCGGCTTAGCTAAAGGAATGCAAAATATTATAAAACGTATAATGGACGTTGAACTTTTTTTATTATTATGCCGCAATATATCATTTCCACCGAAATTAAATTTCCAATAGAAACTTACGACTGGAGGACTTGGCATGAAACCCCATTGTAAACAAACAGTGCTGGATTCTTTGTGGTATACCATCAAGCGTAAGTTTGTATTTTTTGCTAAACACATTCAAATAAATTCCAGAAACGACTAAAAGACCAGACCATACATATCTGAAAAAACCATTAATCAAAGATTATCTAGAAACTTTCATCGGGATTATAAGTAAACTTACTGAATTGTAAAAGGTTTACTAAAGAACAAAAAGGACATGGCTATTGTGACCGCTTTTCGCGCAGTCGTCACAGTGGCAGCTATAGGTGCACCAGTACTTCTTACTAATGCTAAAACAAAATGTATGCCAAGGTAACCGGACAAACTGAACAGGAACCCATAACCAAAACATTCGCGGGGATGCTAAAAATATATGAAAATTAAAACAATATTTATTAAGTTAATATAGACATGTCAATAAATACCTGTAGGGAGAAAGTCAAACCATTAAAAAAATTATCCGTTATTAAGAGAACAGCCAATAAATAAATAAAACCTAAGCCATAAGAATAAAAGACGATTTCATGGCTTGGTGCACGATAATCGCGCATAGCTTTCTCCTGCACATTGCCAATTACAGCATCGCAAAGCAGTGCTAATGTTATCATGACCACCCCTATTATATTGAAATTTGGCGATATCTGAGAGTTGGCCAAAGTGAACCAGGCTAACCCGATGCACATTGTTATAGCGGATAAAAAATCCAAAGTTCTATATCGTTTTCCTTGTATCAAAATACTGCCTACCATCACAGGTATAAGCTTGCACGACTTAAAAATAATTTGAGTGGGAAAATTTAAGTAACCTAAACTTGAATTAGAAAAGCCCATTGTGCCCAATGTTAAAGCGGCTAATATCACATAAGTTCGTAATGGTATATTACGTTTCAAAGTAGTCACGCCACTCCGGTGCGCATCGAAGATGCGTTCGAGTAAACCGAAACAGATGTAGTAACCAAACTGGATTAAAGTCAAAAACCAGCCAATTGATTTAAAACCTTCCCTTGTGAAAATTAACTCTAGCAAATAGCCATACAGTAGGTACAATACAAACACTCCTGCACAACTCAAAAGGAATTGGGTAGTTTTGTTGTAATAGGTTAAATCAAAACATAAAATGCGTAGTTCTTGTGTTTCCGCGTTTTGATTCCGTAATAGCTTTCGTGGTTGTGCACCGCCTCCATCACTCCCGATAATGTTTGTGTAACGATTGCTTTCATCAAGTATAGTTATACTGCTTGTCGTCATTATTGCCAGCAAGTATTGGCGGTTACAATTGGTTAATAAATAGTTATCCTAATTCCTCATTTTGTTCAATTAAACTGGCAGTCTAATTCTTCTTCTTTTTCTTCTTCTGCGAGTCAGCAAATCAACAACAGATGATTAACAGAGTCGAGTAAAGAAGATTCAATGCGAACACAAAGTTCTATGTTTAAACTTTAATAAAATTAACGTCTAGCTTGATTTTAATTTATGCATATATGAGCCGTTCATTTGAAAAGTGAGATAACTCACTTTCAAGCTAATGAAAACATTAATTAAAATTTAACGATATCTCTTCACTTAAAAAAAATTTGCAGTCAGTATGTTGAGACCTATTGAGATTTTGGTTGAGACAAGTTTTGATAATTGAAGGTATAACAAACATGTTTATTTTGAAAGATACATGGCAAAAATGCGATTTTTCGAAATTCAAGATTGAAGTATGTGGGGATGATCATGGAAAAAGGAAATTAATTACATTTGAGGCCGGAAGAAATGGCTACGAAATGTTTAGAAGCAGATGAGAAAAAGGCAACCAAAAATGCTTTACATTACATAGCACGGAAGAAAAGGATTTTACTTCAACATAATCCTTAGAAAAATCTCTTTCAACAAGAACAATAAGTTAGTTTCTAAGTGTTTGCTTGTCATAGTTGTTGAAACTTTGTGATTTATTTCGTATTCTGAAGCAAAAATTCAAAATAAAAAAAATTTTGCGCTAAAACCGGGCTGTTAGCTTATGAAAATAATTGAAGTGTCAAAAAAAATTTCCTAATTATTTTATAATTTTACAATAACAATTGATAAATTATTTTTTGTATATGTAGATTATAAAAGAGTTACTAAACCTAGAAGCAATTGAATTATTATTTGGCGTTTGTTGAAAGACACTTAGAAATAAAAAGTAAATAAAATAAGTCGATAAACCCACAGCAAATGAAAAATTTATGAAGAGAATTGGCTGCAAAGCTAAATGGTATGACTGAACCTACTAGATAGGCGCAGAAATGGAAAGAAATATGTTTAAGTGAATATATTGAAAAGTATTTAAATAAAATATCGCTCATTTTATTTTCAGTCGTTAAATCATTGGGACAATCAACTGAAGTGCAGGACTTTCAAGAATAAAGCAGCCTTGTCGCTTTCTGTTCGTATGTAGTTGTGTAGGTGTTTCAGAGTCATTGGTTTTTGGTGCAACAATTGCTACGATTGTGCCCTTTATTCCAAATTTTTGAAAAAATCTATTAATGTACATAGACATATAAATAAAAGAACATTTTTTACACAACAACCATGCCCTATCTTTTTTAATCCACCTTCCTCATCGGTCACAGGAAAGCGAATCTCATCAGATTTTATGCGGACAATTAATCTAAAAATTGACATATAGGTCTCGCAATTGGTCACTGGTTCAGTGGGATTACGTAAGTGTTTGCTACACATTTCTTATGGGATCTATGAATCAAAAATAATAGCACTGAACAACACTATAGTCAAATTGATAATTAAATTGGAAATTAAAAAAAAAAAAAAATATACTCTTATGCTTTTTTTTGTCTGCATTACTGTTTGTAGAAACAGTTAGTAAGTTTATCTGTGCTCAGATTAAGGGGGTGAAACAATATGCATGAAATTTGGTTTTTCAGTGTACGCAATGTATGTATGTATGTATATGATTTTGGATGCCAGCCGAGAGAGATGTTGAGCAGAACGTAAGCAGAAGTGGATTATTTCAACAAATATGGAACGAAGGGAATTTCTTAAATGTAACGACGGTACTGGAAGTCAGAGTGGAGTAGGTTATGATGCCACCTAGAGAACAATGTGTCAACCCATATCCTCTCTGACTCGTTCTGTTAGAAGAAAAGATGCGAACATATTTTAAGTTTTCGTTGTCATTGTCCAGCATTTTTCAGATTTTTTCAAGTATGATCTACATCTTGAAACATCTTGAAACCGCCTAAATTAAGCTTTTACCTGTAGTAAAAATACGCAAAGTTGTGCCAAGCTCAATTGGTATCATTGTTCTATACACATTTTGAAACTAAATGGAATAGAAACACTAGGCAAACCAGACCTCTTTTATACAGCCCTGTCTCGGTAATGGCGTCCTGGAATTTTTTTACAATTTTTGACAGCTTAGCATGAAATTATTTGGAAATCTTTAAAATTCTCCTTGATAAAATATTGAAAAGTAAGAATTTGGATTACTAACAAAAGCAATGGATGGTCCACCACCACCACGAGGTAATTATTTCGGGAAATTTAGGACGTAGTACTAAATCGACTGAATCGACTGAGAGACCAACGAATCCACGGATTGTCGAAATGTGAAGGCAAGGAATTTTTCTAAATTTTTAACTTTTGTAGATGTTAGTCTACGTAATATTATCGATAAATTGGCTGAATTTGTCGCACGAAATGGACCAGAATTTGAAATGATTACCAAACAGAAACAACAAAATAATCCCAAATTTGAATTTCTTTATGGTGGTGAACATGCGGCCTATTATCAGTGCAGAGTGATGGCCGAACAAAATTGTAAGCATAAGCGAATGCGGTTTTGTATTATTTAAGACTTTTTAATGCAAACATATTTTGCAGTTTTAAAACAACAGCAACAATGTAATAGTGGTAATAATATGCTTAATCAACAACAACCACCTCCGCATTTTACGCAAGGTCCGCCGCCTAATATGATGCATCATTCAGATAATCAATTGTCAAATAATCATGATACCAATCCATTTGCAATGAATCAACCGCCGCCAAATCATCAAATGTGGAATTCAAACATATCGCAGTCCAATGCAGTGGTCGTAGCTGCAACACCCACAAACACCAATAATTCCTTAGCTATAAATATAACCGCCCAAATTGAAGCTATCAATATGCAACAGAACAGCTTGCGCGAACAAATTCGGCAATCAGAATCAAATTTAACGGCACAACATACGGTAAATCTTTTATTTGATTTAAATTCATTCAAATACTTTGCTCCAAAAACATTTACTTTATTATTATATTTAACAAAGAAGTTAGGATAAATTTTTTGTGTGGGAAATATATATATATATATTTATGTTTTATGTATTAATACATTTGCGTTTATGGGAAGAAAGCTCTTGTCGTTTTCATCATATCTTTTTCGAAATGATTTCACCTTATTTGTCTGCATTTCTCTTTACACAAGTGGTTGCAATTTGTTCGTTGAAATAACGACGCCCTTTCTTTCAACATTCATCTCTTCACAAACTGCTGCTGCAAAGTCTTTTAAACAAGTACGCGCTAAAAGATCCAAACACTATTTCGTCTAAATTAATCTCTTATAAGCAGAATGGCTTAAAAATATTCCTACTTGAGAATTTTAATTGCATTTCAATGATTGTCTACACACGAGTTAATCGATAAAATAGTTGTAGCATCGAATGTAGAAATAATTTCTAAACAATTATCAATTTAATTTCTTTAAACGGCTATGTACATATTTATCAAATATATTTGAAAAATTTAATAAACCCCTATATACTCACGAAAATGTAGTAAGTCATTCAAAAGTATGACATGACTGTCAACAAGTTTTAAATTCTGCAAACACTTTTAAATAAATCTCATTTATTGACAAATTTCACTTCATGTTGTTCGAATTCAAATTCGATTTCAACATTCTACGACAATGTAATCTGGGAAAGGTTTTTAAAAAAAACAAACAAGAATCAAAACTTAGCCTTAATTCTAACCGCAGAGGCAACAATGTATAAAACTGTTGTACAAACCATCACGAAGGATTTCAGATTTTCTTTGTTGTGGGCGTATCCACAGACCACATAAATTGCTTTTGAACTTATGAGAAAACGAAATTTTTAAGGTGATGTTCGTGATTTCAACATAATGGATGGACAGAATGTGAATTGCTGGTAGGCTTTTCAATATTTAAGCCTAGACCATGCAAGTAAAATGATGTATCTAATGCGTCACTTAGCGTTGGCTATAGTAACGTTCAAAATTCTTATGATAGTAATCATGTATCACTAAAGCTGCGTAGGGTTTATACTGCAAATGAAATCTGTATTGTGACTTGTCACAATTCACGCCAACTATTGATCATTTAATACGCATTAACAATTTTTTTTAGACTATCTTCAGCTTCAGCTAAACGTACACGTACAAAAAACAAAAGTCAATAGCTTCATGAAAGCTATCACGATGAAGTTTTTGATAATACGAATTGCAGATTTTTATCCACCCAATATCGCTATTTGCTATATATTTGTATATATACAGCGCTTTATGTCGGCTGGCCCATTTTCCCCCTTCTTGTCAGTCATTCGCAAAGAGGCTAAGAGACAGTGTTATTTGCCTCCATTTGTTTAAATCGTAATTGCAAAAATAAATTTGGAGTTGACCCGTTAGTTTTACGTTGTGACTTGAAATATAAATTTGTATATCCATCCATAAATATATATTTCATCTGTTAATAGTGGCCTGGTTCTTGCTGTCCAGAAGGATGATAAAGTTAATTGCTTGCTTTCTTGCTTGTTTCACAAGAAGTAAAAAGTGCGATTAACTTAGGGACAGCAACCTCGGTCAAGTAGCCTTTCTTTGTAATAAGCTGTCCGATCGGGGTCACGTCAACTCAAAGGATTTGAATTGCTCTCTTAAATATTTGTAGTGATTCCCATGGTCATAGCTTAAAGGAGTATTAATGTACAATAATAATAATAATAATAATAATAATAATAATAATAATAATAATAATAATAGTAATAATAATAACAATAATAATAAGAAAAATGCGATGCGGTCAGTATGAATGACATGTAAAACGTTGAAGGTCACTTTCGCTGAGTGCATTCTCCTCTTGTGCCAAGCATATCTTTTTGGAAATTTCCGAAACATTCTGACTTTTTCAAAAGTAAAGTGGCTTTTATATTTAAGCTTAAGGCATGGTTAAGTATCGTAATTAATATTTAAAATGTCAACGCAATGTCGGATGCAAATTTCATCCATCGAAATATTCCACTGTTAGTATATCCGATCAAATTCATTATTTTTAGATCCGTCTTTACTTCAAGTTATAATTTTTTAGCTCTTAAGAGCAAGATTGTGTGCACAGTGCGACAACTTTTGAACTTTAGCACACAAGTGTTCTGTTTGAGGTTTCGTCTTACTTATTTGATCGCACGGTGTCAGTTGTTAGTTCCAAATATCAAAAAATTATTGCTTTTACTCCTTCCTATCTTTACTACCCATACTACCAATTTTAGATTCGGTGCTTATATCCATTTACTTATATAATCGATACCACTTGTAAAATGTAAACGAGCAGTCATATACAAAATGAAAACTCGGTCGTTCCCTCTCGTTTGATATTCTCAATCTTCACCTGATTAGAAATTTCGTGTGACTTTCGTGTGCTTGGCTGCTTTTAGAATATTCCAATGAAAATCAATTCAATGCAGTTGTTTGGAAAATGCGACAAACCCTATAATAAAAAAAGATATCCTTCACTAAAGTTTCATTTTGTAGAGATTTTACCATAATCGTATATGTACGTTATCGGAAAACGGTGTTCTGCAGTTCAAACATTTCAGCTTTCTTATTTATAGCGTTGGTTTCTGAAATTTCGTTATTTCCAACGCATTTAAATCAGTTTTTAAAATTTCGAAAGTTCTTCTCTTTTCTTTATTATAAACAACAGTAATAAGTATTCAAAAAAGAAAAATAAATATTTTTTTTTTTTTATATTTATATATTTTAAAAAACATATTATTTCAATCAACATTATCTACATTTAAAATTTTACTTTACTTGTGTATCTTTTATAAAAAAAAAAAAAAAAAAAAAATTGAAAAAAAAAATTAAACAAAAAAATTACCGAAAAATCCCCCAAAAACCAAATCAAAAATCTCTTCTACATACATTTGATACCAAACTAAATCAATTCAATTGATTACAAAAATCCAAACCATTCACTGTGAATACAAACAAACAAACAATCCAATCAATCAATCAATCAATCAATCAATCGATGTACAATGAAATGTACATTTGAAAACATTAAAATGTGACTGACGGATATTTAGGCATTGATGGGCCAGCAAAAGAAACAAATTGAAGAAGCCATTGAGGCGGCACAAAATGCACAATTGGAAAAGCAAGCGGAGGTCAGAAATATTTCACTGAAAGATATGGATGCAGTGCTCCAACCCATTATCGATTCTTGCACAAAGGATAGCATATCAGCAGGTAAATAATCTCCTTACTTTTTTCAATTTTTTTTTTTTTAACTATTTCAAATAAAATCATTTATTAAAATAAAGTTTAGAAAAAAAGAAAAGAAAAGAAAAGAAAAGAAAAAAAAAATAAAATAAATAAACAATTAATTTTATTATTCATTTGTTTTTACGAATTAGTTATTCAAAAAAGAAAAAAAAAAAATTAAATTTTATTATTGGTTTTTGCAAATGAAGTAATATTTTTAATGTTGCAATTTTAGGCAAAAACTGGATATTACAGCATTCATCCGACAGCGCAAAAAACAATGTCGTTTTACAATATCTTTTAAAAAAGTATGCGTCAGCTATTTAAGTTTTATTTTTAATTTCTGTTGCCATAACTATTTAATTAATTATTTTTATACAAGTTTTTTACTTAACTTAAACTTGAGTGTATGTGTGCGTCCTTTAGATGAGAGGATGCATAATGGCCTAGCGAATCCCATTTGAAACGTTATGTATTGAATTGTCGACAGCTTTTGAATAACGATTATATACTACGTCTAATAGACTTATTATCACACTTGTACTTAAACTTGAACTTGATTAACGACTTGAAAGATATTTTTGAAAGAGATCAAAAAAGAGAAGAAGAAAAGAAAACAAAAAGAAAAGAAAAGAAAAGAAAACACCACGAACCACACTCTAGCAACCAGATATATAAAAGTAGACTCTTTACGACTGCATAACAAGAGAAAAAAGAAAAAAGAAAAAAAAACTCCATACAACTTCATCATTACCTACTAAAACTCACATGCACATTAGAAATATTGTTTGTTGATTTATTTTTAGGGCTTTGGTCAATGGTTCAACATTTTCAACAAAATTACATCTTATATATTTAATTAATGATATACTTCATCATTGGTAAGTTGTGTTTCCTTTTTTCGTAATATTTAATTTATAATAGATGGATTAGGGGAACACTATAAAAAAAAAATAATCAAAATAATTCCATTCTATTCTAACGGCAGAAAGAATGTCAAAAAAAAAAAAAAAAAAAAAAAAAAACCATCGAGACGCTCTAATTGGATCATTCGGGAAACAAATAAAAATTTCCGCGCAATTATTTACAATTTCATATCTAACAACTATTTATATATTAATAAATAATTTCATATGCGCTCTTAAAGTGTTCAAACGTTTGTAACAACACCAACACAAGTGCGTCATATGAAATGAAGTATGAGGCGGAGTCGTCTAAATCGATCCATTGATAGATAAAAACCAAAAATCCATTCAATCGGTATATCAATTATACATGGTATCGAAACCGGGCAGATGTACACTTTAAAGGTCATATTTATATATTGCATTTTATTATGGCCACATTTGCCTCTTTTTCCCATATGTCACGGAAATTTTATTACGCAAAAGTGAGCATCTAATTAAGAAGTGTAGATTTTTGTCGTCTTTTCAATCGTAATTTGGAAAAAATCGATGAAAAAGATTGTCCTTGCTAGCGTTTGCTTTCGAAAGTCTGCCAGACAGATAGACAAACATAATGAAACTGATGATGAATGATGAGGTCTTAGAATTATTTGTCTACATTTATACTGAATTCGCCCTTGTCATGAAGAAAAGTCGAACGTATTATCGTCATAAGGTGACATAAATATTTGAAGGTGAAAAAAGTTTAAAATGATCCATCCATTCCCACACTCATCGATTTTTTCCATTCATTTTTTAAGTTAATATAACATAAATACAATTTAAAAATATTTGATTAAACGAAAATACTTACATTTAGAAAATGACCTTCAGTTGAGAACGGATTTAGAACTGCTCGCCTTCCAAGCTTTGTTTAAGCGAAAAGAGGACATTTCCGCGCTACGTCACTTTGTATTAAATGGCAAATGTGAGAGGCAGTGTATCGAATGTTCAATTCTAATATGAGAAATTAACGGTTTAAGTTCACCTTAAGTGAGGCCATTCACCCATAGAGAATGCTACGCTAACGTTAATGATTATTAGAGAGAGAGAGAGAGAGAGAGAGAGTTGTGTTGCTTGATAGTGCAGCCCTAAGCGCCGCGGTATAATTCGTCTAAAACTAAATATAAGCGTGAGACCGATGAGGGAAAGTTGAAAATAACTCTGAATAGAGAGTTAAATATAATAAATAGTACGTGAAACTGCTTAGAGGCTAAGCCCGATGATCCCGATGATCCCGATGATCCCGAATATCGATTATGGGAAATTCCTCATTATGATAATTATATGAATGGTCTGCATTTTTTCCATACTGCTATAGACACCGTATGTATCTGCAAGCACACGCAATGGACATCTATAGACGTCTATGCACGTCAATGGGTTAACATTAAAATTGACCATAAAATCATTAGCTTCAAATTATTATGCTCGCATTTCACTACAGAATAAATGTTTTCGATTTGAGAGATCGTTAATAGATTTATATATATATACGGTGCTTAAACATATTTACATATTTTGTAACGTACGACGTATAAGTCAATCAAGTTTATTATATGCACTTATATGATTTACGATACGAAAGTTTCGTTCAGGTTGCCTTCGGGACTCATCTTGCAACACGGACCAAGTTTTGGGTTTTGGGTTTTTTAAAGAGCTTATAATGAAATTAACATTAATTAATTAATATGGAATTAATTTTTAGTTCTAACTCATTTAGACTAATAGTTCAAGTCCGGGGCCTCTATCTTGAGCATATGTACGTCACGCGAGAAATCTCTACTTGATGAGGTTAAAATCAGTGAAGAGACGAATCGAACCATCTAGTGGCTGATTCGCTCCGCAGTTTCCATTGGGATGGTTGGTGCATTTAAGAGTTATGTTAAATAATCTTGTCGGGCAAGGTGAATGATTAGAGTCCTTAAGGCCGAACCGATCTTCATCTATTCTCCTCAAACTGTAGATAGGTAGGAAACTCATTTTGCTTGGTATGAGCGTTGTTCTTGTGATATAATGTGGCCAGTGAGTGGCCACTTTTGTTAAACAGAACAAGCATTATGGGATACGCCAAACGTAATGTTACGGCGCCCAAATTTACAATTTATACCCTGATACCCTGAAAGGCGTTGGTTGCTTAAAACAGCAGGACAGTGCGCTTGAAAGTCGCAATCCGCTGAGCAGTGTGCAACAACTCACCTGCCGAAGGAATTAGCCCTTAAAATAGAGAGCCTTTAAGTTGAACACCTATACATTATCGCTTAAGTAAACGTTTGAAA
The DNA here is from genome assembly GCA_000688735.1 of Glossina austeni. Classification (NCBI taxonomy): domain Eukaryota; kingdom Metazoa; phylum Arthropoda; class Insecta; order Diptera; family Glossinidae; genus Glossina; species Glossina austeni. The sequence goes on along the minus strand of KK502405.1, from coordinate 3,102,058 downwards.
TTCAATTAATTTGGATTTGGAAACTTTAAAACTTTAGCGAGTAGGAGGATACAACGGCGAGCGTAGATTCACTGATGCGTATCTTGATGGTAGCAGCAAATAATCGAATGAAACCTGTGAGGATTAAAGTGGAGAACGGTTTCGTGTGAACAATGGTTGATCACGAGTTAGTCGGTTCTAACTTCAAGGCGAAAGCTGAAAATCTTCAAGCTCTATATTAAGACTACATATTTATATGCATAAGTGATGTATAAAAACACTTGAAAATAATTGAATGGAAGCGAATACGGCTCCAATTCCGCAACCTGTTGAATATCCGTTTGCTTATGAAATATGAGCCTTGAGCTCATCCTGACAAGAGGAACTGCCATAAATCAGCCGTCGAGGAGTTTCGGAAGAGTTTTCTTTTCTGTTTTATAATCGCACCAAGGTGGAAGTCTGGTGGAGAGCGATATGATAGATCGGCTAAAGGAGTATGACATTTACCGTTGTGCCGATATTTTGTCCTCGGGCCTTGAAAGTTTTTGATACTACGCCCAAACTTCTCAACAGACCGTACCAATATTCACAGTTGGTCCCTAAGGTGAAGAGTCTCTAGTCAATAGAATAACATAGGTAAGGGAGAGCGGAATATTAAATCCATAACTTCGGACAAGGATTGGCTCTGAAGATGTAGATAGTCGGACTTGTTTGGGAGGCAATAATATGGTTTATGAACTCGGTCGGGGTACATAGAGAAATTTACGTAACTAATTGTGGAAATTTCTTGGTAAAATTTTTAAGGAATTATCGCAAGATATATCTTTTTTAAATCATAACGATTATCAATTTAAAACTGGCGCATACTTGGAGAATACGACTCTTACTTAAAAGAAGGCGCTGTGATGGCTCTAACGGGCGTTGACGCTAGCAAGCAACCGTGGACAAAACGACGGAAAAGAATATGCGATCGCTCAGGTCTAGCGGTTACTGTCTTAAACGAAGTTTCGAGGGTTCTACGAAGCAAACTTCTTTCGATATCGTTACAAGCTCTTCGGTCGGTACATTATTGTATCGTACTTGCGTGCATTGCGGCGGACGGGCGGACGACATGACTTTTCATTGCAAAAGTAATGTTTCGATCCTCGATTTCCTTCATTCCATTACCTCTTATGGAAATTGTAAATAAAATGGATATTGCTTCGTAATTTTTACGAACCGTTTTTTTCTAACATTCAAATTCGGAAACCTTCGTTAAAGGTTTAAAATATCAAATTTACAGACTAACAACACGAATAGGTTTAGGCGTTAAAAATTGTAAACGTAACAAAAAGATCGATGGACGTAATAATTCATAGTTTCATAGTTTTTCGAATGATTCAATAAAGCGAAAAATCTTGATCTATGTATTAAACCAAATCCATTAGCTATTGTCTTTACCAATATTAAAACATTTATATTTTACAGTGTGCGTAAAAATGCCAATGATCTGAAAAATTGTCTTGAGAATGTAGTCATACCTATGTTTTGCAGTGCTGATCTAAGTATAATCCCGCAGTGAACTTACTATAGGAAAAGAGTGTATTTATTACAGATTTTCTTTTTCGATTATAGTTGCAAATGGTGAGCAGAGAACAAAATTAACTAAACTGTTGTCGTTGTGGGAGTCGAAGGCAAAATTTTTCGATGCCTGTGTTATTTCGAAATTGCAATCCCCAGACTCCTCAATGCAAGAATATAAAACAAATTTACAAAATCAACACCATGACATAACCTCAAAATTTACTCAAGCCACTAAAGCACAATTAGAAAAGTAAGTTTACCAAATGAAATCAATTTGAACTCTATTTAAGTAAATATGCTAATATTTCTCATATCATCGTTAGTTATCAAAAGCAGCATGAAATTTTTATACAACATGCAACGCAACAAATAACGCAATTGGAGCAACAAAAGCAGCAGCTGGAGCAGCAAATGTTGGCAACGGTTATGCCGAATACTTCGATAATGCCACCTTCGGCGGTTGTGCCAGCACAGCAGACCTCGCAACAACAACAACAACAACAACAACAGCAACAACAGCAGCAGCAGCAACAACAGCAGCAGCAACAACCATCGCAAAATAAAATACCTTCACTGATGAATCAAAAGATATCCTTGCCTTTAATGGATGGTCAAATGGACTGCAACAATTCCGGAGGCGTTGTAGGTAACATGTATCAAAATCAACAAACCAATAATAGTCATTATCAGAATGAGGGAGTACCAAAGAATTTCTTCATTCCGGATTTATCTAAGCCGCCACCTGGTTTTATGGGGTCTAATGCCGGTCCAACTGGCCCCAGCGTCATGCCTACTAATATAATGACAGCTTCCAATCAAATGCCTTCACAAATGATGCAGACAGCCCAATACGGGCAAATCAATAACATTCCAGGAAATCAAAATATAAACAATCCAACTTCCAATATTAATGCTGCAGATTTAGTCAATAATGCTTCCGGTCTGAATTTGGACGTAATGAGTGTAAATGTTGCGTTACAACTCGTGCAACAGCAACAGCAACAGCAGCAGCAGCAACAACAACAACAACAACAACAACAACAACAACAGTTACTTACTGGTTTTGAATTACATCCATTGCCTGGAGACACTGATGATAATGAAATTATTCCACCAGCGCCGCGCATGCAAATGGAACCAGAAGAACAAAAACCTTTGGCTGCCTATTACGATTTGCCCGCTGGTCTCATGGTCCCTTTAATACGGCTTGAAGATTATCGTTACAAGCCTTTGGATCCTACTGATATACGTTTACCACCACCAGCGCCTCAAAATGAACGTTTGACCAATGCTCTAGCTGCTTTTTATTCCATGCCCACGCACGACAGACCACGCGACAAGTAACGATAATTCTTCCAAATAATTTCCGAAAAATTTATTCAAATCTTTTTCTCTTTAACAGTGAGGGTTGGGAAAAATTAGGACTCTATGAATATTATAAAGTTAAAAATGCCGCTAAAAAGCAAAAAGAAGAGGAAATTAAGAATGGTACTAGAGAGAAATCCCGTTCACCCAGCCCCATCATATTAGAAAAACAAAAGCCGAAAAAGGTTAACAAACGTTGTTACAGGTAAATAAATCACTCACGTTTGACTGTATTATGTTTATTCGTATTAAGCAAATACTTTTTATATATTCAGATCAAAAAGTCGCAGTCGCTCGCGTTCGCCTTATCTTCGGTCTCGCTCACGCTCAAGAACTCGTTCTAGGTCACCAGCACGATCTTCATCCGCACGAGATAGACAATCGCGAAACAGTAGCCGTTACAGCAGTAGTCGGCGTAGCCGTTCACCCCGTCGGTCTCCAGTCAGAGATAGAGACCGCGAACGTGAAAGGGAACGCGACCGTGAAAGAGAGTCTTCAGCAGGCAGTAGTCGCGAAAGTCGTGAAAAAATTACCATTAAACGGGAACGTGAACGCTCAGTTACTCCACCTAGTTTTTTGTGAGTACATACATTTACCCGAATAGTATAACAACAACAATAATACGGACACAGTATATTTGTTAGTAGTGGATAGTAAGTTCATCGACTTATATCATTTCTTAATATCCCTAAGGGAGAATACACATATCACCGATTCACGTGATCTTTATATATCCATTGCAGGCATTATATTACCTAAACCTTTGTAAATCGTAGAATCATCACTCCTAGTGGTAGATATAAAAGTAACGATCTCATTACCTTTTGAAATTACGATTGCACTCGCTCTTGTCCTGGGTGGGCTGAAACAATCTACAAATTTTGGTAATCAATAGTTCAAAAATTAGGTCTTAATTAAGGCTTGTTCTTCTTTTTTTTTAATTGTTTTAAAAGTTGTAAAAGTTTTAGTTCGAGAAAAGTTGAACATCCGAAATCTAATTAAATACATTTTGGAAAAACAGTCCGCATATCCTATTGTACAAAAAAAATGAATGCGATAACTATAACATTCACCATAATATATATCAAATTTTTCAACTAATTATTATAAAAAATTGATTTACATCTGAATTAAATTGATTTACATAAATACAAACGGATAACAATTGGCTTTGCAAATTTGAATGCTGCTGACCATTCGCGCCATTTTGTAACGCACAATTAAAATAAGTATTGACTGTCGCTTGACAGTCTGCTGACGTATTAAGCGAATGAATCTTCGATTTATGCTGCAATCATAAATGGCGCACATATATACATTCATAAATATAGGTTCAGAGAATACGTAATAAAAAAATTTATAACATTTATAACGTCTCGGGAGTTATGTTGTTATAAGATTTAAGAAAAATCTACACTCGCCTACAGTGCTGCGCCCCTAATGTTTCTTTATAAATTTACAAAGATTTGTTTTTTTCTTTTTTTTTCTAATCCATAGCAGCAATAGTTTTGCCAAAACCAATGAGTTCATCGAAGAATCTAACAAAGGCCATCAAATGTTAATGAAAATGGGTTGGGCCGGGACCGGTACCGGTTTAGGTACTAAAAACCAAGGCATCGATCAACCTATTTCGGCCGGAGAACCTCGTGATCGTAAAGATATGTATAAAGTGAGTTACATTTGCTGAATTCTTATAATAAAACAAATCATCTTAAAAGCACACTAATTACAGGGTGTTGGCGTCAATCTCAATGATCCCTTTGAGAACTTTCGTAAAAACAAAGGTGCTGCCTTCGTGCATCGCATGCGTTCTCGCGATGAAAAGAGTTAAAATTTGTGCTAAAATTTTTAATTTATTTTTTATTTTTTTTCAAGTTTTTGTAAATTTGATTTAATCAATAGATTAAATAATTTTACCAAGTATCAAAGTTACAATAAATTCCTTAAAAACAAAACGCGTATGAGATCAAAGAGCTCAAAACATGGATCAGCATTGGGGAAGGCTTTTTCAATCAATGAAATTCCCACGTAGCTATTCAACTTAATCTGAAGTTAAAACAAATGTATTCTTAATAGATTTATATGTTACGCTTCTACACTGAAGGCCGAGTTGGCTGCTTTGGCATTGACTTTTTCTAAAATATGTATCAAGCCTTTACCAGGCCCACATTCAAATGTTCGCGGGAAATTTTCGTCTTGTTTACGTTCGTACATTTCGTGCAATGTTTGTTCCCACTTGACTGGCTTAACAATCTGTAAGTATATAATAAGTCGTTAAAAAGTCCTTAAAATGTCGCTAGAATATTGGCGTACCTGTTTTGGTAACTTCCGTAAGATCCCGGCCACATTCCTATAAGGTTTACCATCAACGTTCGAAAAGATGTGAATAAGTGGCTCGTCTAGTTTTATAGTCTCCAAAGCTTTAGTAAAAGGTTTTACAGCACTGTCCATAAGTGGTGTATGAAATGCCCCATTGACTGGCAAACGTTTAATGCGGGCAATTTTATAAGCATTTGAATTTTTTTCCAAATATTCTAAGGCTTCCACATTACCAGCTACTACCTTGCAATGAGGATACATATAGATTGCTACTCCACAATAGGGCTTTTCTACACCTTTATCCACGCACCATTGCTGAGCATTAACGCAAGCTGCCCCTATATTTGAGTCAGGTCTATATAATACCATGGCCATGCCTCCCGGTATTTGATCACAGGCTATTTGCATTGCATTCGCACGCACTTGCACTAGTTTTAATGCTTTGTCAAAGGGCAGAGATCCAGCAAAAACCAAGGAAGTAAACTCTCCCAAACTAAATCCGGCTGTAGCCACACAAGACTCAATTGCTTTAGGACGCTCTTCACGTAGCTGCTCTAAAGCAGCCAAAGAAGACACCATTACAGCTAGCTGGGAGTGCTCGGTACGATTTAATTTTTCTCGAGGACCTTCTAAACACAATTTGAGTAAATCATAACCTAGCACCTCATTGGCCAACTTAAATATACGACGAGCCTCAGGAAAACGCATTAATCGGCCTGCCATACCCACATACTGCGTGCCTTGTCCAGGAAATAAAACTATTGAAGTCCCTTTAGGATCAATCCGCGAACGACCGGTTTTAGGTGTCCCCATTTCTTCCATAAGTTTACTTTCACTAAGGTGAGGTAATTGCTTCTCATCAATTGTTTCCTTTTCATTCCGCTGATCGATTTGTGGCTTACTACCTATAAATCTCAATAAAGGCCTAAACTTCGAGCATATACTTAAGTTTAAATGTGACGTTAACATTGTTCGATAAAAAAAATGCCAGCAGGCTTAAGTCCGCATTGATAAAAACACCGGCTATTAGTAAACTTCTTCTTCTTCTTCTTTTTCTTGAATGTTCAATGACTCAAAAACAGATGATTTGTCGCGTTGTAAAAAAAAGTCCAGTGTGAAAACGAGGTTCTTTACATAGTCCCTCTGGACCTTAATAAACTTGATTAATTTAAATTGTTGCTTAAAATTAGGACACTGATTATGTATCTACTAGTTAACTAGCTAAGGAAGGTGCAATGTGCGAATCATTTAGTTGACAGTTATGTATAGCTTTCGCCATTCGAAATTTACTTCGAAAAAGTAATGGACAAATTTGACATTTGTTTGTTTACAATGATACAAACAATGGTGCAAACGTAAATAAAAACAAAATTATTTAAAACTTTTAACGAAACAAGATGAAGTGAAATAGCGCTTTGAGTAGAAAAATATATTAGAAATTGAAACTACTGAGTTGCATTGCTTTTCGAATAGGCGCGAATACTTACCCATACGGGATTGCCTGAAATTCCAATGAGTTGTTAGTAATAAATACGTATTTCTGCGCCGCAACAAAAATCTCTCGATATTCCTTAGTTGTTAACATTCTTAGTTAAACTTTGAACTGTGAACTTTGAATTTTAATATATACACTTTTATTTTCACTTTATATAGCATACCTTTATATATACCATCATATCAGTTTACCTATAAAGAATGTACAATGTTTTAAAATGAGTTGCAAATCAATTCCAGGTTTGTGTTTTATAAATGAAAGCCAACTTTTTAATTTTCTCAAAACATCTTAAAGCGAACTTATTCCTTATATGCTATATTTCAATACAATTCAGTTTGAAAATACAGGAGATATGCCGGTCACGGTTTCCTCACTTATTCGCCTTAATTGGGAAGCCTCTAATGACACGTCGATATTGCTATTAAAATAGCTTGCCTTGGTCCAGAAAATCAAAAGTTTACTGCAATCATTTTCATGTGGTCACAAAACTTACGAATAAAATATTTATATATTTATGTAGATTCAATTCACCATCATTCAGACTATGCTTGGTTTGTGTTTATGCAACCTTCTTCTTCTTTTGCGAGATTATAAAAATAAATGTGGGTTCCGTCTACACATCCAGTCACTTCAACAAATATTGGGAATACTTCAATCATCAGTTGTTCTTAAACAACGTGTCATAAGAACATGAAAAGCACAACAAGAAGTTACTCATGTCAAGTAACGTAGCGTAAGAGTATTTGGAGCGTGCCACAGAGCCTACCTACGTCCTATAATACTCCTTTCCCGCCTACCTCGATGTTCCTCTACTAACATAATAGATTTATATATATTTATATATATTTATATATATTTCACAACATTCCTTGATTCTTTAATAACAACATTTTACTTAACTTTTTTTTGTTGTGTTTAGTGAAATGGATTAGACCTTTTGGCGATAAGATCAATATATTCAGGGGAACGATGAGCGTTTATTATTTGTTGGTCCTTCCAGTAAATGACGAAGTATGCAAACATTGATGATATTCAATTGATTACAAGCCTCGGCGAATTATGAGTCTTAATTATGCAATTGGAGTAAGAAGTGAAATGTTTCACAAATTGAACATTTTTGTTTTGATACAGCTGTTTGTAGCTAAACAATTTTATCTGGCATTTATTTTATTCCCAATTTACAGCGGTTTTCCCTTTTAAAGACAACTCTACACAACCAAACCAATACCAAACGTAAAACTCTTTTGCTTTGGTATAATTGGGCATGTATGGGAGAGAGTATTTAACAGCTGTACTGAATGCTATCACATACGCGATGCGAAATCAAGCGAAAACTTCAGATGATATTCAGATACGTGATTATCCCTCTGATATATTCAAAATTCTCACTTCCAGTAATGATTACTGGAACTGTACTTCGAAATGAGATCTGCAACTTCGTACAGCTTGAATAAAAAATTTCAATCAAAACAGAATATAGCTTCCTTGAATTTTTTTATATTGCGATTTGAAATCTGAACGCAGCATAAAAATTCGAAAAATCTTTATAACTTCAACTCATAGCCCCAAACGAATTATGCATACAATGATTGCATATTAAGTAGTTTGATTTACCGGTTTTAAGTTATAGTTATACGCTGTCAAGCCTTAGCTACCGGAGAATTGTGTATAGCGCAGAATTGTTTTCAAACACTAAAATTCTCATATTAAAACACATTAGACAAAGAAATTGAAACATACGCATTTTCATATAAGATATCTTAGGCACAGATTGTAGTTTCGCTTTCTTGACCATGGAATCCGTCATGACTATGCAAATTAATAGGAAGTTCCGACCCATCTGCCAAATCGAGTACTTTTTTTTTTTTTTTTCAATTAACTCAATATTGATATTGACTTAGATGGCTATCTATGTCTAATTGAAAGCAGTGTTTAAATTGCTCCTAAGGGCAATATTCTATTGAAACCGTAAAGATGATGTAATTTAAAGAAAAAATAAATATTTAAAAAACCTTTAGCATTTCTCTTGAACACAATACATACGTAACGTAATACCGAATTCTATTCTCCGCCATAATTTAGCTTTTGTTTTCGGTTTATATTTTCAAATTTAAACGACAAATGCAAATTTTTTATCCGGTTTATTTATTTTCATTAGTATTTGTATTTTTTAATTAATTTTGTTTACTTCTTTTGATCTTGTTTTTAAATATGTATCGTGTTGTGGTTATATTTATGTATAGAAGTTTAAATTTTAGAGCAAATTTTGTCTTCAAGATTGCTATTCAAACACTTGTTAGAGTATAATCGTGTTTAGGAACAAAAAAAAAAAAAAGACAATGTTAAATTTAGTGACAGGCGAAAATACTCGCGTATAATTTGTTGTAGCAAAAATAAATTAAATGAAGCGATTACTTCATCTTTCATTGATACTTTTTACAGAAATAATTATGAAACAAAAATAAAGAAATATTTAAAAGAAATAAGCGGAACGTAAGATATATAAGATGCAATTAGAACTAAACATTAAATGTTTGAATATACGACGTTTACCCGGAGAATTAATGGCCGTTTCGTACTTTTATTCTTTAAATTGGCAAAAATTTGTATTGTGTGTAAAAGGCGAGGAAACATTGCATTATGCAAAAATTTGTGTTTAGACACGTGACAAATGCTGCAACAAGTTACAGGGCCAAAAAGCTTCAACGCGCTCCTTCAGCAATTGAAAAGGGTACGATATCCAAGTAAGTACAGTTTGCGCTAAAAAGCCCATCGGTTCGGGATACTGGTGCGTCAATAAAGCCAGCAAAGCGGTAAATGAGCATAGTCCAGCCGTGAATAGTATAAAGAAGGGTAATTCTTTTTTTGGATATACTGACACTTCATGAAAAGCAGGCAACAACTCGCGATCAGCACATTCTGTGCATGTGGGATATGGATAGAAGAGATGACCGCGCTCTAATGGATAGGGAAGCATTCGAAAAGTACCCTCCCAAGTACAGTGCAACAAATTAAGAGCGCCTTCAATGTTTTTCCAATGTTTTAAGTGAAAAAAGGCATAAGCTAAAGCTTCAGAGTCACCTCTCTTAAGGATGTGCTCAGGTGGTAAAATCAACGGCTTGGTCTCCAGCAGGTATTTGGGCACATGAGGGTTAAATTCAACTGCCCGATGTATTGCTTCCACTGCACACATTTCAGCTGGACTAAGTCCTCGCTTGGATGCTATATCTGGTGAAAATTTATCAGCTACCGCTCGCGCTTTTAACAAAGCTGCCGTATAGCAAATAGTGGCCGATTTGGGTAGAGAAATATCGTCGTACTTAGCCAAAACTGCTTGACAGTCTGCATAAGCTTGCATTTCTAATAACGTTTCAATGAGATTCTCATGAATGTTAAGCACATTCATAATGGAAGGGATTTCCTTGGTAAGATCACGGAACATTTTTGCAGCTTCTTTTAGTTTTCCCAACTTTCGAGCACACATAGCTAAACGACGTCGTATGTAAATGAGTACGTTAGTATCACGACGATGCATACCTTCCGCTATGGGGCCTTGATGCTGAGTGGCTTGAGATTTGCGGTAATTTTGTTCGGCAACCTTCAAAGCTGAACGTAATATGCGTTCAGCTTCCACAATTGTCGTAGCTTCTTCTTCAGCCAGCAGAATGTAAGCGGGAGCGCAATCGGGATTGATTTCCAAAGCGTTATGAGCCGATTTAATACGTTGCACAGGATTACGTTCGCGCCAAGCCGTCTGCATTATCTCATATTCTTCCTTGCGGACATCTCCCTCACAGGTAAAGAAGGTTTGATGGTCCTGAGCACTAAGATTCATATCATAGTAAGTTAATGGTTCTTTGCTAGTGGCCCAGAAAAACCGTTGATATTCCGCACCGCGAAACAGGTTGAGGGGGTTACGCCAAACTTTGCACTCTGGCATTTGTTGACCTCCTGGCGGACTACCACCATTACTGGAACCACTGCTAGAACTGGTTCCGCTAGCATTTCCATTTGTTTCTGACGAAGAGTCGCCACCGTTAATCCAAGGACTTATATGGTTGATGGAAACTTGTTCTAGAGAATTTTAAATTAGAATATCTGTCTTTATAGAGTTAATTATAACTTACCTATAAACGACGTGCCATATTTTCGAAAATACCACCATTCGAATATTAATATTAACCCAGAGATCAAACTTGACGTGCCCGTCAAAGCCACATAAAATTTAGGCGTAAGGGTACTTAGGAACATCGAGGAGTCCCACATGACTCCACAATGACAATTCCTTTTGAAACTGTACACTGGCAAAAATATCCTTTTTATCCTCCCACTCTTATGTGCTGTCAATGTGTTAAAGTGATGTGCTTAACCTTTCTTTTTTTTGACTAAATTTTTCCCTTCCGCTTCTTTCAGTCAAACAAAAACAATATTTGCCCGTGCGACTATCTAGTGATAAACGAAATTTTGCACCAACACTTTTTCCACTTTTGTGTATGTCATTAAATTAAATATGAAATTTTTTTTTGCAAAATACAACAGAAAATGTTTTCTTCAAATTGTCTCTTCCTATTTTTCTAATCAGTGCTGCCAATTATCGATGCAACTGAGTCGTATTTTTGGCAATTATCGAAAAGTTAAAAATTGTGACTTACTTTCGGTTACGCTTTCAAAATCATAATATTATATATTGGAGTAATCACAGCAAAATTTGGCAATTTTAAATATAGAAAAATGTTAATCATATTTCATGTAAATTATTCTAGATAGATAACCAGTTGCTTAACAGGCCTTGTCTATCGATGAGACCTGTTAGTATATATATATTATGTATAATATGTATCATGAATGTATGTACGCTTATTAATTGTGGCTTGGAGCAACTCGTTGTTCTCAATTGAATGTGTTTAAAACGTTTGCCATGGACGATGCATGCAATTTTTACAACTTTGTTTTGGGAAATTTGACGTTTTTTTATATAATATTGGGCAAATTTCCCTCCAATGGATCTAGCACAGAATATTATGATTTGAAAGATAGTGCTGAATATTATCATTATGTTGTCCGACAGTGTTTTGGCGTTATTCCAATTTTCGAGTTGAGAATCAACTCTGTCAACTTTCCGCAAAACTTTATGGGAATTGACAAATCATATGGTTTTGCATGCATACCCACAAATAAAACGAAAAAAAAGGAAACCCAACAGGAAATGACAATCGTTTCTTTTAAATTTTAAACTTATTTATCTAATTTATGTTTAGGTTACACTAGTGCATATATTTTTTTATACCATGCATTATTTTGCAACGAATAAGAAACGAACAATAAACATCGTTTATGTTAAAGTTAAAATAATAGGTCACATTCCGCGGGACAGTATTGATGCCTATATCCCGGCCAATACTCACTTGATTGTCCCAAATGTACATGTGCTTAAAAGGTGACATAGCAGTTTATATTTTTTGCAAATATACTTTTCTCATTCTTTGGTAGTGTAAAAAGTTATATTAATTTGAATATGAGTCAAATATCTGAAAATATATGCTAAGTGATGCTTTTTTACTATAAAAGCGGTAACAAAGCTGCAAAATAAAAACAAAAAAAATGTGAAGTATATGGTGAGAGTGCTTTGAGTAAACGAAGGAATCGGGAATGGTTCGCTCGATTCCATTCCGGAAATTTCAACGTAGTCACAGTCACTGAAATATTCGATGAAATTTTGCCACCGGTTAAGCAAGATCGGTGCGCAAGCTGTTAGGAAATAACGGTGGCACTAAAGATTAACCTGATGACAGTTTGGAAAGTGCAGGCTACAAAAAGGCGATCGAAACCGCGGAGATGAGCATACACTAGAAGATTCACTAGAGATACCATCAACAAAACGAAGAAAATTGAGATATGTTTCTTCAAAGGGACAACTAAATCCTCCCATTGATTAGCAATACATCCGACGTTTTCCGTTTAGAAAGGTTATGTTAAGAATCTTCAGGCTAGGATGACCTGCAAAACAAATTTTATAAAAATTATTTACTTCTTTTTTAAGATAAATACTTACCTTTACAATAAAGAAGAGTTCCAGACTTGCCGGAGATCCAGTGTTTGCCATTAATTGCAGCAATGCAATGAAGTAAGCCACACATGTTATTGAAATCCCCAGCTGTTTTCTTTCATCCGTCTTTGTTGGACAGGGCTATACATGCGGTTGCTAAATTTTTCCAAATGAACTCCCATGTTTCGTCAATGACTTTGCGCACAGTTGAAAAGCCCAATTTAAAATGTTCTAAATAAGAAATCGCAATTAATTTAAATGAATTTAAATGCTACCGAATTGAATTTTTATGAAGTTGATTTTTCAGAAATTCCTATAACAAATCGAAACAGGATCATCCTTACAGTTTCGTGAAATTTGTCATGGTTGGGCAGATACATTTGCTCAAACGATTTCGAAAAAACTGCGTCAACGTCACTTGCTTTAAGAAGTTTGCATTTTTTATCTACTCAATCTTCTTTATCACTGAACAAGGTTGTATATTATCCTATGGTTATTTTTTATAAATTTTTTATATAGGCTTACTTTGATTTCTTTATTTTTGGCTCTAAAACCGTATGTTTTTGTTTACACTTTCCTGTAAAACTATATGGTAGTGCGGCTGTCCATTGTGTTTGCCACTTGTGAGTATGACGCTTCATAGTGTCAGCCCCCTTCACGAAATTGGGATTTTTGCGTAACTAAACCGTAGTACAAGCAGGAACCTTGCCGCATTATTTGACAACGAAATAAAAAGATCGTCGGGCATTTTGTCTAAAATTCAAACAAGTTTATTATTATGCAAGTTTTGGGTTCTGGTTATGAATAATAGTAGTAACGATGTTAACCAGTAGCCACAGTGACAGCTTGCTCTTTCATTCTCATTATTTGTATGGGCAAAGGTTCTATTAATAGTTCGTGATATGTCGTAGTATTCTCTCAAACGTTTGCAAAGCAGAAGCATATAAATTCTGTGTTTTGAAGTGAATGTGCGCTATGGTATACATATAAGCGTGTACTTACGAGAAAGGCCAAACAATATATATGTGGAATATATAATTTGTTTTCTTTTCAACCCTGAATTCATATTGAAGAATTTTAAGTTTGATATTCGCTAAATGTTTCGAAAATTTCAATAAAAAGTTTCATATCGAGACATAGGGCGAAACTTTTTATTATTAAAATAAATTATGTTGTAATTTTTTTAAAATATTATCTCGGAAGCTGTAGCATAAGCTCGTAAATTAATATGTTTGAAATATTCCAAAGGGGGAAGAAGTTTTTTCAAGACATGGCGATAATTGTTCCATTATTTCTTCGTTTCAAGAATAACTTATTCTATGTTCTTTTTATTTATCACTCTATTATACTTTCCTTACTTTATCCACTGATATCTATGAGAATTAACGAGGTAGCTTGATATGTGGGTATGTAGTGATTAATTTTGAAATCTAGAGGAAAAGTTTGGAATATTTAGTTCTGCTGCTCGACAAGTAACATTACCAAAAAAACTTATTGCCGAATCAATAACGTGTTTATTGGAAGACTCGAAGTTAAATTTTGCTTCGCAGATTGCAGCTGACAGTATTTATTTCCGCTCTGTTAATATCGTAAATATAATTAAAAACTACCATATTTATATACGGAATAAGTCTTTATATAGATATGCAAATGTAGTATATAAAATGTATGTGAGTTATTTCTATACTAATAATTTGCTTTCAACACGAAACTTTTAAAATTTGTAGAGTAATATTACGCATTAAAAAAAATATCCCCCAAAAGCCTAAAAAAAATTGATATTCAATTTTTCATAAAATGAAAGATAAATCTAATTTATAAATATTTTTTTATTATTATATATATAGATGTGCGAATATAAGCGAAGCTACATTGTGTCAACCTCTTCACATTCAGTACTTCATTTTCTAAACATATGCGTATATGTTACGCTTGGCCATGACTTTATGCTCGATTACCTTTCTTTAGTAAAGCAAGCAAACGGCGAGGTTCGAGAACAAATGGTGTGGCATACGCAACATGTACTTAGGGTATGACACAATGAGGCAGCGGATGATCGACGCATGATTGGAAATAATGCATTCAACTTTAATGCAAACAATGCAAGGAAAAACAAGCGTTAGCTTGTATCGAACAATAATAAAAATAGAAGAGACTTACTTTAATTCCAGTTCTTGATCGTCTAAAATTAATATTTATCTTTTTAATCTTTATGTAAAAAACTGAATTCCTTATAATTAGTCAGTCTTTTTGCTCTAATTCAGGGAATATAAATATAAATAATTTTTTCGGGTACAAGGAAGCGATGTGAATAAGAAAGGATTATCTAATTTCTGGACAAGCCTGTAATAAAAAGTTGCAAAAGTATACTGGAAAATTTAAGTAACAAGAACCAAAAAATTATTTGAGTAAGTTTAGTGAAATTCAAAAATTTGACTTGCTTTATTTATAACAGAAGTAACGATGTCTATAATGAACACAAAATAAACATCCATGCTATTATTGGAAAATAATGGAGGACTGATACAATGAAGCTTCGTTTATATTCCCACGTCTGGGGGCGACATTCAATTCATAAATTGTATAAATTTTATAGATTTATTGGTTACGTTTATAATATTTATACTAATAGATAATAATAACGTATAAACGTTGATATGAAAAATTTACAATTCAAATGTATGACCCTGTCCTGGAAATGTAGACAACCTTTATTGTGTTATCGTCCATAGTACTGTTAGCTTTGTTATATAATCAAGCATTGGAAACGACTCTGTTTGTTGCATTATTGAAGACATCCCTGTGTTTCAGCTCTGGTAAGCCATTTTGTGTGTTCAGAAAGTTTCTCTACGCTGCTGAAAATTTTTGATCAACGTTTCGAGGCAGATAGTTTTATTACAATTAGTTCATGTAATATTGAGTAAATTCGATTTGCAATAATCTTATGTTGCGCGTGATTAAAATTTTTTAGGGAATTGTGTGAAATCACTATATAGAAATATATTGAAAATAGTATAAAAGCTAAAAATTGACAATTATACACCAAAGCGCCCGGTGTGTTAAGAAATCGGGACGCGTGTATATATGTATGTAAAAAAAAAAAAATTTCAAAGAAAGAAAATCGTAAAAGCGTGGTGGGGAAAACACTAAAGACTTTTAAGAAAATTTAGTTATTAGGCAAGGCGTTCAATTTGTTGGTGATTGAAGTGGCAAAAATGGCTGACGGCGTAGTGTTGGATCTGTACGCCGAAGATTTAGATAAAGATTTTACTACCCAAACTCAGGTCTGTATATGAACAACTTGCGTTTGTATATTTATGTACAAATATATAGGCTTATATATGTATGTAGGCTTATACATACATACATATAAATATATATATATATAAATATATATGTACATGCATATATAACTTGATACTGATATATATATATATAACCTAGTATTAATAAATGTATATATAATAATATATATATATATATATATATATATATATATATATATGTCTATATATATAATAATAATTTACAGGATGAATTTGCGGGTGAGGGAGTAGATTTGTATGATGATATAGGTGGGCCAGCTGATGCTGCACCGGCTGCAACGACAACTTCAGCGGTTGCCGTTACCGAGAACGAGAACCCAGGCGCTACTGTCAGTAATCAAGAACCGTCGTCTACAACTCCTGGAGCTAATGGAGTATATCATCAAACTGGGGCTGGTTTGGCTCAACCTCCTGTTGGCCGTCGCTTTCAACTCTATGTAGGCAATTTAACTTGGGTAAGCTTGTTTCTCATTATGATTATTATATATTATTATTTTTATTATTATTTTCGCATGTTTGCAGTGGACAACAGACCAAGATATTTCCAATGCCATGCGTGATATTGGTGTTACAGATTTTCAAGAAGTAAAATTTTTTGAAAATCGTGCAAATGGACAGTCCAAAGGTTTCAGTGTTGTATCATTAGGTTCAGAAGGCAGCTTACGCATAGTATTAGAGAGATTGCCCAAGAAAGAATTGCACGGTCAAATGCCAGTGGTCACCTATCCTACAAAACAGGCCCTCAATCAATTCGAGAGCCTTCAGAAGACACGGCCTGTGCCGCCACCGCAACAAAATGGGCCGCCACGAGGTCCAGCGCCACCGAGCTTAATGCCCGCTGGTCCTATGCCGCCGCATTCAGGACCTCAAAGCGTACCTCCAGGTCATCAACCACGACTTATGAATCCCAATATGCCCCCCGGACAGTATCGTCCACAACATATGCCACAAGGTCCCCCTGTGGGACCGAATGGTGCGCCACCACGTATGCAGGTATGTTTTACATAAATTTTTAATATTTCCTACGTTTATTTGATTATATACTCTTTAATCGAAATCGACTATGTAGTCAGTATATATATTTAAATTTTATTTACAACAATTTTTCAAATTATCCTATTTGTTTCGTTTATATTTTATTATTATGTATGTGTGCTTACTAATTATACATACATTGATCCTAAGATTCTCTATACATAAAGATTAATTCCTTTTATCTTAATCTCAATTGTTCTGAATGCCTGTTATAAGTTTGTGTCACATTCTCTTTAATTGTTTTGTTTGGTTTGTTTGAAAAAACTTCTCTAAGTATCTCAGAGCAATTCATTTTGTTTATGTACAAATTATATAAATTATACTTAAATACAAGATTATCTGTGATATTATTGTTGGTTATTTACACAAAAGAATTCTTTTGAACGGAGCTGCTGTTATGATTGGCACTTGTTCAGAAGCGGTTAACTGATACCAAATAATGTAAATAAACTAACATAATTGAATTGTTGTAAAAAAAAAAAATACCAATTACACGAATTCTGTGTGTGTAGTCCACAAATAATTTTTAATTTACAATACAATTTATTATACAAAACTTTGATAAACTTAAGTGACGAAATTTGATTTGATTTAATCGCTTATCGTATTTAAAAGAAATTTTTAATTTGTAATATTTGCATCATATTCCTTAAATTACATGCCAAGTAATGTTTTGTCTTTGTGTGATATTTTACTCTTACTTTACTTCACTCGCATCACAACCAACAAATGTATTGTTAACAATGCAGAAACATTTTTGCTTGCAACAAGTTACAATAATTAAGTAAATCTACAATGAATTTTTTATAATCTTTTTTTTTGTTTTTCTCGCCAATAAAATACAATGTAAAGAAACTGTGTACAAAAATGCAAATAAAAATTAATGAAATAAATTTTGAAGCAATATTTCAATAATTGGATTGAAATCTCAACATACGTAGTAGGATTAAAGCGGTGATCGCATTTATTTCACATATACATCTCTTGCGTTACGAATCAATAATAATTCCAATATGTATATTTAAGCAATTAAACAAAGAAAGAAAGAACGCGATTATGTTCGGCTTAGATCGAATCTCTTAATAATGATAATAATATCATATTGGATCGTTTTTTTTTTTTTTTCTCTCTTTGCTTTTTACTAAACATATCCCCAAAAAGTCGAAGTAAAGTGCGCCAAATTTATTTGCATCTATAAGAATCTTATATAATAAAACATAACAGAAGTTATATGACAATTATTATTGCAGCATAACGTATCTAAAACGTAGGGTACAAAACGTTGCGTATAAACGCACTAACACAGATAAACATCTAATGAAAATGCTTGACATAAAGCGTAATAACGTATGAAGAAAACATTCAAAAAAAAAAATAAATAAATAAAAAGAGAAAAAGTAGAGTATGTCTGTCTCTTTAAGTCTAAGAATTTCGTAGATAATAGGGGGGGAATCTTTATACCATTTATTGGAATATTTTTAAATTTGTGGCATGAAATGAGTGAAAATCGATCCTTAGAATTAAAATTTCACGCTTACAGTTACTATAACGATTGATCAATAAAAACACAAGACATTTCTGCAAATTAAACGCATGAAGACTATTTATAGTAACTGGATATGTTTCAGTTCAAGCTTTATAAATATTTAGCAAATCTAGTGCACTTCCTAGGGTGACCACGAAACGCTATTGAAAAATTGATAGTTAATCTTTATTTGTGCTTTCTGAAATTATCTTTTAGAAATTGCTCTGAAATGAAAATAAATATTCAATGGGATACTTGTAAAGAATTGTGCAAAAATTTTTTTGCACATCCTTAGCATGGGTGACATTTTCATCGAAAGTAATGAAAAGAAATTCTGCAATGAAAAATTTCATAGAATCACAATTCTGTGTGAAGTTGTTGTAAAAAGTTTTTCAAATTTTTATTCAGAAATCTTGGACAAGATTTCAATCTTGCATTTATTTTGGAGCAAAAAAAGTATTAATAAACAATATTTTTTAGATGAACTTTTAAGGAAAACGGACGTAAATTTTTCTTACTGAATATCAGAACATTTCTTTTAATTTATTTTTTTTATTTTTTTTTTTAAGTACACGATCATTCTCTTTCTAAACAAGAACAATGGAACAGCTTTTCGTCAGCGACTTATGGCGCGCACAAGAGATGCGCACAAATCACAAACATAATAAATCTATTTAAGTGGATATATTGAAAAGTTCGATTTGAGAAGAATCGTCCCTATCGATTCCCTGACTCACATGACTATTAACTACTAAAGAATTATTTTTTGAGTTATTGTTGAATTACTATGAAAATATCTATATTTTAATTAATTTGAGACAGTCTGTTTAAAATACAGCCTGCCAACACTTACAACCATTGAAGAGTTGAAAAAATTAAAAAAAAATTGATCACTAGTAGTAGTTAGTAAACTAGAAATGGTCAAGGATAACTGAGTATTATGTGGCGGAACAATTTTTGACTTGTAAGAAAAATTTATCTTAGCGAAGTTAGTGATCGAAGTGTGCCATATAATCCGGTAAGATCGGGTTAGCCATTATTATCCCAATCTCACACTAATTAATATGGTTTTTAAGTGTTTGAACTTATTTCGATCGTATCTGGCTGCTAATTATTCTTATTAGTTTGATTTTTAAAAATTTTATAAATTGATTTTTATATAATCAGAAGAAATTTGAAATACAAGAAAGTCGACATTGTTAAGAATGAGTGCGTGCGTAGCGATTTATATGCAGAAATAGCGTAAATGCTTACGCTTTTATAGCTTAATGCGATTCAACACTTGTCGCCTTACTTTTTAATGGAGCACACCTTCGTTAGTTTCAAAGACATTAAAAAGAAAGAAGGAGCTGTACTCAACTTAAGTCATGCCTTGTAACACTTACCATTACCATGGCTAGATTGCCTACGATATTTGATTGCAAGATAAGATGAAAAGGCGCTCACTGCAAACATCAATTATATTTTATCGTATTCCACATGAAATTTATGTTACCTATATATTTACATCTAATTATTCATATTTACTTGCATTTTACTTCATTTTTTCATATATGTTTTCTGCTAATTACCGTCGCTCTTGGTGTTGTTTGATTGAGACGGGGAGATTGTGTTAAGGAAAGGTTCCAATTTAAATCCCCGTTAGACCTGTGAGCCTAAATTTTTCGCATTCTTTGAAAATAAGTGGGACGTTAGACATTTTTATAGTAATTATAATCAAATCGGCGAATCGGTTTTTCGGATTTCGGTCTTGATTTGACGAAAGGAAATAAAAAAAAGTTTGCAACCAAATTTCCTTCAGTCGTAATCATAACTTCAATAAACGTGTGAATGTTTGCAAGAACGCAAACATTCTTAATCGGTTTCGCTATTTACGCTGATACATACAAATGGTACATACAATAGTAAAGTATTGCACTTCGGGCATATAAGCAACCAATTTATTGGCTTAATCCAACTTTACTCAACAACCCAAAAAAAAAAAAAAAAAAAAAAATACAAAATACAAAATGTATGCAAAATTCACAAGTATTCACAACATACATATATAAATATATATGGGAATCCTTTGGGGATATTTTTCCGTGTTATAAATATTTGATCTGCAAAGGATTCGCTTTACGATGTATTCTCTGTTGTGTCTGCTTCGCACTTAACATGCAATTACTTTTTGTTAAAATCATAAGAATTCTTGTTCTTCTTCTCACTGAGTACAGGTGTCCGTTCGAACTACAAGAAAAAATTTCAAGACTTTGCCTCGTTCTTTTCTCTTGGTACAAATATTTACTTCAATACAATCCCTAACTAATAGACGTTAAAATGGAATTATCTCCCGACATATATAAATGTGTGTGTGCTTGTATATAAAAATAGTATATATTTGCGAAAATTTTTCTAAATATATATTTATTATCCTTGTTCTCTTGTAGAAAACCATAAATTTTGTATACAAATATACATAAAAAAAAAGAGGCGTAGAAACATTTGCATTAACACGGATTAATTTCTCCTTTTAACGGCCATACTTTTGGAAATCCCATTCTTTATTGTCTAGCGGACATACTTGCCGTGTTTTCAACCAACGGGAAATGCAATGGAAATGAAAAGCATGATTGCAAGCGCCCCAAGCAACGGTGCATTCATCCTTGGTAGTCAAACATAAGGGATTAGCTTGGCACTCAATGCATAAATCCATTATTTTGTTGCGACATATGGCGCAATTGTCGACAGCGACATCCCATGACCA
Organism: Glossina austeni; assembly: GCA_000688735.1. Lineage (NCBI taxonomy): Eukaryota > Metazoa > Arthropoda > Insecta > Diptera > Glossinidae > Glossina > Glossina austeni. The sequence continues at coordinate 3,080,659 of KK502405.1, read as the reverse complement.
TAGAGCTTGCGCTCGCCATTTCTTTACAAGAAAACGTTTCTGCTGAGCCGATGTTGAGCAAGATGGCAAATTGTCATACACAATATCCATATCTGGAAATTCTTCGGTTTCAGGCTCGTCTGTTTCCGTGCTTGACATATTGACGCGTACTCTGCTGTTTTCTCTTTTCCTGCCTTTTTTTTGTTAATTTCAATTTCAACTACAGAGTTTAAATTGAATATTTTTATCTATTCTGTGTGTGTGTGTGGCTGTGTGTGTGTGTGTGTGTGTGTGTGTGTGTGCGTGCGTGCGTGTGCGTGTGTGTGTGACTTTTTTCAAAATATTTTCAAAAAGTATTCATTTGAATTGAATTTTGAAAGCAATTTCGAATCAAGTTGATTGTAGTGTGTATGTGTGCATTATTTATCAGAAGTATATTAATTATTTTACTCGTTTTGTTAAGCACAAAAATGACTGCCGGATTCTGAAACATTTTTGCTTTTTAATTCAGTTGGTTAGTGAAAATTGCGCCTTGTCCACCTACACCAATTAAAAGAAAAAAAACGACTCTTAGTAAAGTGCATAAAGATTATTTTGAGAATTGTAAAATTCCATAAGCAAAGGTAAGGGATTTATGGAAACATTGTCATCGTTCGTAAGTGTAGATGATTTGATAGATAAAAGTCTAAAGTTGAAATAAAGATAGCCTATCGAGCCTATTGTGTTAATCCGGAAATCAAAAAAATAATTAGAGTCGCTCCGTTTTCTCAACTTTCCTATACGAAAACTTCTTGCGCCTGCCTGCCTATATGTCTGCGAGATGCAAACGCCTCTTATCATCGAAATTGAATGATATTTCAAAAATGTTAATAACAACATAAATATCGAAAATTTATTTCAATGATAATCCAGCCATAATCCAGTATGTATGGTTGCCGTACTTATATATTTAATAAATGTCAGAATGTAATAAACAAAATTCGTTTTGAAAAATTCTTATATATCGAGTTCGGCGTAATAAAATAATTACCGAATTCAACTTCTTCGTATGAAATTGATTTTTTTTTTAATTTTTCGTTTCGTTTCGCATAGTTACTAATTTTATTAACAAATACTTTTTTAAAATAATTATATATATTAATGTAAGCAACAATGTGGATCAAATAATGTTATAATATAAAGTTATAATAAAATAGAATTATTTTTTATTCACGTCGAATTCATTAATGTCATAATTTCTTTATTCATTGATCATTTTATGCAGCAACCAACAATGCATCAAAGTGGAGCTATGGTACCGCAGCAGGGTATGCAAGGACCCCTACGTTTTGGTCAACAACAGCCCCAATGGCCCGGTCAGCCGCGTCCGAATGGACCAAGGCCGGCTTTACTAAATGGGCCTCCGCAACGTCCACAAATGGTAAAGAATTATAACTACCGCTAGAAAGTGAGATAAATGTATGCATTCAGATAATTGAGATAAAACGCTAAATATGCAGTCGATATAATGAAAGTCGATATTTGAAAAAAGGCGTCGTTTTGTTTCCCTCCCTCGCTAAATTAGAGGGATTTTTATTTATGCTTTTTTTTTTTTTTTTCAATTCAGAATTTTTAAACTAGATGTGACGCTTTATGTGTATTTAGTTTCAGGGTCCTCCTGGCGGAATACCAATGCGTGGCCCTCGTCCTGGAGAGTGGAGACCACCTATGCATGGAGGTTTTCCACCTCAAGTGCCGCCTGGTGCTCCACCACAAGGGCCACCACATATGCAAGGACCACCAAGAGGTCCTCCTGGAGGTCCGCCACAGATGGGTGCCCCTGGTGGCCCACCCCCAGGTGGTCCACATGCCGGACCTGGTGGTCCAGCACCGCATGTAAATCCAGCATTCTTTAGCCAACCTGGAGGTGGCCCACCTCAACATCCAGGTGGCCCACCTCTGGCTGGTGGACCTCCACACGGTCCTCCCGGTCCCGGCCCTCAGCAAGCGATGAATATGCCGCCGCAGCATGGTCCTCCGCCACACTTTACCCAACAAGCTGGCCCGCGAGGACCTTGGCAAGGACCTCCAGGTCCTGTAAAACCACAAGGTCCTTTCGCAGAACAACCCATGCTAGCGGGACCGCAGCTTACTGAAGTCGAATTCGAAGAAATAATGGGTCGCAACCGCACTGTTAGCAGCTCGGCCATAGCAAGGGCGGTATCTGATGCAGCAGCAGGCGAATACTCGAGCGCCATTGAAACACTAGTAACTGCTATATCCCTGATCAAACAATCCAAAGTAGCTCACGATGAACGCTGCAAAATATTGATCAGTTCACTTCAGGATACATTGCATGGCATTGAAACGAAGAGTTACAATCGACGTGAAAGGTCTAGATCGCGAGAGCGATCACATCGTCAGAGGCCACGTCGTGAACGCTCCTCATCTCGTTACAGGGAACGTTCACGCGAAAGAGAACGCGATCGTGAGAGGGATCGGGATCGTGATGGCGGGTAAGTCAGTATTATTATGATCGTAAATTATTCGTATCTACCACTAGAAGAATCGCAGTTTGTCACTCTTTTCGGAATGCAGAAAAAAACAAATAAATAAATAATCGATAGTAAGAATTTTCAGATATACTTCTTCTAAGTGTTGGCAGGAACGTTTTTATTAGTAATACGGTGATGCTCTAACTTAAAAGAAAGAAAAACATTTAGACGGTTTTATAGTAAAATGTACGTTGTTAGTCGAGAAAGAATTTCAGTACCTCATGACGGATGCACAAAATAACTCTGGCATTATATTCTTTGGAGAATTTCAGAGTCGGAATAATTTCACTTTGTATGTGGTGGATAACAAATATTCATGAATTATAATTTCTTCTCTTTACCTCTCTTTATACAATTGATTTCCTTATATTGTTTTAGTTATCGCGAGCGGTCACGTAGTCGTGAACGTGATCGCCCCAGTGGCAATGATCATTACAGGGATGACAGTTGCAGTCGGTCAACCCGAACACGTAAATCGCCTGAACCGGCCACCGAAGCGGGAAGCGAAGTTCCATCAAAACGCAGCTACTATGAGGAACGTTATCGTTCTTCGGATCGCGATCGCGAACGAGATCGTGAGCGTGATCGTGACCGTGAACGTGATCGGGATCGTGAGCGCGATAGGGAACATCGCTCCAGACATTAAACGGCTAGCGAGAGAAAAATCTTTTATTGAGATATTTATCGTAAAAACAATAACTTAAACTACAACTTTTACATATAAAAACTTATATATCTAAAATATAATTACACAATATCTCTGTATAAATTGTATTAGAAATCACCACCTCGATCATGAGTATAGCAGCCACATCAAATCAGTAGCAGCAATCATTTCAAGATGGGCAGGTCACATGTCACATGTCACATGTCTACGGGAATCATCCAAAAATAAATCGGAAAAACGAACCTTTAAATTATGATATATAAAAGGAAACTAGAAATAGACAAACACTAAAGTAAGAATGAAAAAAAACAATGCGACTTCAAGTTACCAAATAAGATTAACTTAATAGCGGGGTGAGGGAGGTGGAGTAATGATTAACAATTTGCATTGTACACACCAGCCAGGTTCAATGTTCAGCAGCGGGAAGTACCAAGATTCCAATATCAATCAATCAATCAATCAATCAATCAATCAATCAATCAGTCAATCAATCTATCAGCATTCATTAATTTCTGAAATTTTTCGCCTATCTATCTACTACGCATACACAAATTTGTTTGTAAATTAATATATCGGTTTATTAATAAAAATATATAAAATAATAACAAACAAAAAAAAAAAAAGAAGAAACAAAAAAGAAAAGACAAGCAATTGTTCGAATTGTTATTTCAAATTTTTGTGCATTTTGTATTTTCAACACTTGAATGTAAAACTTTAGACTTCTAGTTCATAAGCATATCTATCAAATTATTTAAGTATTTTACCATTCTTTTCATTTCCCTTCTTTATTGTTAAGCAAAACTTGTTTCTCTCCCCATTTCTTTTTCTAATCAACATGATTTTTTCTGTTTAAATCCTAATATAGCTAACAAATTTTTTATAACAGCCTCATTTTCGAATACATGTTTTACACGTTTATCAAATATTGCTTTATTTAAACAGTCATATAACTAATATTTAATACTAATGTAGTTTGTAGTTGAATTTATATTATTATTATTATTATTATTATTATTATTATTTTTTTTTTTTTTCCATACTTTTACTAAAGAATTTCTCAACTTTTACAAGTTATATATTTATATATTAATTTTTTATATTAATTTACTTTTAAATCATTCTTATTATCAAAAGGAAAAAAGAAATATGAATTTGTGAATTGAAGTTTTTTCCAGTTCATTGGTCGCCCAGTCTCTTATAATTATTTTTTATTTTATTTTATTTTTTTTGTTTTGTTTAAATAATTACATTTAAAACGATACCTAATTGGTGGCCACTATGTACTACTATGGCCATCAGGTTCTCGCTTAAGATCTCGACAAACAATATTTGTCTTCGATTTTCATTTGCTTTTGTAAACATATAAATTGCTCTCTAAAATCACTTATGAATGATATCTATATCTATATCTATATATTTACTTAACAAAATAATTTTATAATTATTTAGATTTTGTTTTTTTTTTTTTTTTTTTATTTAAATAAGACAAGTGTTCATAATGAAAATTCATTGACCAAAGCCCAAAGGTATATATTTCGTGTATGGTAAATGATTTCTTAAATCGATCAAAAATTTTTTTGACCCGTTTTGTATTATATTTTCATATATTGTCTCGTAAGGTGAAAAATATTACTTAACATAATTTTTTTTTTTTTTTTTTTTTTTTTTTGAGATTACCGTTATTGGAGGAGATTTATCAAAATAATTTACGCTACATGCGTATAAAACGTAATTAACAAAATTTGAATGCTATGCTCTATTTGCGTTTTTTAATTGATATATATAGCTATATAACTATAAATATGACATTATTTTTTAATAAATGTCCTAATATATGTGCATAGAGAAAAACATTCGATTAGAGAAGTTAGTCTTTTCTTTATCAGATAGTTCAAGCTGCTACAACAAAATGAGTTCCTGTTGTTCTTAATTAAAACAATTTTAGAAATTTAAAACAAATTTTAACTTTATCTAAAAATAATAATATAAAAAATGAAAAAGTATATTTTTGTATTCACTAATCAAAATGACCACACACATAATTATTATAACGTTTGATCGAAAACGAATCCAAAAAAAGAGCAAAAGCGTAACTTAATGAAACTAAAATGGAAACAACGCTTGCATTTATTCAAACAAAACCCTTTGATCAAAAACTCTGTCAGAAATTTGAAAAATTTTGCAAAATTTTCTTCGTATCTAATAAACTTGAATTTTATAAGGTTATATTTATTTGGCTATTGTTAATTGTATTTTATGCTGCCTTTGTGAGTTGAAACTAAAAATTAAATAATTCCTTTATTTTAACTAGTTTTCGATTTCAGCTCATAAAGACATATTTGCCTAATAGTCAATAATGTTAAAAAAGAAAAAAAAAAAAAAAAAAAAAAAAAGTAAACTGTAAATATAATAAATAAGAGTTTTTAAAACAGTACGTACGCGTCCGTTCGAGATTGTTTTCCCATCACTATTGTCAAAAAGCATCCAAAGCGTCAATGCTCACTAATTAATACACATTCCCAAAATACATTCATATCATCAATAATGTATACAATTATTTTGACACTATCTAGGCTATGCTTTGTGTTAAGTGAGAAAACATTTTTTTCTTTTTTTTTTTTTTTTTCTATATATAATAGATTGCCAGTTTTGGCTTTTTCATTGCATTTTCTCATTAAAAAAATTCTTATTGGTTAATGTTGTGATTCTTTATAGACAGTTAGTCGGTCAGTCAGTCAGTCAGTCAGTCTAATTATGCTAACATCGAAGCAAAGCACCAAGATTTCCGCCGAATGCGTCTTTTATTGCATTTAATTATTCCCAAGATATGGAATTCCATCGTAAATTGTAGTTTGGGGCGGGCGACTACTAATACGTGAATTCATATGTTAATTAATAGGAATTTTTTTAATTTATATATAATAGATTACGATTCCGTAAAAGAAAGTGAAACGAAATCTACAAAAAAAAACTTTGATAAAAATTTGTTGAAAATTGACTATAACTCATATGCGAAGTGTATTTGTATTTGAGCGGAAGTAAGACCATTTTTAAGGTCGCAATGGGAAACTCGATTAGTTCCGAATTGGCCCTGGGCTTATGGCGCTCGATATTGAAAAAACTCGATAGCTATGAATTGTGGACTCGTTGTAACGCGTAGAGAGTTTACAGCTGTCGATAAAGTATGTATTTTTCTTACTATCGAGTCAAAGATCTTTCAATCGTAAAATTGCCATCGAGTAACATATTCAAATTACGATCGAGTTTGCTCGATATCGAGCACCACCGGCAAACCGGCCACAGAATTTCAATAGAATATTATTTTTAATTTTGAAATGAAATTCGAATTTTAAAAACCAACAACATTAGCAGAGTTCTCTTAAATTGTTAAACAGATATTTTTACGTGCCATCTCATTGTAAGCGAAAAATAGCAATTTATAGTTAATCGCTATTCAAAACTTGGAAGTTAAACATGTTGAGTAAGCACAGCAAACGGTAACAAAAATTAATAAAAACAATATATGTCTGTTTTCCTGATTTTATTTAATTTAATTTTTCTTTTTTTTTTTTTTTCTTCGTTATTGATATTGATTTTATTGTTTAGAAGTCCCGATTTTCCGAATTGCAATTTCGGACTCTGGTTTTGTTCCTACTAATTCTTAATTGTTGCTAGTTACGATTTTCTAAGGATACGTTTGCCCTAAAATAATTCATTTAATTTTTATATTCATCGTCTTTAGGGAAACTTTATTGTGTGTGTGTGTATGTTTTTTTTTTTTAATGAGTTTCTCTTTTGATTATATTTTTAAATTAGAAAATGTAATGAAAGCGCTCCGATAATAATCTCGATTATTTAATTTACTATGTGGCTTCAGTTTAGTTTTTCAAGGAATTTCATTATCATTTGGCCCTTTCAGTTGTCAACCGCTTGAAATTAAATTGCATATGATGATATGCAGTAGTTTTGTAAATACAAAATGATTACGTGGGACGGTCATATAAATATATATTGAAAATAATGAAAAGAGAATTAAGAAAAAATGCAAAGAAAAATTTCGTTAATTTAGTTTCTCAAGCGATTTTAGCCGAACGCATTGCCTGCCCTCCATGGCATGTAAATTCTTACACTTTACGTTTTATTTAACAAGGCATTGATATCGCTTAATACAATAATATATGAGTTAGCGAAACGAAAAATTTGCAGTTGAGCAAGGATTATGTTATATGTTATATTATATGTTGTAATGGGAAAAGCGATTATATGAATTTTGCGAAAAATTCATTTCAACATTTTTTAAAAGAAAATTTCTTCAAATTTATAACGCAATATATTTTAGGCATTAGAACATTCAACGTGTATGTATATGTATGTATATATGTAACGTTCACTTGCGAAATTTACAAAACCTTTTATAAAAGCATTTTTTTCACTTTTAAATGTTTTTTGTAAACAATTAGAAAATTTTATATTTTTTATATTATTGAATTATTTTAGAATTCCTTATTAATTCATATATTTATACACTTGTGTAACACATACTGGTTATGTTTAGGTTTAGTTAGGTTTTTTTTTTTTTTTTTTTTTTTTTTTTGAATCACTTCTCTTTCAAATATATTGAAAAATAGCTTAAATAATTATAACGATAATGATATGTTATATATATACATTTCATATAACAATTGTTTTTTCTCTTTCTTTTATATTCATATTTGGTCCCATTTGCAAAAAACTCATATTTAACTAAATTTTAATTAAAGCTGTGATATATATATTGATTCTGTGATGTTTACAATAAGTCTTAAAAATCAAAAGGGTGTTCGTCTGTTTATTTCTCTCATATGTATTCTGAAATACTTTTGTAGTAACCTAAGTATTTTTGGATATATTAAAGTTAATAAAATGACAAAGAAAAAAAAAAAAAAAAAAAAACAATATTTGCAAATTTAAAATTTACCCACATATCATAAACGCCGTGTGATTTTGTATTAAATACATTTAATATATATATATATGTATATATATATATATTAAAAAATATAATTATATTAAAAAAAAAAAAACAGACAAAACAAAACAAAAAAAATGTAAATAAAGGTAAGATATATTCTTTAAATTATATATATTTATTAATTCCAATTTCTTTTATTAGAAATTTTTAAGTATATTTTAATGCTCACCACTATCAACTATTTAGTAGGTGCATTCTGAATTTGTCCTTCCGTTTGTTACAGCCAGAATGGCTCAACCGACTGAAAATTGTTCTTAGTGGAAGACTAACAGCCATAGCTTAGCCATAAGAGAAAAATTATCTTGTCTTAAAAAAAGCATTGAGAACGCATTCACGCAATTATATCCTATAGCTAGCTATGTTCTGCCTAAAATGTCATTTCAGATCGATCAATCAAAAAAACCCTAACAAAAATTTGTTGTATCGGCTGGCGTATAAAAAAAAAATTTACTTTAAAAAATATACATAATTTTTTATTTTCTTCTTTTATTGATAATAAAAAAAAAAAAAAAAAAAATTTTTTTTTTTTTTTTTATTGATAATAAAAAAAAAAAAAAAAAAAAAAATGATGTGAATACAAAAATTTAAGTTGTTTTGGTGGCGCGTATACAATTTTTACGTAATGAAATAAACATTTAAAGGTAAGTTACTATTTACCCCAAAAAGGGAATTGAGAAAGTTAATAATGGGACAAGAGAGATTCGAATATAATTTGGTTTAAATCAAATTCGCTCTACGTACATAAATCAAAATTTATATATTAAAACAATAATGAAATCAATTAATAATTAATTGAAGTAAAGCAACTAAGTCATCAAGACTATGAATTTTGCCGCATTGAAAGTGGGCCCATACTTGAGATTCACCAGATATGAGATTTATATTTGGACTTATTTGGGAAAAAAAGGTTTCAACACAATATTCATTACCTATTAGCTCATTAACTAATTCCAAGTAAATTGAATCTTTAGCGTAGTGTGCGACACATCACTATCTTGTGCTACATATGTAACACAAACTTCTCGTTGACAACATTCAAATTTATAGTTAGCTTGAAGCAAGCAAATGAAACCTCTTTATCGGTACCAATGTGTTCGAATGAAGATGTTTGAAAATTTTTGTATTGCAGTGTCATAGGGTACATGTCAAAAATGATCCACGTGTTATCCCCTGAGGGAAGAAAATAAATAAAGAAAAGCTTGTACACGATTTATTTTCGTTTTGGAAATTTATTAAAAAATTGTCAATTAGAGATCGTATGTGGTTCAATTTAAAATCCTTGAATAACCCCTTTCATCAATTTTCATTCGAAGATCGTGATCCACGATGACTTCTTCTTGACGGCTTGACGGGTATCGACGGCTGCACACATATGATATGCGAACTTCTTTCGTAATAAAACATTTGATATTCGGGAGAAAAATTGTGGCTTATGCAAAGGTGCTCTCTTCCGACTTACACATTTTTCCTGTTCCGCAAAACATCCACGGAGCCATTTTTTCACATCTTCGAACAAACCAAAGCGCTTCTCGACAAACACACACACACACATCAATGCAAATAAGCGGTAATTGGAAGGAAACAGCCCAATCGAGTCCTTCCAAAAAGTTACGAATATGTTTCGTCGTACGTGATGGAGCATACATACAAAAATGACCTGATATTCGATCGATCAGTTGTTTTTGCAAGCATTTCGAACCTATCGTTTCACCAGACTGCAACTGCTTATAATAGATCGTCGCACAGAACATGGTTTCTTGCCAAACCATATGGTCTTTTTGGCCTTGGAGTTCTCAAAAGAAATTAACCATTCACCTCCAGCAAAACGGCTTCCTTTTTTTATCATTCGATCTATATGTTAAGTGTATTTTTTACCACTTCATCCGTCTCCCGTACAATGAATTGGTACCCATTCGTCGAACTTCTCAAGCTTTCCTATTTCTTGTAGGCTAATCGCGAAACAGTTTGTTGATCGATGACGGCTTTGCGAGTCTTTTTTTGTGTCTGTCCGCAGTTTTCTCTTTGTCCAAAAATCGTTGTAACTCGTATGCAATATCGAAATCACCACTTTTGCGATAGAGCATTTCTACCGTAGGCTTGGTGAAGCATTCAGTAGGATTTGTAAGATTCATTAGCAGTTGTCTTCAAACGGAAACAAATCAAAAATTACCATTGTCTGCAACTGCACTTTATTTGGCTTAAATTTCGAGCAAAAAGCATTTTCTGCTTTTAGAAACTATCACTTGCTTGATGGCCGAAATTAAATTCCATATATGCCAAATTACTGCATTAATACGCCATCTGTTGCTCAAATCCAAAATTCATTTGTGCAATATGTGCGAAATGAGCAACGAACAAAAAACGGTACAAATATAATTTTACATCACATTTCTAAATAATCTGACGGCGTCTCGCAATTCATTATTTAGGGGGCTAATCATGACATTGGGGGATAGTCATGCCAACAGGAGATTATCGCCTTGATTTTTTTTGAGACATAATTGATTCTCGCCAAGACGACAATCATGTACCATTGTAACGAACTTTCCAATATTTCTCCTCAAATTTTCTATTACAATGCGTTAACAACTGAGAGAGGTGTAAAAAGAGAACCAATTGACGTTCGTCTATTTTACATGACAAACTATATATGGTAAACAATAACAAACATCCAAAATGAAATGAAAAGATAATTTTGCGGAATTTGTGTTAGGCCATAGTATGATAAACGAATTTGAGTGTTGAAATGATCATAAGGGATCTACTAGACATTTACACTTAATTGTTGCAGGTTTTTAAAGAAGAAGATCCGGTATATAAAAAGTTTTTTCAATCAAAATAGAAAGTAATACTCTGAACATTTATTAAAATTGTAATGTACATTTTTGTGCGAGTTACAACTTAAAAAATTATTTATATTTTTAATATTTATAAATTTTGTAGCAACACTCACTTCCTCTCACTTCCACATTTCCAGTGTCTCCACACAAATATCAATATCATCATTTCGATAGGTCGCCGGTGCTGGGGTATTCAAACTATACAACGTTTTGCAAGTCTTCGTAGCTTCTTTAGGCTGTGGTGGTTTTATCTGCAGAATATGCCAGCGGCGTAGAGAGATGTTCGAAGAGTGTAATTAGATTTCCGTAATACTAAATTTTGTAATACTGATTTGCATTTACACCAATGCATCTTCGCTTACCGGGCAACCAAGCATTGCTATAATGCCTAATCCAATGAGTTTCGGCCGGGGTGCCTCCGCACATATCGAATCATTGGAAGATCCGTGAAATTTGAAATTGACTGTCATGATTTTCATTCCCATTCATGTAGAAAGAAATGATTATATTTATGCAAATAAACAGAAATTGTTAATACACAAATATTCAGACTACTTACTACCATTCCGTTTAGGCTGTATTTTCCTTTCCGGTTAATGACAATTGTTTTATTTTTCACTGGCTTTGCAACGCATATGCGCTTTCCATCAACACATCCAATCACTGAAAATAATAACACTAATACAAGTTTGTTCGCAACGACAGCAATTTTATTATGGCGAGATTTGACGTAACTGAGAGAGCGTATTTGGCGACAATCACCAGCAAATTTGCTTACATGATTTGGTTTTATTGATATCTGTCGCCTGCTTACTTGAATCCCCAGCATTTTCTCAAATTTCTGTAATTCGCCTAGTAATGGAGGGTAATCACGTTTGAAGAACTTTAATCTCGCTGTCGTGAAAGTTAACTTCCAGTTTCGTGATGCCCCGGTTAAGTTGAAGATAACCAACAGAACCAGAATAGACAGAATAAATCGATGCATTGGGAGATGTAATATACAAGCTAATGAATTAATTTTTGGTAATTTATTTACGTTTTATTTTTAGCTTTGCTATTTAATTAAAAGAAATAATTTTCATATCACTAAATTAGGATTCTGTAGGCTTTTCTAGGATAGTTTTCACTGTTATTGCCTTTTTGATGCATTATTGTTATTAGTTAATGAAAAATATATTTTTATTTACTATTTAATTTTTTTTTTTTTTTGTGTAAATGTTATTGTTATGTTTAGAGGAAGATTTTTTTTGAATTATAATTTATTTTTCTTGATTTTTTATATTGTTGTTAATTTTGTTATTATAATTATAATTGTTAATAACATTTTTTTTCTTATAAAGAAGTGTGTATTGAAAAGTAATAGAAGGTGCTGGGAATGTGGTTTTGTCAACGAAGTCAACGAATAATGATTGTTAGCTGTATAAAAAGTACATTCAGAGTTTGATCGTTATATTTTATATATTTAAGTTGTGTGCGTTCAAAAAGTAAAAGCCTCCCAGTTTCGAGAACGGAATGTATCTACGATGGTGAGATTGGGAAGACTAAATAAGGATAATGTGCGAAGCATGGTTTGGCGAACAGGTCAAAAGAAGATGATCGGGAGATTGAAGAAACTGAACCATGGTCGAAATGTATAAATAGCAACCAAGATATAAGATGTTCCATTGCTGCTACTAATTGCGAATTTCTTGTTGTTTGTTGAATGTTTTTATGCCGGAGAATATTAAAGGTCGTTCACCAGTGTTCATTTTTTTTGGAAGAAGCTATTTTGACCGCAAAGCTGTTTTCATGCGTTCTCGTATGAGTGGGTACCCAGAGAAAATGATAGTTGAAGAGCTCGGATTTTAGATGGTATAACAAAGTTCTAATATGCTAGACATATGGATGGCTTCTAACTGTGAGAAATAATTGTAGAACTAATAAAAGCGATTTACTGTCTGTGATAATCAGAAATTTTTTTTCCTTTCTAAAATTGCTAGGCATTCGGCTATTGAAATGGATCTCCCCACCTTCAATGTTAATATTAGGGAACCAGAAGGCACTAAAATTTGATTACAGGTTGAGAAATATGAGATTCGTACGGAATTTCGGATTGAATTTGTTTGTCAAATACCAGAATATTGAAAATATTAAGTTTCTGGGCGAAGATTCGGAAAAAGAAGTGAGCAAAGCTAAACGGTATGAGATTATAGAGAAAAGGTTATGGAGAGCCAGATGTTTTGTAACAGATAAGTTTTTGTTCAAAGTATGAGTGGAGGTCATGGCGCCAAGCGCTAAATGAAGACATACTCACTGAACTTTACAAACTCTCAAGAGTCTGAATTATCCAATAGAAGTGAAAAAGCGTGCTGTAATTTTGGTCTTTGGTTTAATAGACGAAAATAAAACGCAAGCTTAAAAAGTAATTAGTGCACAGTTAGGAACTTCCCGAAAAATAAATTCAGTTCGATTTGATACATTGGGATGAATACAGAAGGATGGGAAATTGGTCCCTCATAAGCTTAAACAAAGGGATGCCAGAATGCCAGAATAGAAATGACATCTGCTTACATTAGTTAAGCTTCTATAAAAGTGGTGGGAACTATCTTTATCAAATTATTAAATGAATTTCACATTAAGTTATTCATACTTATAATGAAATTTAGAATTTATTTAATATCACACCCAGTAGGAATACCTTTTCGTAATTTTGAGCATCGCAGCTACAATTAATTATTTGAAATTTTCGACTTTTTGGTACTGTCGTAAAAATGAACTCACGTTTTTTTTTTTTGATATTCTCACACATAAGCAAGATTATATTGAAACCTTAAAATGTTTAAAGTCTGCTACAAGCTTAGATAAGTTGGCATTTTCAAAATTTTCCTGCGGCGAATTTAACGGAATTCTTATTAGAAAGAAAAAGCAGCTATAATTTTAACATTCTACCCGATTAATTCTGCGTGCACGGCTTACCTTCGTTACTTTCCTTGAGTATTCGTTACGTTCTATATGGATATTATAGTCCTTCGCAAACTTTGAAAACAATTTTTATTGATGATTTCAAAACTTTCAAACAATTTCCTGAGGTTTCTATATACTCTTTTCTTATATAATGGGCGGAACATTTCATGCTATAATTTCTTCATTTGCTCAAAAGTCACGAAAAATATAGCATTCCAGGGCCCCATACGCATCCAAGCGGGTATAAATCCTTTATATAAAGCCATTAGGCCTTCATGGCGTATTGTCTACAAATAAGAGGTGATAAAAATACTTATCATAATTGAAAATGTAACCTACTTCTATAGCGCAATGAAAACTGCCTCTGTAGATATTTTGCGCAACGTTTGTGTCGTTCAACGCAAGTAAATGTTTCTGATTCATTAATCTGGTGCGGACAACATCCATTGGCGTAGACGCTATAGCTGCCGAGAGACTCGATATAGAACTAGAACTAATTGAGCGCATACCTAAATGTTCGTTCTTGTGAAATTTCGAGTGCGTTTACATACATGCAGTGTGTTATGGGCTGATCACCGAATATATTTAACAAACGAGATTTGCAAAAATCATAAACTGGCAAATCGACTGATGTTATTATAATAGCTCGTTGAGTGGTTGGCACTACGCCACGCCACAAGCCTTTTACTCCTTCAAACTTGTAGATTTCGTAAAAGCATTTCCATAAACTCTTTTGTCGGCTACCTTTGCCAGAAACTTGCATGCGTACTTTTAAAACATCAGTGGGATTGGCTAAAGCTGAAGAAATAACTCCCGCAGTCGCGGCGCACACTACTGTACACCACACCCGTTCACTACCAGTTTTTGGGTCCACCAACAAACCGCCTTCTCTAGCAAAACTTTTTAAAGAGTAATATGTACCGTATTTTATAGTTCCATAAACAGCTTGTCGCAAAACTGCCGGCCATACACTGCGCGGAAAAGCCATAGTGACGATATATGAATTGATTTCATTGTGGATTAGCTTTCAATTAACTTACCCTGAATATAGAGCTGTAACACCTTCGTCTCGAGCTATCTTAAAGAAAGCATCAATCATGCCACCGTACCGTAGTTGGGAGAACTTTTTATCCATTTTTTGTCCCTGAATTTGTAATCGAGTCTTGGTGGTGTCAATTGGAAAAGTACCTAATAAATTCAAACAAAAATTTAATAACAGAATTTTGATACTTTTCAAAACTTACCAAACTCTGCCAAAATTGAAGCAATGCCCCCGTAAGCAAAGATTCTTATATCACGCTCTTTTAATGTCTCTTTCATATTGATATAGAGATTGATAAATAAAACTATAAGTTTATTATTGTAGAACAATTTTTTTTTTTTTTTTTTTAGTTTGCACTGAAGCGTATTTAATTTTTCACCATTTAATCCACAAATTTACAAAACGGTTTTTAAATAGTGAACTTGCCAGCTGTTATCAGCTGCTTGCGACTTTTTATATTGGTGGCAGCTAGCGTTGAGTTTTGTGTACTTAACGTTTCAAGAAAAGAAATCGATCTGCTTTAATGAAACTTAAAAAGCTCTGAACAATCTCTTTATTTTGAAAATAAAAAAAGGTTTTAGGGAATTTACAATAGAGAGCGTTGCTAGTATTAAGTCGCAGCGGAGTAAAACCAAGCCACCATCACTGGGATTAATTTTCCATTTCGCGAACACTTTTGAACACTTGTGAATCAGATAATATTTTCGAATTTCTAATATGGTTGACTTTTGCAACAAACCGGAAGCGGGTTTTTCAACATCAATTTCAACTTAATTCGACGGCTGAAAAGTGATTATTTTCATAAGTAATAGAAAGGACCCGGACGAAGTTCAGGATGTTTGAAGAACTGGCAGAACTGGAAGCATTATTACAATAGCAGCGGTCTCAAGTGCAGGAACTTTTAGAATCTTTTAGAATAATGTTCATAATATAATAAACATAAAACATAAAATTATATAACCACACGAAATTTAATCTACAGTAGGAAAGACTTTTGAATATATCTTGACACATTTTGTGGTCGTTTAAACATATATAGCGGCACAATTGAGGAATGCATAGTGGAAGTTGACTTAATATAATAACAGCAAAAATCACATAAATTATTCAATAATCAGTTCTGGAAGAAGAAGCTGCTCAAACTTGACATTTTTTAAAGTTTCTCTTCACTCTACGCATAACCATTGCGTTGCATCGTATTTTTTAATTTTTTTAACCACTAACAAAGGTTTTAACGAAAATAAATCGCATCTAACAACATGGTTAGTTTCTCCAATTTATTTTGATAATGATGCAGTAGCAAAGGACTTTTTCGCCGATTCTTCGCATAGAGAAATGCCTTTAGATAATAGAAGAATGCGTTATAGTTCTACCGCTCACCGGGCAGTTCCTGTTTCGATAGGAGAAACTTTATTTAATTTTTTTATCAGATTTTTTAATCATATTATTATTATTATTATTATTATTATATAAATTTAGCCAGAGAATAAATTCTAAGACTAAAGTCTTAAAGCACTAGCATCTAAGGCTTTCAGCTTTATTTTTATTAATATTATTATTATTATTATTATTATTAAAAACTCTATCGCATTTGGTTATTTTATTTAAAGATCTTAGTGAAGATTATTTTTTGATTTGTATGCTTGTTTATTTCGATAAATTTCATCTAGGTGTGAATAAAAATATTTTTGAAAAAATAATTAGAAGCAAGAAATTTTCATCAAAATACTATTTCCCATTAAATCATGTTAATACTTGAGAGAAACTAAAAAAAAAAAAAATAAAAAATAAAAAAATAAATATATAAATTTTTTAATACATTATTCTTAGATTTAAAATTTAAATTTCGAAAATAAAAAAAGTATTAACAAAATTTCGGTAATATTTCACTTTTTTATATTATAATAGCTTAGTTTATAGTTATGTATGCCTTCAACTTAGGTTTTGGTTTTTGTTTTTGGTTACATATAACTGAGAAAAATTTGCTCTAAATAAATAAAATAAATTAATATTTTTTTAATTGTTCATAAGTGATAAAGAAAATTATGTTCCAAGGACCCATACGCACCCAAGTGGGTATAAAGCCTTTGTATAAAGCTAAAATGCCTTCATTGCGCACTGTCTATTAAAATAAAATAAAATGAAATAAAAAAATAAAATAAAATGTGCCCGTAAAGACAATGAAATAAAATATAAATTATAATCAGCTCTAACAATATATTTAATATTCTCTATATACATAATGATTTTCTAAAGATGCGTCTCTACGGGGGAACAAGAGGCCATATTAAATATTTTAATTCGCCCAATTTTTAAAACATGAATTCGCTCTTGTTGGACGTCGTATGCCAGATGCACAGTTGAATATTTTATCCGTTTTCCATATGTATACCGTTATGCTTTATTTATATTTTAAACATTAAAGGGAGTCGTTACAATCAATTAAATGGAAAATACCGAATTGAAAAGACACCCACTCCCTGCTTTTAAGGGCATCAGTCAGGACACCAACGTGATATATTGCAAATCCAGATGAATATATTAATATAATAACAAATAATTAATCTAAACGCATTAATCGATATCCAATATCGAGTTAATCGAACGAAAAAAGTCAAAATAAATATAAAATAAATATTTAATTTATTTAATTTAATTTAATCATCTACTCTTATAAGAAGGTCACAGGATATATCACATTTTTCCTTTTACATTATAAGTCTCACGTCATGAGAAAAAGAAATGGTGCACTTGCATGTGTGTGAGCCTTTAGAATATATAAATTCGCTCCAATCGGAATCTTCAAATTACTTAAAATCAGACGGGAACATTTAGGAAGCTAGGCTAAGCTAAGCATTACTTTGAAAGAAGCATTTTTCAAGTATCGTAAGTTAAAAAAAAATGGTCGACAAATTTTAAATAACTAAATTAAGTTTATGTTCGCATAGATAGTAAACAGTGCAAGAAGTGATCGTATTTCTTAATACTTACTGCTACGGATTATTGTATATGAAGTTTGATATTGTGTTTGTAACACTTTTAAAGTTGAAAACAGACATTATCTTAACATGTATCAGTGAAATTATTCTGTACCGTTTCGACAATTTGTCCGTTTATGTTATTGGAATTCATAAAGTTAACAGACACACTTTTAAACTTGCTTCTCATTTAATTTATTAAGTCCAGTAATCTTAGCAAATATCGTTTGGGAAAATGTTCCTCAGACCTACATAAAAATGATTCCGATCGGCCTCTTCAGGCAGACGTTAAAAAAAAAAAAAAAAAAGTGATCATTGGTTTATCATAGACAACAGGGCTCAACGATTTCTGCCTTCTTATATCCTTACCTATTATAAAGGTAATAGCAAATGCAATACACCTTTCCAATCGTGCACCCAAGAAAAAAAACAAGAAAGCATAAATTTCTATCCACTGCTTACCTGGACAACGCAATCTAAGCTACCAGTATAAATTTTCTGCGTCGTAGCTGTGGCCATGCCATTCACTATGGTCATACGTCTTTGATTCATTAGTCTTGTACGTATCACATCGATTGGTGTAGAAGCTATAGCACTTCCTAAACTAGCTATAGAACTGGAACTACACAAGATTATGATCAATGAGTGAGTATATTTGGTGTACATTTTTCCAACTTACACAAAATGATTCGCTACATGGTCCCCGAAATAACACATTAATTGCGATTTACAAAAATCATATACAGGCAGTTCCACTGAAGCTATGGCAATTGCCCTTTGTGCTGTGGGTCCGACCCCTCGCCACAGTCCATGAATGCCTTCGTATTTGTAGATTTCATGAAAACAACTCCATAAGCTTTTCTGTTGATTACCTTTGCCATGCACTTGCATCCGTACTTTTAAGACATCAGTAGGATTGGCTATAGCTGAAGATATAGCACCCGCGGACGCTGCACATAAAATGTTGCTCCATATTCTTTCGGAACCCGTTTTAGGATCTATTAAGAGCCCGTAGTCGTTGGCGAAACTTTTCAAACTATAATAGGTGCCAAATTTTATAGTGCCATAAAGAGCTTGCCTCAGAACAGCCGGCCATATACTACGTTTGCAAAAATTGTACTTCTTTAATCTTTTTTAAATTGGGTTTCGTTTCGCGCACTCACCCCGAATATAATGCGTTTAAACCTTCCTCTTTGGTAATTTTTATAAAAGCATCTGTCATTCCATTATAACGTAATTTTGCAAATGTTTGATCAATTTTCTGCCCTTGAATTTGTAGGCGGGTCTTTGTAGTATCTATTGGAAAAGTGCCTGTTGATATCAATTTTATTTTAAGATTAGTTTTCTTAATCATAAAGGAAAATTATAGAATAAATAAATACTTCACACATGGTATAAACAAAAGTTCACAGCAACAACACGTGAGGTTAATAAACAAAAAAAAAAAAAATACATGCACGTACATAACATGCAGTGTGTATGTTTATATTATTATTTCTTTAGTGATAAGCATCAGAATGAACCCCAGCTCCCCAGCTCCCCAGCCCCCTTTAGAATGATGAAATGAATACGAAAAATTCATTATGTTCTAAGCAATTCGACGTATTCAGCATATTTTCTATCTCTTGATCGCAATTGATTTGGTGACATTATGCACATTTAAATGTATATATAATTATTTATATGTATATATATAAAATTATATATATATATATATATATATATATTATATTATATATAAAATTATTTTTGGAATATCTCTTTCTTCTTATATTGTTGTTTACCAAATTCTGCTGTTATTGATGCTAAACCACCATAAATGAACGGCCTTATATCACGTTTCTTTGCAGGATTTTCTTTCATTTCAATCTTTAATGCTTGGAAGCTTTTATTAAATGTTATTATATTTATTTATCGTGTTAATTTGAATCTAAACATATAAAAGCTCAGTGTTGTTAGCACATATTTTTTTTAAATAATGCGCGCAAGAATAATAATAATCCTAGCTGACAAAATTGATTCTACACTGTGCGTTACATGATCAGCTGTCTGTACTAAAGCAGATAAGCGAACAGATGTTTTTTGCACGTGAAAATAAAAAACCTGTGAACGCAACAACTTTGTTGAGTTAGTTGTCAAACAGTAACTTGTGAAATACAATAAGCACACAAATCTGCTACTATTACGAAAATATACCTCGTAGCGATGATATGGGAATATTTGCAACCAAACGAATCAGTTTTGAGAAAATGCTTAAGAAAGTATAAAATAAATTAGAAAAAAGTTCATATTCTAATCGAAAAAGTTGACGTGATTAAAAGTCAAACCAGTCAAACTAGGACACCTTACAGCATCGAAAAAACATACGCTTAAATAATAAAAGACAAGTCTTATGATGTCGTTGCCGAAATCACAACCGGATTTACCATATAACTTAACTGGAAATAAAAATAATATAAATAAAACATATATATATATATAGACACCAGAATATCAAGTACAGATTAAAAGTAAAAATTAAAGAAATCATTATCAATAATCTAGGTATTGGCCTAGTCTTTGCATTTTTAGGTATTAGCACGCTTTTAAGGATATAACATACTATGGTAGTTTAGTAATTATGGGGCTTCTCTCTCATTTCAGAGGAAATGAAGGTTGTTCTTCGCGTTACTGATCGTTTAACGACGCCGATGGGACATCATATATATGCTTAGACATATTTATCAAGCATTCATGCTTGACGCACAGTTTTTATGTAAATATTCTCTTCTTTTAAGAAAATACCCACATTTGTCTTCGTTTTAAACTTTTTGTTCTCGATAAAGGAAGACAATAGAACTTTTGGATCAAGAAGTGTTTTATTTCGAATATGTGAGATAAGCTATTAAATATGTATGTTACGAAACGAGCATAATTGTTTTCTTTTTATATGGGTTAGCCATTAGTATGCGCTATGAATAAAGAAATTCTTTCTTAGAAAGAACAGCTGATATAAACAATTTTTTTTATGTGGAAATGTTTTATTAGATAAGTTTTTAGAATGGAGGAAACGGAGTTGACCAGGTAATCTCTAAGAAAATGTATTTAAGTGAGTAATTTAAAAACATTTTCTAATTATTAGGAAAGCTATTAATGAAATATTAAAGGATATGAATGTGTGTAAAAAGAATGAGATTAGCGTAACGGAGCGTAAGGTTAAACCTAACAAGCGCTTTTTGGGTAGAACTTTAAATTCGATGATCACGCACAATAAAAGAGAAAGTGATCGTACACAAAGGCAATGTCAACGTAAATTGCTTGAGCTCGAAGCGAAGCGTCGAAAAATGTTGTATCGAGAAAGTTACAGAAGCAAGACGAAAGATACACATGAGGTCCTCAGCAATAGCTGTGATGAAAAGCGCAAACAACGAAAAAGGAAACATAAGAAAAAGAAGAAAAAGAGACGTAAACGATATAATTCTTCAACAAACACAAGTGACAGCGAAGCTAAAGAAGAGGAATTTTTAAAACAAAAATATCAGAGTGTAAATGATCGCTCGGAGTTCTACAATGGAGAGACAAAAGGCGAACAAAACATCGATGGTTATTACATCAGTCCTAATTTTACCTACGCTACTATGGCCTTCAATCACCATATGAATCGTTTGTGGATACACCAACAACTAGTAAATGAGCAACTACTTGCAAAAAAAGAGTTGCTTGACAATTCCGCTCCTAATCTTCCTGTTGATATAACTTTAAGTTCTAGCTCAGATACAAGTTTAAATGTTAGCATAAATTCATCTTCTGCTGAAGAAGATGAAAACGGTATTATAACGTTTTATTTGTCGTCTGACGAAGAGAATTTTAATGAAAAATTTAACGACATTGCTAAGTTAAAAAAAGAAGATAAACAAACCTACCTATCGCTGGACTCTAAAACGTCGGACCAAGCTACAGAGACACGGATAAATAGTGATGTTATGGTTTTAAGCAGTTCTTCATCTAGCTCCTCAGGATCAGAGAGTGAAGGCAACGTTAGGAAAACGGATGCGGCCCCAGAAAATCCAAAATTCATTCAAAATAGTTTTAACGCTTTAATTGTCGATTTAACACAAGAATAAATTGTATAAAAAAGAAAAAACTGGTAATAAACGTACACTTTCTTTTGTTTAAATTGAAAAATACTTAGCATTTTCACAGTTCAAATGTAGTTCGCGTGAATGAAAGAATGAACTAAATCTAACCTCTGCGCGTAATGGCGCAACTCTTATTTTTTATTACCGTCTACTTCATATTATTTTCTTTCATCTTCAAATCCATTATGAAATTAATAAGTTCGTATATTTATTTAGTAAATATTCTCTCCGAGAATTTCAGTCACAGGCCATTTTGGAAAGAAATCCATTACGGGCAATACCGGAAATTTTGCTGGAATGTCGCTTTTGTATGTTCAAATCGATAATGCGAATAGAATTGCGGACTATAAAATATAAAAAATAAAAATGCGAAAGGCATAAGCTCTCACCTTCGGATGGTTTACATGCGCCACTTTGGGTCGTCGCCAATTCCACTAAATATTATTATACTTAGTGATGCCATATTGGGTGTCCCCTGCTTTGACTTTTGCAAAGCGTTTTAAAAGATGTATGTAAAGGTCTCGGGAAATTACAATTCCAGATTTTTTATAATTTTCTCTTCCACCTGACTTATCCATAGATACACATCAATAATGTTAATAAATGAGTAAATGCTTCTACAAGTATCAAGAAACTGAAGAGAAAGTACAAAGGTTTCTCCAGGTGAAGTTCATTATTAACCACTCGTCTTTATTCGATTACGCAAAAGTTTGTGGAAGGATTATTTCAATTACCAGTGGAATTGGGAGAAAGTTGATCGTCCCCTATTGTTTGATGACCAAGGTAAGCTAAATGAAAATTTAAAAAGTTCAGAATGTAATTCAGTATAGTTTGCGGAAAATTAATTATTTATTACGAATTTCCTGTCGCTAAATGATATGTGAAATGATATGTGAAAGTCGCTTGGAGTTTCATTTTTTTTTTTTTTTTTTTTTTAATTTTGAAAGTAATTTAAAGCGATATGATATTTTTTATCCTTTCAGAAAAATATGAACTTATTTTTACCGGATTTTTATTGAACTCTTTTAATTTTATTCTATTCGGTTGGCGTTTTGTTTGGCATTTATTGCCCATCAGCAACCGAAGCAGGAGCATTGTAAAAAAATAAAAATTAATGACGTCTTGTTTTCCGTTTATGAGGTCATAATCGATTTTCAATTTTGTAATAAACTAAATTTGTGTAAAATATATTTATTGCTAAACGAATTCTTTATATGCACGTATATCCAACAAAACACAGTATTTGGCATTTTATCTAAGGCACTTTTTTGGTTATTATATGGTTTGCAAAAATGGTCGCCGTTAGCCATTTAGAAACTCTTCTAGAGCGTCTTTGGTTCCATTATCATCTAAAACAATTTCCTCCAGAGTGACGGTAGAATTTAAGTCTTTATCTATTTCTATAGTAGAATAGGTTTAATTAATTTTTATAGTTTTTTCCAATACTTACTTGGCACCTGACCAGTTCGTTTGTACTCTAGTAGATCATATTGGAAAGCATCTTCAAAAACCGCTTGCCGTTCTTTTTGTATTTGTTGTAATTTCACTTCGTGATTATGTATACGTTGTTCTTGTTCAAGGGCCAATTTCTGTCTAAATAATTCTAAATCCTCTGCAAAATATATTAAATAAATAATCCGCATTTAACTATTAGATAAAAGAATAGCTTTGTGTTGTCGTTGACAATAGATAGGGCTTTAGAGTCGCGTATCTTTAATAGTACAGATTCCATAGATAAGGTAAGAAAAAGAAAACCATAAGAATTTTGTTACCTGAACTGAAAATAATTGAGGTTTGAAAAAAGAATTTAAAATTCCAAAACACTATCTCACTTCGGAAATTTGTAAAAGAGTTCATTGCATGCATGGTGAATTATCACCGAGTTAATTGATTATCGACAATCTGGACATATAAGCGCTATTTCTTATTGGCTACCACAGATACGACAAAATTTGACATACGGACAGATGAATAGACGAACATACGGACATGCTTAGATGCATTCCAAATTTGAAACTGGCGAAGAATTCATATATTTTATGAGACTTTTGAAGCTTGTTTCGGCGCGTTATAGAGGTATTGCAAAAAGAATTAAAATTTGAATTTGACTATGATAGTGGGTAGGCGTGATCGATTTTTTACCTTTTTATGAGGGCACTAGAGTGTCGTCCATAGAATATGCTTTCTAATTTTTGTACATTTATTTGCTGTCATTTATGCGTAATGAGGAAGAAACTAATTTTTTATTCCTTTGGAAAACACAGGTGTTCTCAGTTTATGTGGTACTGTAGGTGGATCGTTTCACCGATTCGGCTCATTTTCAATATCAAATTGCGTGCAAGAACTCCCAATATTTCTATCAAATGTGAAGTCGGTAGCTTCCCTTTTGCCCCCAGGACAATATTTACAATAGACAATGTACATATGGAGAGACGGACATGCTTAAATCGATTTAGAAATTCATGTTGGTCAAGAATGTATATATATTCTTGCGGAGCTTTTTCAGCTTCCTTGTGGGCGTTACAAACGTTTTCACAAAATGAATGTATTTCTCATCCTTCGTTGATTGCGGTGCTGGGTGTACTAACAAACGATTATCGATTGAAATGGTACACATACAGTTTAATGCAATGAATTTAAAATAGAAGAAAAAAAAAAGATGTGTTTGAATTTTGCAAAACAAGGCCACAAAGCTTTTCGTTTTATCTAACATATTAAACAAATTATTGTCTCACCCATTTTCTTCTGCTTATACTTTGCCAACTCAACATGCTTTTGCCATTGAAACTCTTGAAAGTCACATTCCTCGCATAAATCTTCAAGTTTTTCGAAATCTCTTTCTACCAACGTGTGGAGCTCTTGCACTTCGACTAGTGTATGTTGGCAGGATTTCAACTTTTCCGTTAACTTTGGGAGGCCCGCTAAACTTGTTAATAAATCGGTTATAATAATTTGATGATTAGACATTTTTTGGTCTATAGTTTCTATCTGCTCAGCGAGCTCAGCAGCTTTTTTTGAATTCTCCTCATTATTTTGATGTAGCATCTGCCAATCATTTTCGTATTTACTTAAAATCTTGCAGCCAGCACTTGCATTAATATTCGACGGTATGCCTAGCTCACTTGTCGAACTTACCAGAGACGAATTGCTGCTATTCGTTGGATTCTAAATATATGAATTAAGTGTTTCATATAATAATAATTAATTAAAACTTTAATTTTATTTTTAATTATTATACCTTTGAATTGGAGACACGTTGTCTATATTGTTGTTGGAGATTTTCGGTAACTGTTAAACCTTCTTGCATGGCATAATTTAATTTTCTCTTTAAATTGCTAAACATTTTCTTGTAAAAGTGCCGTTTGCAAAAATTGGAAAACCTTTCGATTAATTATGCTTAGTAGTAGTAAGCGAGCCAATCTCATTAAATAAATAATAATAGAAACTATGTAACTCTTAAGTTTAGGTCGACTCTTCCAGTATCGATCGCCCGTCTTTGTATCTTTGTGTTAGGCGGCTTTCGCTCGTTCGGATATTGTTCACCTTTAACAATTTTTATGTTATATTATATTTAATGACGAATGATCACAAGTAATTTAATATAAAATTGAAGCATCTTACTTTAGGAAGAGAGATAAAGTGCACCACTTAAGAGAAATGCGAACTGAAACGTGTGTAAATTTGATGAAACATATGTAGACTTAAATTGCGTTTTGGTGCAATATATAAATTTTTTTCTTGTTAAAATGTATACAATCCACCACAGCCACCTGTTGACACCAACATATGGGCGAATGTAAGTAAGTAAAATTTGAGGGAGTAATCACGTAGTGTTAGTGAGTGTTAGCTCTTACTTTTGT
The DNA here is from genome assembly GCA_000688735.1 of Glossina austeni. Lineage (NCBI taxonomy): Eukaryota > Metazoa > Arthropoda > Insecta > Diptera > Glossinidae > Glossina > Glossina austeni. The sequence continues at coordinate 3,054,687 of KK502405.1, read as the reverse complement.
GTTCAGCAGTTGGGCTATTACCCCCCTTAATATGAGTATACAAGGGATATTTCTGTATATTATAACCAAAATGTTGAAATGAATAGACCAGCTCAATAATAGGGGTGTAAAAGCAGCTGATTTTTAAAAATCTCCTTTCATTTATTGATAAAGACGCGCAAACAAAGTGAAGTCTCTTCGAAGCTGAGTTTTCAAAACTCCTCTCATGATATTCATAACGCAATAGATTTTACAAAACTTATTCATCCAGCTGGTTTTATATCCATTCCCAGAAATTCTGATGAGCTTAGATATAACAACAATTGTGTTAGCCTTGAAATAAGGCGTATAATCAGAAACAAGAGGTGATTAAAAAGAAAGCGTCAAACAGTAGGAATCCTCTAGATGAATGGAATTTGGAATAGAACATTAATTCAGGCAGGTTTGGTAAACATCACTTATGGAGATCTACCAGGTATTTTAAACGACCAATCTGTCCAATTGTTCCTTTACAAGACAGGTCCGGGAATTAATGCAGAAATAATATAGAGAAACCCGAAAATTTCTCATAATATTTCGAAGAAAATTTTTAACCTAATAATCTTTGTGGGCCTTCAAATGCAAGAGGAATATTGAAATTTCTAGACAGCCAATGTCTCATGAATGGCCTACTAGTCAAAGAAGAAGTGAGTTACGAAATCTGGTTATGATTGGATAAATGGAATAAATATTAAACCTTTGCCATCTAAGGCTCTCATCCGGTTAACATTAATTTTTAATAGTATGCCAATATTGAGTCACTTTCCAACACAATGGAAATATGCAGAAATAGCTACGGTGGCTAAACTAAAGAAATCAGACAATGTTATGAGCTCGTATAGACCAATTTGTCTACTGGTTACTCTTCCTAAAATATTTGAGGAAATATATCCAAATAGACTACTTCCAGTTCTAGAGCAAAAAATTATTACTCCTGACCATTAATTCGGTTTCAGAAATAAACATGGTATCATTGAGCAATATCATCGTTTCGTTCCGCACGTTTTCGTTGATTCCTGAATCCTGCTAAGACCTGCTAACTGATCCTAGCTGATCCGAATACACGTCTCCGAGATCCTGCTAGATTTTCGTTTCGTGCGCTGGTCTAATAGATTTTTGGTTTGATAGAATTTTGGTTTGATAGATTTTTGGTTTAATAGATTTATGGTTTAATAGAATTTTGGTCTAATAGATTTTTGGTTTAATAGTCTGACATTATGGACTACTTTTCAAACTTAAAAATATATCTTTCAACTCCCATTTATTTGCTACTTTAATACTATTTGCAAAACAGACACCAAAGATTAACATGGAAAAATCATATTAGAGCTAAACACCAGCAATTCGACTTAAAAGCCAGAAGACTCTATTGCCTACTTCGTTCAGAATCTCAACTTGATCTAAGAAATAAATGCATTTTATACATGGGTGTCCTTCAACCTATTTGAACTCACAGCATACAGCTACGGGGTACAGCCAGCGACGCTGACATTGCTATTCTTCAAAAATGTCAATGTAAACCCCTTCGTCTCATTGTTATTCACTTGTGGTTCGTTAGCAGCAAAATTATTCATGATGACCTGAACTTCCCATTCATCAAAAAGCTAATTCAACACATTTCCTCAAAATGTTTTGCCAGAGTGAATTCTAAATTAATCTAATTTCTAAATTAATCTAATGAAATAAGAAGGTTTAAAGGTTCTCATACACTGAATCTCCTATTTAGAAATGAAAGCAATTTTTCCTTGAAGCTGTTTGAATGAATTTTCCTAATTTTGTAGTTTCTTTTTATTTATTTAAACGTCATATCGAAACTGTTATGTTGTCACTTTTAGGCACAATAATCTCTGCTATTTTTCTCATCTTGATATAACATTTACTTACTATCTTTTTGGATAACTTACATATGCAATTAAAAAGAAAAAAAATTATTTATATACATTTGATTTTCCAATCCCACAAAATCTTATATAAAATCAACGAAGACGAAGACCCATCCCGAAAAAAGGAATAACTCATTATTGTGCAGCCTCGGAATCTCATCTTGTTTTGTTTACATATTACGCGCTCTCTCTCTGCTTCTCTCTCTCTCCCTCTCTCAATCTCTATGTTCCGTGCCAATTCAGATACATACAAAAGGCTTGAAGAGTTTCTAAAAATGTATGAAGAGTGTATATTACGTCAACTATGTTTATTACTTTATGAGAGAGGATTTACTAAAAGTGAAATTAATACGAAATATACAGTCTTGTAGTAGTATACAGTGTCTTTGACTTTACCAAAAAACGAATCATATCGTATTGTTCAGATATCTCTGCACGTATTATTATTAGTTACCAGTTACTGTACTGCTATTATGCTGCTATAGAACTGAAGACGAAAGTTACGCTTTTTTGTAATATCGCTTTAAATGCATATTAAATTCCTATTTTTTCTTATTTATGTAGTACATTTTTTATTGACACATTTATACAAAAGTTACTATTTTTCGAATTTCACATAAACAAAATGCAGAATTTGTTATACTCCAGACGATACGCATATTCCTCAACTTTTCCGTTCATTTATTTCTAGAAATAATAATTGCTTTATATATCCGATATATCGTAATTTTAAATAACGTAAGCCAACGATTTTTAATATAATGAAAACTTTATAATAGTAGCTACTATTTGAACACAACTCTGTAAATTCTTTTTATAGTGTATTTTACAATGTATTACTGTTGGCTTTTTTTTATATAGTGCATAAGAGCTCCTTCTACATTTTTCACATTCCGAAATACAATTAGTTATTAAAATTGAAAATTAATAAAAATTTCACCAACCCATTTTGCAAATAAAAAATGCTCCAAAAAAAAAAAAAAAAAAATGTTAACGGGAAAGCAATCAGGGAAATAATTTGTGTCATCGTGTGCGTGTATAAACATGCACGACGTCAGTGAAATATTATGTGAAAAGAATGAAAAAACTTAAAAAACATCAAGTGCAGATAGGAAAATGAGTGAAACTATTTTAATCAACTGGAAAAATTAGAGCAAACTTAAAGAAACCAACACAATCAGCAAACATTTATGCAAATTTGTTTGCATGTATTAAGTAAGTTAATGGATGAATACACTGCAGATATCTTTTCAACGTTGCGAAAACAAGTAATTGAGAATCAATGGTTTATTTAATTTCGGCTTTTGTAAGGTAAAAAATTCTTTAACCAAAGACGACTCATTTTGTAACACTATATCGCTTATTATGTTTATATATAGATTGATTAGCGCTTGTTGATTCTAATCCTTTCGCTATGTTTAAAAGCTAATTCCTTCTATAATCAGTTGTTAACACAATTACGAACGCTAAATTTCTAAATCTTTGCCTTCGCTTTCTTATACTCTTCAAGCATTTCAACTTTTATAGCTTGCGACACATGTTCTTTTACAATTGTCCTTTATTTACTTATGCTTTTTACACAATATAAATCAATATCGACTAATTTACGTACTGTTTCGAATATTCGTAAAAATGCATTGAACAAACTAAACAACATAAATATGAATTTGTCAGCGTAACAATTGATTAAGTTGAGATGGCACGCGTGCATTTTTTTCAAATCAAAGCTTAGAACGCAATCAAACATTTGAAATTAATTTTGCAGTTGCCTTTCAAACTAGATAAAATGTATTGAAACAACAATTCTTTATGTGTTCGGCATTATTTAAATATTATCCATGTAGGATATGCTGATCCTCACATCATTATTATTTAGTATTTCACTTATTCTTGTATTGCGTCCATATTAATATTTTGTGTAACATTTGTAGTTTCCTATATTAAAAATTCCTTTCCGTTTCGTTTTGTAAAATAACTTCTGAGCCACAACATAAATCCCTTCAGATTTGACGTTTGCCTCGTAGTTAGTTAACTATAAGGATAAGATGTGTTAGACCTTCGGAATCATTTTTTCTATATGCACTCTATGCGTTTACACATTTATCTACCTTGGATATTGGGTATTAAGGAGACACTGTGCCGCCAATAGCTCTCCCCTATTATTAGTTGAGCTTAATAGAAATATTGCTTACGATTTGCATTCCTTTGTTGCCTGATCCTTTTTTATATGTTGTTTGACAAGCAGTGTAAAAGATGTTACCATATAGTGTGAAAGATATTAACATTTTTCATGATAAGTTCGCATTTCATTTATAGTAGGTGTGTGCGGTCTATTTATTAAATACAAAATAAGATTGAAAAATTCTATCTTGATTCTCTGTTATTTTCAACCTGAATAAACTTATAATGTCTTACTATGTGGCTCTATTCAAAATCCGCACAGCCTTTTAAATACATTTAAATACATACAATAAATACAATTATTACACGCAGAATGACAAGTTTGGTTACCTTCAAATTTGGCAAATTTGGTGTGGTATATAAAAAAGTCCTTCTTGCAAATTTTTTCGAAATGAAATGACCGTTAAAATAATTTTCAATATTGTTATTTGTTCACTCATTGCTAACACCTAATAGATGCTTTCTTTTAATTTTTTAGCCTCTCGAAGCTTCTGAATACCTCATCTTAATCAATTTTAATTGACGCCTTTTCCAAAGTAATTTATAAGACCGACAAAAAAAAATATGTCTAATCATACTGACATTGATTACGAAAAAAAATTCCGTGAGGATTTGGCCAAAGCGACAGCGCTTAGTTTAGAACAGCAGGCTTTAGATGAATACAATCGTACGAAAAAATATGGACATTCGTACTCAGAAACAACACAACAAGAAGCAAAAAATAAATATTATGCTCAGCTCAGAAGACAAGAATTTTTACGTGGATTTAAAGTGGAATCAACGGGTGGTGGTTCGCAAGACGAGCCACTCCAGAAACCCCTAACGTTACCACAGAGACGTCATTCCGAGGTAACGCAACGTCAACAAGTGGGTGCAACTACACGTCATACACCCTTAGAACGGTCAAAAACTCCTCCACCTTCCTCCACGGGACCGGAAAGTGATTTAATTAATTTTTCTAGTCCCACATCAAAGAAACCGGAACAAAACACTTTTGAAAAGTTAATACAAAATTTACAAAAGCTGCAAACCACAACCCAGCAGACTGCTTTAATGCCGTTAGGTCCAACAGCAGCTGCTCCTATATATCCAGTATATATAGGTGCTACTGCTGCAACGCCAGCAACATCTACGCCGTTTGTTGGACACGCGAGTTTGCAGTTGGTACCATTTACTTCTCCACCACAACAACAAAAGGTTTCCTTAACCCACGAGGAATTGCAAAAACTTTACAATATGCGAACGCCATCCACAGCGGGTCTCTACGGACCGCGACAAATGGGTTTCGTGGCGTCACCAGCGTCTAGTGTTGTGGGTTCATATTATTCGCAAATCCCATCCGTCCCCAGTGGAGGAACTTATTCTACTGCCACAACAGCCAATATTCCACCAGTTTATTCCAACGCATATGGTTTTTCACATCAAAGTATTAATTCGCAGCAGGCTTATCAGTCAACTAGAGACGGCACTGCTAACAGCAGTTGCGATAATGATATAGTGGCCCCTTCTCTACCGAGTATGCCTTCTGGCTTACGACGTCACACGCCTCCTGTTCGTAAATCGCGTTCAGGCGATGATCTAATCGATTTAAGTCAAGAAGATGAGTATGTGTTTATTTAATGTTTCTATGGTTATATAAATATATATGCATGTTCTAACGAAATTGTTTTCGCATTATTTGCTTTACAGCTCTCGGGTTAGTGTGCTGGAAGCGTTTGATCCTTTGTTAAACGAAAACGATGATGGTAAGAAGTCGAATTTTTTTTTAAACTCTTAGCATAAAATTGTTGACAAACATTAGCTATAAGTCCATTCATTAACAAGATGACTAAGAAAATAGGAGAATGTAAAAAGAAATTTACAAACATATAATAAACGAAAAATCGAATAAAAAATAATGAAAGGATTGAATTCAAAAAAGGTTGACTTAAAAAGATGAATTGCGAAAAAATAAATAAATAAATAAATAAATAGCCAAATAAAAGAACTTTTCATAAACCAACAAAAAGCAAAAAAAAAAAAAAAAAAAAAAAAAAAAAAAAAAAAAAAAAAAAAAAACAAATAAATAAATAAATAAATAAAAACACATATTTTTTCCATATCATAATAATTCAACCGATTTAAAAGATTTACTTTAGATTTATTATTCGGTTCATATATCAAGTTATTTTTGTGTCTTCCCGCAAAGAAACACTTATGACCATTTTCATGTTTATTTTCTAGTTTCTAATTAGTCATTAGCGGTTTGCTCTTAGTCGTGGCGGTTAAAAACCAAAAAAGTCATAATAATTCCAAGAAACAAATTAAATGTGCTCTATTTAAAGCAAAATCTATTGTTAGAAACACATCTATTTGCAATTTCATGGTGTGTGATAAATTATTTCAATACCCATCTACTACTCATCTCTTCAATTCTCTTTTCTTTTTTTTTCTGGTTAGGGATCTATCTCACTTGAGAAATGCATCGATAGGACTAATTTACTAATACTTTTACGTACAAGAGATTTCAAACTTATTCTCCTGTGTTTTTCGATCTTCGAGGAAAGAATTACTTGTTCTCATATCTGCCTTTTTGTCATTTCTTAATCCAGTTGTTGTGCTTAAATTGATTGTTTATTTTATAACAATTCATATCAATCTGATTCTACAAAATGTAGACCGTTGTGTTCTTTTGGAAGTGCTTAAGGTTTGCGGGCTACTTTATTGGTTTACCTCGATTAATTCACAGCTTTCTGTGCTTGGAATTCGAAAAAAAGATTTACTTTTCTTTATAATCATAATAAAATAATAAATTAAAGCTTTTCACAGATATTTTCCTTTTCAGCATGTGATTACGCATTGTTACATAGAGTAACAGGCGAGAAATTTTATTATCTTTTAGAGCAAATTTTTGATATCCAAAATATCGAGCCATAAATTTAGAAATTGAAAGTAAATTTTTTTTTGTAATTTCTATACCGTAATTTTAGATGGCTATAAATATTTATGCCTGATTATAGGTCAGTGTCTATTGGAAGTTGTAACGTCAGTTTTTTGTCTGAAGTGTTCGTGCTAACAATGGTTTATGCACGTTCTCAAAGTTGATCTGTGGCCGGCTGCTAAGAAACGTGTAGATCAAGTTTTCTGCATCAGTTTTTGCAACCGTGGCGTCCGCAACAGTAAATAACAATTTGCAATACCAACGGCCGGATGGATGCACAAAGGGACATATCTAAATCGAGTCAGGAGACTGCTCTGATCAAGAATATATGTACACTGAGATGTGTTTTTTTTTTTTTTTTTAAAGTTTTTTTTTTTTTTACTTTTTCCCTTCTGGGTGTCAAAAGCGGGAGGATAAATTTGGTGCAACGATACTTTGGTGGTGG
>KK502405.1:3018902-3047050 GCA_000688735.1 Glossina austeni | reverse complement strand
ATATATATATATATAGGTATATGTTTTATATATATAGGTATATGTTTTAACATCATCCACTGAACAAAGTCTTCCCTCTTAACCGCCACGCTTATTTTGCGAAATTGGTTTGCTTTACTTATTAATTTATTTAGTTTTTTTTTTTTTGGAAAGCTAGTTCTTTATATATGGGTTACACTCGCATTCACATTCACACACACTACCCTCATGCATATACGCACCAATATCACAGGCATATACATTCTGTATACACGCATTATGCTTACATATCTACCGACGTACATGCACACATACATGCGTGCACGGATGTACGTACACGGATGCACATAGAAACAGTAGAAGGATTGAAAGGAATTTCTAGTTAAACTTTTCTTGCCGAAATTTCGCGTTTTGCCATTTTTTTCTGTTTACGCTCTGTCTCTTTCTCTCTCTATTTCTCTCGTTCCCTCTTCCTTTCTATATATACATATATATGTATATATATATATATATATATATTTTTATTTTTTTATTTTTTTTATTTTCATTTAAGAGAAATGATTGGTTAATGTGTTTAATAATGGTTAAGATGCAGCGCTATATTTTAAAGCTAAGGTCTGATAAAGCAAAAACAAAAAAAAACAAAAAAAAAGAGAAAAATTTTTTTTTGTTATATTTTTCATTAAAATAACTTTTTTTTAAGTGTAAAAAAGTATTCATATATGGTCTTGTCTATGTGTCTCATAACAAAATCTTTATACATTAATTTATTATACATTCAAAATAATTTGTAAACTTAATAAATTGAATATATTCGGACATTTTTTTCAACAACTCCCGAATATCTTTTTGGGTAATTGTGTGTTAAAAATGTTCTCGAATAAAACAAATGTAACGATTGTGTTGTTTTATTCATTCGTTTACTACGGGATGCGGTTTGTAATAATTATTACGGGAACTTTATTTATACGTATCTTATTCGGTATTATAAACATAGTCCTTTTTGTTTATTCGTTTTCTAATTTTCATTGTGTTTATTTTCAACATCTCCCTCCGCCCGTCCCTTCATCAATTAAGCTATTGCTGCATTACAATCATGTTTGCCTTATTTTAAACATATTAACCACCATATTCTTATCACTGCTACTCTTTGTGTTTAGTCGCTTCGAATCACTTGTTTGTTTGTTTGTTTGTTTGTTTGTTTGTTTGTTTTTCTTTTTACTTAATTTGAAATATATAAATATATATATATATATATATATATAATTAACATTAAGTGATTTTGGTGGATTTTTTTAAAATTATTTATCAGCGATTAGGTATAAAGTGTATAAATCAATTTTGTCGGACTATTTACTATTATCAGAATTTTGGATCAACGCTCGAAGGGAGGCTAGCAGATTTTTGTAGACATAATTTCTAAAAGTTTAATAATTCTTGCGTTCTCAGTTTCTAGATCTGTTTGCGATAAAATGATAGATAAAGTCGGACACGCCTTGAGGCAAACCTTTTATATCTAACATTATCTTTAATCAATACGTAAAACTTGCAAATTCCTTGGTTAATTATTAAACGCTTCAATTAGTGGACTAGAAGCTTGCCCACACTGGCTATTTAGATAAGCGTAGAATATATTTGTACCAAGTGTTAGCTCCGTAGTTCTTAAACTTGGTAAGTGAATTCTTTTTTTTTTTTTTTTTTTTTAATTGATTAGATTGGCGATTGATTGTATATTTTCAAAAATATTTTCATATTTGTAGTTTGATGGCGGACGATTTTGAAATGTTGTCTGTGTTGATCAACTAAATAAAATCCACCAAATATCAGGCTTTTATTTCGATTTTTGTAATCATAACGTTCTTAAAGCGAATCGTAGATGGAAATCGACTCAAAATTTTACACTGATCAAGAATATATGTACATCCGGTGGCAGGTATAAAAAAAATAACTCGTTTTTAATTTGGAGAGAAGGCCTATTAAATATTAAAGGCATTTTTTCTTTATTATAGTTAACAGGATTTTGGGCACTTTACTTTTATAAAATACCGCTTAGGCAACTTGGCAATATTATGCGCGAAGCCTAACTGCATTTCTCTAAAGTATTTTAAACTTCTAATTCGTCGGAGAGCGAAAAAGGGATCACAAGCCGTAACGGCTGATGCAAACAACGAGTGAAATAGCACACATAAGCTTTGCAATATATGGTTGAGCGACGTCATATTGAAAAATCACTTTATCGATATATTGCGTCCGTTCCTCTTTAGCGCTCCGATCAGGGAATTTTTGATTGCCTATGAAGCCGCAGGTGTTTGATTTTGCCATCGCTTACAAATAATCTCTTGTAATCGTATCCTTTTTTCATAATGGATCGCAATTGATGATTTTCGACAGCATTTTTCTTCGAATTAAACAAAAAAATTACGGTTTTTTCAAACCGTATCTCGACATATTCGAATCTTGAAAAAACTATGTTGTATACACTTCACCAAGGTGCGCTATAATGTAGCATGATAAAGTCAGGATATAGTGTTTTGTCAAGAAGTACGCAAAAAATTGTCGAAAATGGTAAAATATTAACTAAGCCATCTTTTGAAAAATCTCTTAAAATGAATGCACTCTGTCGATAGATAATCCATATATGTTGCTTAAGCAGTGTCAATAGAAGAATTGATGCAGTCACATTCGTAGCCTCGAAAACTTTTTCCCAAAAAATTTAATTGATCTTATCTGAATCTGCTCTTCTTATGTTTAGAAGAGAGACGCTAAATAGGTTTCGTAGGTAATATTTGATAGCTACGCATGTAGGCATGTATGTTTGTATGCAAGATATACAAAACGTATATTTAGGTTACATTTATGCAGAAAGCATTTGTAGTGAGGTGTAATTATGGTTTCGAACGCGTTAGTATACCAATCGGACGGATAGCAAATGCAAATAATCGCCCAACGAATCATACCGACCTATGTCGTGTTCATTTGCGAAATATGAGAACGAAATTTAACAATTTTTAGCCTTTCCTTGTACGAATCTATGTTGGTACGATGGAACTTTAAAAAAAAAATGTTGTAATATATTAAAAAGTAGATTATGTTGTTTTTATTTATTGTCATTTATTTATTTATTATTTTTAGGTAAAAACAAATTGAATTGATAGATAGGACAACTTAGATTAAAAAAGAGAAGGGAAAGTGAATTAGTAAAGCAATAAGTGACTAAAATGATGATATAAAACTTAAGAAAAAAAGCAAATTTGGCAAAAATATGCAAAAAGAGAAACAAAAATATAAAAAAGCGAAACATTTGTACTAAACATCTAGAGATCGAGATAGACAGAGAAAGAGAAAAAAAAACATTTTAGAGAATTTTTTTTTTTTGCTGTTGCTATTCTTAATAAATTTCATTTTCGGGAACTTGCACAAAAAATTATTTGCTGAATGTTCCGATTGATGTTTTCAGAGAGCGATAGAGCATCTGACTGCACTTCTTATTATGCGGAATATGATCCCTTTGATTACTTGTACAGTGGTGGCAGTACTCATTACTCAGATCCCGTTTATGAGGCAGTTAATAAATTTGATAAAACAGCCGTGAACGTGAATGGTAAACGAACTGTTTGAAATTAAAAATAAAAAATTTCATCCTGAAACTTAATAATTTCTATCCTTGCAGCTGGAGACAAGTCGAATTGCAGCAATAGGCATTTTCAAAAAGAAGATAGCCTTTCATTGGGACCACTTACCCCGCCACCACCTTTACCTCCGCGAAACAGCAGCGGTCAAGGCTATGATTTCACCACAAATACTTTCGCTAATACTTCATCATTTATGGACCGTTTTATTAGCAATGTAGTAGGTAAACCAAATGTGCCTGCGGCGGAACTGAGTCACGTGCTAGATCGTCGAAAAACTAGCTCTCGCTTATACGAAATGGTTACGGAGCGCCGTACTGTGGATTCAGAATTATTAGACTTTTATTTTATGGTAAAATCTTTAAGACAACATTACTTGTATGACGATGAGACTACAAATGTCGGTCATATAATAGCTTCAGAATTCAATTATCATTATCCGGTTGAAACTAGCATAAAAATACTGGTGCATCCGGCAGTAAACATTCTTTTTCCGGAAGCGGAGGCTAACTCGCCTAATAAGGCGCAATTTAAAGGTTATGGTGTACCGGTTGTATTTACATGCGATAGTAGGTGACATTTCTATAACCACAATCCATTTTTATTAATTTGTTTTTTTTTTCCTTTTAGTAAATACTCCCGTAGAATTGGTGATAGTGCAGGCGTTTTGCTGTCTCGAAGGTCAAATACGTGGCTCTGTGAATGATTGTGCCGCAAAACCCATTGGGGTAGCAGAATGGTTATCAAATTTATCGAAACTCAGTCAACTAGAATGCGTTCACAATAGTTTAAAAATGGAAAAGGACGTCCAGTTAGGTTTATGTCTAAAAACAGAAAGTAATATGCAAGTTATAGCACGGACTCAACGCGATGATTATAATGATTGCGATTTACGGCCTGAGGATGTTTTACCTAATGAAATGGCCACCACAATAACTTACGATAATATGATGATTTTAATTGAAACTTTGGAGACAGAGATCGACAAATTGGAGTCTGCGGCTGGAGACTATAATTCTCGCTCTATGCTTTCTTGTTCCGGTGTTGTACAGGGTGTTAAAGCCATTTGTGCCTTATTGGGTTCTATTGATACCCTAGAGATAGCCGCTTGTGTAGGAGAATTAAAACATCTATGCGAAGGAGGTCAACGTAAATATTCCAGTTCGTCCAATAATCCTGAAATTCTCAGTGATTGCGGCGATTATGCTGAAGTGAATTTGAGACCGCGTTCGATGTTGGAAAAAATTAGGCTAAAATGTAATCAGTTGCGTGATGCCGTCCAAGAGCTAATCGAGCTTTATTCAAATGTTTTTCGGGTTGATTTTTCCGTGAAAACCGTCGATTATTCCAGTAGTAAGTAGTAAAGAAAATAAATTTTACTCGTTCTCTCTTTCAATATCAAACATTTTTTCCTCAGCTCCTCTACATATCTCATGTGTTTTAAAACCGGTAGTGGTCAGTATTAATTGTCTACATCGCCCGCCGCCTCTTTGGAAATATGATAATTATTCGCTAGGTGTACAAATCAATTACGGGTCACGTTTCATCTCAGATCCGGTCGTGACAAGATGCTCAAATGATACAAGCGGTGGATTGTTTGCGCGTTTAAATTTTTCTGCTTGGATTACGTTTGAGAAAAATCCCATCTGCACTTTACCACGGGAGGCACGTTTACTATTTGTCTTATATGGTATACAAATAGCGGAGAATGAACCGAATTCTAATGAAAGTACAGAAAAGCGTCAAATAACCACTGAATTGGGTTGGTGTGCAATACAACTTTTTGATTATAAAAGAGAAATGATTTGTGGTTCATATTTGTTGTCTATGTGGCCGGCCACAGCAGACAAATTTCTGGGGCCTGCTCCGGCTCGAGGATGTCACCCACAGCCTGATTTTTGTCCGGTGTTAAGCATTGAAATCCCGCCATACGGAGGGCGCATACAATTTCCGGAACCTTTAAAGAATCCAAAACCAGCCGCTAAGTATTTACCTTCAATTCGTTACTAAACTTTTGTAGAATCATTCACCCTTTTTATAGATACGATTTTAATTCCTTGGATACTAATTTGCAACAAGAACTGTTGGATACCGCCGAACAAGGATATCTCGGCGCTACCGACAAACGTGAAGTATTTTGGGAGAAACGCTTATATTTGCACAACTTTCCGTACGCTCTAGCGAAAGTTTTGCATGCTGCTCACAGTTGGGATTATGCCAGTCTTATGGATTTGCATTCTCTTTTACATTCTTGGTCGCCTCTATCACCCCTGCAAGCGTTGGAATTACTATTGCCTCGCTATCCGGATGCCAAAGTGCGAGAAAAAGCAGTGGAATGGATTTCACAGCTGTCCAACGATCAATTAGCGGATTATTTGCCTCAGTTATTGCAAGCGCTCAAGCATGATACATATGAAGCATCGGCTATGGCTAAATTCTTACTTTGTAAGTGTTTGGAATCACCACGTATAGCCCATCATATGTATTGGCAGTTGGTGCATTCGTTGCCGGGGGATGATCCACAAAATTCCATTGATTCGTCTTCGGTAGCAAATGAATTGGATGCCTCTTTAATAACACAAGCTCGTTACTATCGTCGCAATAAAATGATGCTACGCGCTCTGTTGGCAATATGTGGTGAAAAGTTGTCCAAGCGTTTTCTTCTCCAAAATCTTATGTGTAAAGTACGTTTCTTATCCCATACCTATCGATATCGCATACAAGTTTTCTTTGTAATACTTATAATCCGGATTCTGGCTGTTATAAACAAAAGCGACAAAATTCGCAAGTCTCCTTATTTACCTGTTCGATCATCAGTCAGTCCCTTCCTTAGAGCCGGGAGAGTTCAGGTGGAAAGCTTGGATCTGGTATAATCAAAATTATTGTAAGCATTTCACATGTGTAGGCAGTGGTAATAATATGAATAAATCATTTTGCTTGTTCATCTGCCTGCCAACAGTAATTGGATTAGAAAACTAAAATATATTTAATAAAAAGTAGACATAATCCGTTTCCAAAAGCTTGAGGTCCAACACTGAAACATTGGTCGGGGCCATCATAAGTGTGTTGCATAAAATTGTCTGCAATGGGCGTCTTTTTTTAAAAACCGCCGGACTGTGAAGATTCAAGATTCCTTTCCAATCGAATACATACTTTTTTTTTCATGCTTATAATTTTTTCCTTCGTTCTGAAAATTTGGTTTTAGAATTTAGCGAATATTGCAGAGTCGGTCAAAGAAGCTAAAGAATCTATGCGTCAAAAGATTTTATGCGCCGGTATGGACGGCGTGCATCAAGAATTGTTAGACAAACCTACTTCATTGCCGTTGGGTCCCGAACTAGAAATTATCGGAGTTAATGTCCGCAGTTGCAGTTATTTCAATTCAAATACATTGCCCCTGAAAATCTCCTTCATAGGATCCGACAATGAACTGTTGCCAGCGATATTTAAGGTAAACTTAAAAAATACACATATACCCTACTTTGTTATATCCAATGGTCGTTCTTAGAGAACGAGGTAAATTATTTAATGAACAAAAAAATAAAAAAGATCTACTTTATTAGTTAATAAGTCTGAAGGTTACAGTGAACTTCTAGAATGATTTATCGATGCGTTTTTCTATCGTACGTGTAAACAACTCATTGCAGTATTTTTGAATTTTCCCCATACTTATACAAGATTCATCGTTGTCAGGTTACTAGCTAATCAAGTTCTATTTTAATTTTCTTAATTTGAAGGCTGGCGATGACTTGCAACAAGACATGCTTACAATACAATTGATACGTGTTATGAATAAAATGTGGTTGGCTGAGGGTTTGGATTTGAAAATTGTAACTTTTAATTGTGTGCCCACTGGCTATAAGAAGGGTATGATTGAGTTGGTATCCGGTGCTGAAACATTAAGAAAAATTCAAGTTGAATATGGTTTAACGGGCTCATTTAAGGATCGTCCTATAGCCGAATGGTTAGCGAAACAAAATCCTAGCCAATTGGAATATCAAAGAGCAGTAAAGAATTTTACGGGTAATAGATGAACGATCCCTCCCACAATTAAATGCTTCAATATTCGAAATCATTTTACAGTTTCTTGTGCGGGTTATAGCGTGGCGACATACATATTGGGAATTTGTGATCGCCACAATGATAATATAATGTTAAAAACATCTGGCCATTTATTCCATATAGATTTTGGAAAATTTTTGGGTGATGCTCAAATGTTTGGCAATTTTAAAAGGTAGAAAATAGAATAGTTTTTTTTTTTTTTTTATTATTGTATTGTTGTATGTTTAATATTTGAAATATTTTAATAGAGATCGTACACCGTTTGTTTTAACTTCCGATATGGCTTATGTTATAAACGGAGGGGATAAGCCTTCTACAGACTTTCATTACTTTGTAGACTTATGTTGTCGTGCCTTTAATATCATACGTAAACATGGCGATCTAATTCTACATATGTTAGCCTTAATGGCCACGGCCGGTATACCAGGAGTAACAGCAGACGCTGTAACATATGTAAGAAGGGCACTACTACCATCGCAATCGAATCCTGAGGCCGCTGCCTCATTTGCTAAAATGATACAATTTTCATTAAAAAGTTGGTTCACCCAATTCAACTTTTTCTTGCACAATTTAGCGCAAATGCGCTTCTCCAATGATGAAGGCAGCGGAGAATTATTATCATTTGTTCCTAGAAAATATACGTAAATATTATTACTAACTAATATTTAACAACTCATATAATCGTCAGATGATTTTCATTTTTATCTAGAATGCAACAGGATGGCCGCTTGAAAAGTGTTATGGTTGTGCGCTGTCAAAAGCATTACGATATGGAAAAATATTATACATATATACTAAGAGTTACTAGGCATGGTCAACCAGATCCTACACATCTATTCCGTTCCTATAAGGAATTCACCGAATTTCATCAAAAATTATGTTTACACTTTCCATTAGCCAAATTACACAGGTAAGCGACATAATAATATATATTAGAAAGTAAATATAAAAAAATGTAGGGAAGGAAATATCCTTCGGATATCTTCGGATATTGCATGCCCTCTGTTTATAAATCGTTTACTTACATTTATTCTATGAAATTCATGACATTTCAATTTTTCGTAATCTGCTTTATTCTAAATATTTTCATGCATATGTGAAAGTGTACGTTTGACGCGCGCTTTGATCGTAATGTTACATCTTGTAACTGTATATAAAAGACGATTTAACGACGGTTTAGGCGGTCATGCATTAAAATATACCGTAACTCCAAATATTACGTTTGCATTTTCGCCCTATATCGTGTGTCAAATTATAAGCGTTTATGATATAAACTTGCATGCAGACAATGAGTCCATAAAAGTTAAAAGAAAGAGTATTACGTAAATAGAAAGACAGAAGAAGTAAGAATTGTGATAGTGATAGATGACCGATAAATAGATCTCAAGGGTACAATTTCAGACAGTCAGACAAAAAATAAGTAACGAACACTATAGTCGGACAAGGCCGACCATTAAATATCCTACACCACATTGTCTAACACAATTCTTATTCTATTGATTTATGTTAAATTGCCCAAAATTTTCATATCAATTTAAAATGTCGAAATACTAGTACTTACGAACTACAATTTGTTCCATATAACGACTTGTTCGACATACATCGGACGAATAAACCGACAGACGGCCATAGATCAATTCAGATTATGATTGTGAATGGATTGATATAATAAACGGTGGGTATATCTTTAAGTCCTTCTGCGTGTTACATACGACCTTACTAACTTAATATACCTTGTACCACAAGTGGTGTTTCCAAAGTTTTCATACTCATTTAGAATGCCGAAAATATTATTACTTAGCCACTTTTGGCGAGAAATTTTGAAAATTGCAATTTTTTTCCATATAACGAATTTTCAGCATAGAGCGTTATATAGGGGAGTGGTCGAAAAAGTGGACCGATCCGTCGCTGTACCAAATTTCATCAAAATATCTCAAAAATTGCAATCTGTGGCTTGAACACAGCATTACATCGACAGACATCAGACGGACAGACGGACAGATAGGCTTAGATTAATTCAGGTTATGATTGTGAGTCGATCGGTATAATAAAACATAAAAAAATTGACTGTACCAAATTTGGACCATCTCGGACTATTGTCTGGTTCCTACTCTAAGACGGATTTTTGCTTTGTAAAGCAGAAAAGTCCAAGCTTTAATTTGTGAAGATGAAAACTGACCCATAATAATAATTTAATATAAAATTGAACTCTACAAAATTTGTACCATCTACGGTTTTTTGTTGGATTAAATTTGTACTACATTAGGTTCCGTTTTGGCCTTGCTTCCCCGCACTTGACAAATATGCCTTTATATAGAAACAAGATATAATTTTTGCGTTCTTTAATAAAAACAAGCAAGAAAGTTATATTCGGCATGGGCCGAATCTCGCATAGCTACCACCATGCTTTTCGCATTCTACTCTCCAAGCTCTTTTATTTAATACCCATATTGCTGATATTAGTAAGAAAAAGATCATCGTGGTGTCTGCCATATTCATTTTAGAATTAATCCATTTTTAGGCAGATAATATATCTTCATTTGAGGAGTGTACAAAATAGTTGTAAACATTCTGTCTTGTTTGCCTTATCGTAAATAAGAATAAATCCTCAAAAAGATGAAAAAACAATAAAATTTTTACATTACTTGGAAGTTTGTGTGGGCATGCTCCATTGTTTCCATTTTTGGACGTAAACAGCAGAGTACCTCGTAAAGTAAATGTGGAAAATTGTAGCCTTCTAACTTTAATAATTTCCGAGTAACGAGCAAAAATTCAAAAATTTTTAAAAAAAGAAACGGAGTTGCGGTCAGCTTACCCGCTCCGCTGCGCGCTTCTGCTCTGATCAATTTGGCACATTTTCAATACCAACTTGCGTGTAGAAGCTTGCAATGTTTCTACCAAATTTGAAGTCGATATCTTCATTTTTGCGACCAGGAGCATGGCAACAACCCACATCGCACAGACGGACAGACATGGCTAAATCAGCTCAGAATTTCATGCTGATCAAGAATATATATACTTAATGGGTTCTCTGAAGCTTGCTTTTGGGTGTTACATGCAAACATTATGGGGAAAAAAAAACAAAATGATTACACTCCCACCCTACAGTGGTGGTTATAATAAGAATTGTGTTAGACAGTATGGTGTAGGGTGTTTAATGGGCGGCCTTGTCCGACTATAATATTCTTACCTGTTTTTATTTATGAGATTATGGAACAAGATGGAGCGTTTGTTCTCCTCCTGTTATAAATATTTCTCGTATACACAATTCAGATTTTCATTCGGCGAATAATGTTTTTTTTTTCAAGTTAAGTTTTTAAAGTTAAAAGCGTATTTCTTCAATTGCCTAACTAGGGCTTTGCTGTTTGAAGATCGACGGCCGCCCGGTATAGGTTGTAAAAGTTTTAAAATACATTTTTCATTAAGCAATTACGTGCTGCTCTAAGGTTTCACGAAAATATACGAGGCGTTCACTTATTTGCATTTTTTTTTTGTAAGAATTGCAAGAAGAACACCATTTAGTCGCTCCTGCTATATAAATCTGTTCTTATATCACGAATGACCGATACGAACGATCATGGACATAAAGCTGATTGAGAATATGCGGTTTATTTGAGTAAACCAATGACGTAACATAATCCTAACGAAAAAAGCGTAACGCAGTTATGCGGAGTTATGAGCTTGCTAGCAAGCTCACATGGACATTTCCGGCTGCTATGCCAATAAATTGATTGTGTCATCACATGTAATGCGTCCAAACCGAAACCATTTAATTTGTGCTACAGAAAGTCAGGAACCAGGTGTTGTAGCGGGCATGTTAAGTTGTTTTAACAATAGCGGAGATGTTTCCACTATGTAAAGAGTGTCTTCCCAAATTGCATAACAATACTTCATTACAATAATTTGCGAATCGCCCCAAAAGTTAATAAAAGTGATAAGAGGATCAAAAAGCAATTTTTTCAAAGGGTAAATAAGCTGATAAAAAGAGAGAAATTGGGGGAGAGAAACGAATAGAGAAAGAGATAGTTAGATTGAGAGAGAGGAAGAGACAGACAGGGATAGACGGAGAGAGAAGGGGATAGAGAGAGATGGAGCGAGACCGACTGAGAAAGAGAGAGAAAGGGAAAGGCAGAGATTGAGAGAAAGAGAGAGAGAGAGGGGGAGAGAGAGAGATAGAGAGATAGAGACAGATAGAGATAGCCAGAGAGAGAGGGAGATGGAGAGAAATGAATCGAGACTGATTTTGAGTGGGAGAAAGGGAGAGGCAGAGATGGAGAGCGATAGAGAGATAGAGAGACGTATACACAGAAAGAGTGAGAGAGAGAGAGAGAAAGAGAAAGAGAGAGAAAGGGAAAGAGAGAGAAAGAAAGAGTCAGAGAGAGAGAGATGGAGAGAGACTGTGATAGGGAGAGAGAGGGTGAGATAAATTGGGCGAGGTAGAGATAGTGGAAATTGCTGTAGTGAGTGATCTTATAGGTGATTTCTCAATGCTTTTTTTATTTATCATCGCTTGTACATAGAGAGAGAAATACAAAGAAAGTTAGAAATCCCATAATATCATAAAATTCAATCACTAAATATATTACAACATACACATAACAAATTTTTCTTGAGCAGAGCTTATTACTCTGCTATTGCGGATAATGTTTTAAAACCGTTTGTATTGTTCGGTTGTTGAAATTGAACTGAAGTCATTTTAAAAATTTTCTCCTCTTACTAGTGCCAATAACTGTTAAAGCTACACTATAGTTAGTGGTTAGTGGTTAGCACATACAAGCGAGGGGATTGCTCATACATTACATGAACATGAAAAGTTAAAGCAAATGGACAATGCTGGAGGTAAAAATATATATATATTTTTGTGTCAGCCTAAACAGTAATATAAAAATGGAACTAGTCTGCCTGCAAGTCCATCTATTAATTGATATTGTCTAGAGGAGTACACTTGGTCTTCTTCCCATAACTCTATTCAAGCTGTGTTCGAAAACCCGAAAGGCAAACGTTTCATGGCTCTCTGCAAACAATCGAGTAATAATCAAATATTTTCTGCCTAAATTTTGACTTCAAAATAGAAAATGTTTAAGCTAAGCTAAGCCCGAAAATCTTTATGTCAACACCGAAACTCGACGGCTCGCTTACAATGACCAAATACGCACGTGTTTGGAATATATGAAGTAGACCGGGTATGTAAACTCGTGCAATTACCCATAAATCCTGTAAAACTATTCCGACATTACCTTGGATTAACATCATTGCGATAAAAATCGTGATATTAATGTTTCGTTTAAGTCACCGTTATTAGTGACCTATTACAGCCGTTTTATATATATTTGCCTTTTTTTATTACCCATCACCTAAGGGTAAGGGATATATTAATTTTGTCAAAACGTTTGCAATGCCCAGATGAAAGCAATAACAGTGAAAGCAACAAAGTATATATATTCTTGATCAGCATCAAATTCTAAATCGATTTAAGCATGTCCGTCTGGCGGTCTATCCGTCTGTCTAATGTCTGTTGTAAACATTTTCCTGACCACATCGACACTAAAAAGATTGGCAGAACCATTCGTAGTTCCTGCGCGCCCTTTGGTATTGAAAATGGGGCAAATCGGTTGAAGTACCCGCCCACAGCATCCCGTAATCTGAGAGAACAGTAATGAAAAATTGGTTTTTTGCTCATTACTCATAAATTACAGTAAATAAATGTACAAAAACTTGAACGCATATTCATGCACAAAAATGGACAAAATTGACCACGCCCACCCAATATTATAGTTTATCAAAATTTAATCAGTACTTTTATAACGCGCAGAAACCCGATAAGGTATGTAAATTCTTGGCCAGTTTCAAATTTGGAATGCACCTAAACATGTCTGTCCATCTGTGTGTTTGCGCAACTCTGTAGTATTTGTAGTAAACACTCTCCCGTTAGCGAAAGTGAAGATCTCGCCTAAAAATTTGCAAGAGAATTTGGAATTGGCCTTAACTTTTCAAAGGACACGCCTACAAGGCCCACATGCCTCTACGACAAAAACTTTTATTTTGAAAATAGAAGATATCAACTGCGCCCATTCCATATATTGTAGGGCATGAGGATTTTGTTCTTTTACTTCTTTTGCGTTTTTTTTTTATGGGTTAATGGTGGTGGGTGCAAAAGATTCGGTCCTGACCGTATTTAACTTTCTTACTTGTTGTTACTTGTTGTTCATTTAATTGTACATATGTTTCGTAAAGTTTCGATTTATTAATCAGATATATTCTGCGCTTACATTGCTTGCTTAGGCTTCACTACTTTCATTTGCATTGTGCCGTGCTTCTAAATTTATTATCTCCCGGCGATAGTCACGAGCGTCGCGTGGAGCAGTTATGGGCGATTTGATGGAATTTAATTGCAAATTTTCTGCTTCTAAGTCATCATTGTAAGACTGATCTCGCTTTAATTGCGCTAAAGGATTTCGATAAGACGACTCCCTCGAGGTGTCTACGGATGCCGTTTTATCTTCGTTCATATGTTCGTTTCTATCTTCTGCATCGTTGGAACGGAGTTCCTCCGTTAAATTTCTATATTTCCTTATAGCCGACCAGCTATCTTCGGCTTCTTCATTATAATTCAGTTTTATCGAACTTAATCGGGTCTGTCGTAAGCCAGTTTTAATGCTCGCTTGATCATCAGGTTGATCAGGTTTTTCCTGCAGGACATCGTATTCATCATCGTTCATATCAAATGTAACTCTGCTTTTGCGCAATTTGTTCTTATCACTCGTGCCGTCGCTGATATGGAATTCTTTGCGTATTGAGGGTCGAAAATCCTTTGTCTCTTTTTTTAGGCCCTTCAAACTTTTCCTCAAACAATCTAATTGTTGTTGCAATTTTCCAAAACTGTCCGAATCCTCTTCATCTCTCGCTTTGCCATAACTGGCCGGCTGTTGCATCTGCGAAATGGTTTCAATATCTGGACAATTATTTTCGCTATGTACATAAGAATGTCGTATTTTTGAAAATTCTTCTTCAATATTCTTTACGAATTCTTCATGAATATTCTCTCCGAATTGCACCCACGAATGGCGATCGTCATAATCGTTATTATCTCTGTTCGATATTAGCGAATTGCTATCGTGCTTCGTATAATTTATTTTTTCGGAAGCTTTGCAACTTGCACTGCCTAATCGGGCAGAACTCTGTTTTTTATCCTGGTAATCGTGTATGGGTGTATGTTGTAGTAGAGATTTTTGAGATAGTTGATAGTCATCGTGCGGAAGATTTTCATATATATTAAAATCCTTGAGGCCGAGAGATTTTGAATCGGATGAATTTTGAAAGGAATCGAAAGATATATTATCGTCAAGTTCGAACGCTCCCCTAAGATAGTGTAAATTTTCTTCTTCCTGTAGGTCGGTAGGACGTCTCTTGCTTATCGCTGAATTTCTACTTTTTTGATTTATTTCGAATTCTTCGAAGACATTGAAGGCAACATGTTGCTCTTTCGATTTCTTCATTTGTTTTGAATTTTCCATATCAGAACAACCGCCATAACCGGCATGTTTTGAAATCAAACCGCTTAAACTTTTCTTTTCCGATTCGAAATTTAAAAAATCTTCGCTATCAGCGATTTCGAGAAAGTTTCTCTCTATATTTCCAATACTATCGGTATGAGGACTCGAACAATAATCATATAGTTGGTGGCTGTTTCCGGGAATAGTCAAAAGGTTATTGAACGTTGCGAACTCTGTTAAATCGCGTGTGTCCCGATCCGATAGTTCATAACCCGTTGGACGCCGTGCTTTTATAGCAACATTGCAGGCACTATTCGCCGAATTGTTCTCGTCACTAAAATCTGAAGGATTTACAAAAGTCACGTGACGGGTAGTTGAACGACTGCTGCCTAATGGCGTATTTTGGAACATTTCAGCGTCCCCTTCATGATCGATGCGCTTTCGATGCTGTTCACATCCAATCCAAAAGGGATTTGCAGGGTGTTTTGGTTTTGAACAGGGCTCCTGATATCGAATGGAATGACTTACGCCTTTATTTTCATCACTTACCGACATTACGGTATTGAAGAGGGAAGTATTACTAAGTGTCGAATTTTCTGTAAAATCCTTTTGTACGTGATATTCAAGTCCCTTTTTATTGGACGCGTCCAACTGACAATTAATTTTCGTCTTGTTTAGATTTATTAACGAGCACTTGCTTAAACGTTTTGCAATCATTTTGTGGACATGTTTGGCACGAAATTGTGTGGGCCAAATAAAATTCGAAGGACTTCTTTCCTTTAAATCGTCAACGCACTTTACATTCATCTCAAGCGATTTTCTCTTGTCGGCAAATTTTAATGATGGATTTGAAATTTTTTCTTCATTCGTTGCAACTGAGTCATAGAAGTCATGACTCTTATTCTCCAATCTTCCCGAGTCCCTAAAGCTGTGACATTCTTTCAAAAGATCCAAGTCTGCGTTCAGTTGATTTCGTTGAAAATTTGCAGGACACCCGTCTGTCGGGGCCTTAGTGCTTTCAGGACGCTCGTCGTTCTCAAGAATCGGCCCCTCTTGAAAGGGTCTCGTTTCTAAAGCGTTACTAGCGGAATCAGAGGTCATTGTACATATCTTCCCCTGAGCTTTTGCACTTAAATTTTCTTTACAGTTCTTCAGATCATTTAACATCTGCAAGTCATGTATGTATTTAACTTGCGAATCGATTTCTTCACATTTAATATAACTGTTCCCGTTTTCTTGCCGTGCAACGACTACTTCATTGTTATTAATACGTTCTTCATTGCGATTGCAAGGCTCAATTTCCGATGATGGTTCCAAGACTTTCGGCTGCGTAAGTGGGCGGTTCAACTCCTCGCATATTAAAAAGGCGCCTTGAGTAGGTTTTTCTGAAGTTCTTGATGTTGAAGCTGATGCTGAATCGTATTTTATACCTTTTGACAGCGGGCATGGCGAAATTTGTTCCTGCGGAAACAAAGACGGCGCACTTCTTGATAGTTTTCTGGCATGAGTCGCTGCAAAGAAATGTTAACATTTTTATTACCGCTTGAGCCTATGGGATATTTTATTGTTCTTTTAATTACGTAATAATTCGGTTGGGCTACTTTGAATAGCAAAAGTTTCGTCTTGACGGATGCGAAAGATACCTTGAATTTCCGCTGGACTTTGTGAAATCTGAGAAAAATTCATAAAAATATTATTATCATCGGTAAGCTAATTAAATTTCTGCATTCATTAGACGCGTCAAACGCGTGAAATACATTCAGCCTTCACGTCTCATTCTACTGTGGATCGATCTAAAGCTTATTTTTTCTGGTTTTTCTCACATTATATCCTATTACTTGGGAACGAATGAATATCAGTTTTATTATTGGCTTTGTAATATATAGTGTACAAAGACACAAACATGATGGACAGACCATGCAATGTAAATATATTCGATTACAAGTTGACCTTTTATTCCCCGTCCGCCTCCTCTGCCTTATTCTTTGTTTGCCGAGCACCACCCTCCACCACGCATATATATTCTCAATGATTTTTAGCGTTTAATCTGAAACGTAAGCCAGTCGCGTCTATAAAAACAACCACAAGATCAAAAAAAAAAAAAAAACAAAAAATTGTCGAAAAAATTAATTTTATTATTAATTAGGGTACACTATGGCAGGTGTCGAGTTATTTACAACCAATCGAATATAAGAGTGCATGCGTCATAAAATTACCGCCAATGTAGAGTGCAATGCAATTTTCTTTTACTCTTCACTGTGAAAAAAAACAAGCGATAATTTTGTGTTTTCTTAATAGATGTTTTTTGGGCATAAATAACAGGTAGACAGACAGGTAGCTGTAGTCTTCTCGCTTCATTTTGATTCATACGACAGTTTGATGGAGTGCTTCATTTATTTTACTAGAACATTAAATATCATTGAGTCTCGTATTGTTTATTGTTTTTACTTCCAACGACCGACCGACCATGCCCCAAGGCGAATATAAATTTCTTAGTTAATTCTTAGGCAATTTCACTTTTATTCCCCCCGATATCAGCGCTATATGATTTTTTAATTTTTTTTTTTCTTATAAATGTTTCCAATTGAACTAAGTGTCTAAGAGCGTTTAGCATGGGCCGAATTTCGGAGGCAAAGTTAAGAGAATCCCATACATTACCTGTTGCGAATAGCGTTTATCTTTAGAGAATATCCATGTTTTCCGTCGGCGTGGCAAAACCGACGGTGCGGTGACATACGTTCCTCCTTCGACGGTCGATTCGTTTTCGTTCGCTACTTGCTCGTTAGACGAACGATGCTTAAACCACCATATCTTTATGCCTAATATCAAGACAATCATGCACAAGAGCGTCCACAAGCTTAGGTAAAGTGTTATATCGAAAATATCTAAAACGAGTAAGCAAAGCAAGAACAAAAAGAAACAAATTTCTAACTCAAGTGAAAACGTAACATACACACAATAAGTACCACAGAAAAGAAGAAAAAGAAAAAAATGTATTTAAAAATGTGAGAAATAAAAACTCGTATAATAAGATGTATTGATAGGGCTGGTAGGGGTAGGTAGGTAGGTAGGTAGGTAGGTAGGTAGGTAGGTAGGTAGGTAGGTAGGGTGAAGAATAGTAACTAGTGCAAACATTTAATCGGAATATTCCAAATTGATTTTCTTACAACGAACTCTCCCCCTCTGAAAATCGCAAAGGTGCGCGACTTATTGATCGTAATTCTTGGTTAGATTGCATTCAGTTAACGATTTCTGGTATGAAAATCGCTTACGAAAAAAATACGAGAAGGAAATTGCGTTCGTTTTGAACTTTATCTTTTAATGTCCCCTAAATGTACTTGATTGGAATGGATGAAGCGAAGACCCACTCACTCGATTTCCTGATCGTATATTATATATTGTAAATATTTCAAGTCAATTATTTATCCAATAGTCCGGCCTTTTTTTTTGTTTCTTTTTTTTTTTTTGTCATTCAGCTGAATTTCGAAATTGTGTTAAGGAATCACACATAGTACACACAGTACGTCGTATGCGTCGTATGCATTTATATCAAAACTTTTATACCACTTATGGTGTATACGAAAAAATTAAAAATTCCACGATTTGTTTGCGCGAAATCTTACGAATCATAGCATTATATGTATATTGACTTTCGATAGAAGCTTTATTTGGAACGAGATTTATGCACATGGCGGTGTGTATTCAAGTAGGTAGTGAACGCATCAAATTGGAAAATGACGAAAGTTTATATCCAAGATATGTAACGCGTAACGCTAAGGCAAAAGAAGAAAAAGAGTTAATGATCTTCAATCGATTTACGACTAATAGTAGAGCACCACCGAATGAGATAATTTGCTAACCATTCTTTTAATTTTCGCAAAATTCCGTTCCCGAAACGGGTCTTCTGCGCTGTTCGCTGAATTAACGGCTTGAACACAAGCATACAGCTTAGGGTTATACCATATGGTTGGGAGTAAAAATGCGAGCGCGCCTATTGAAACCAGCTAGACCCTCCTCTTCTTAGTCTATGTATATAAAAAAAAAAAAAAAAATGAAAAAGTTGAAAACTTATCATCCAACCTTGAAGGTACCGATCAAAACGTTTACCTTACAGTCATTTGAGTCAAAAACTGAACACTCGTCTTGTATTTGGGAATAGAAAAAATTCGCTCTATCGCAAGATCGTAATTGTCGCACTTGTCGATTTGATTGATTACCTCGAGAGTTTGCTGCTTGATGATGATTATCCAAAATTATCATTTTGTAGTTGTTTTTTTTTTTTTTTTTCTTTTATTTATTTATTTTTTATTTTTTATATATAACATAAGCTTTAGTTCTTTGTTTGTGTCTTCTCTTCCCTGATTTTTCCGAGATTTTTCCGAGATTTTTACGCTATTTTTCGTATATGTTAACTTCACCGCAGCAGTAGACCTTTTGTTTTACGCTTCATTTTGTTCGTTTTGTTGTAGCTTTGGTTATAAGCAAAAAAAAAAAAAGATGTTTCTTTTTATCTTTATATTTCATTTATTTATTTTTTCATTTTTTCCAGCGATAGCTTTCCCTATATTTTTTTTTTTCTATTAGTTACTCAATAAAAAGCCCATTTATTTATAAGTAATTTTGTTACTCATTTTCAAGTGATTATTTGTAAGTTGTCGTGTACTTAGTTAAGAAACATATGTTTTTAATTTAAATTTTTTATTTTATATCGCGTATTATTAGTGTTTTCTGTAACGTGTGTTACTTAATGAATTATTAATACTCGTGTAACGAGAATTGGAATTGTTTGGAATTTTCAATGCAAGTAAAAGGAGTGCGGGAAGGGAGAATTTTTTTTATAGTTTTATTTATTTCATATATTTATTTATAGTTTACCCAGTGGCATCCATGTGGGCCGCTCGAATGTCAAATCGGTGGCTGAGCGACGTTTACCGGAAATACAAAAATTTCTCTTATCTCTGTTCAATTCAGCCGATGAGATAGCACACTCGGATCTGGTTTACACTTTCTTTCATCCATTGCTAAGAGATCAGCAAGAGGCGAATTTGGAAATGTCAAAAGTCAGAGGTGATGCATTTTTAATAAAACCTTTCACTTACCATATATATAGGGAATCGGGAATTAAACAAAAGACATTATTGTAACACTACGATTTTCTCTAAAAACACATATCTCTTGTCTGATTATGTCTTTATTTGGATGCCGGATTTGTCCGATATCCGATATATTTTCATTCTTACTATCCGTTGTGTTGTCTCAATTAATTCTATTTGTAAGAAATATACGATCGCGGAACAGTCTGTCAAGAGAAGAAGCGTACTTCCCGCAACTTCTATCAGCAACGAAATGAAACATAAAGAAATGTTCAAAAAAGAAGAAAAAAAAAAAAAAACAAATTACATCAACATCGATCTTGGGTAGATAGCGTTTTGAAATTTATTATAATTGCATAAAACATTTTCAGTAAATATGTCCGAGTTCAGTTTATTGAGACGGTGCTACTGTTCAACATGAAATCGTAGTGTATTGCCGCGGTAAAGTTTTCTGATTCGTTTTTCAAAACTTATTTTTAAATAACATTTTCAGAGGTACGTCCACAAACGTGGCGGGAATATAGCAACGAAGTAGGTCAGTTAAAATTATCTCTGCAATATCGTCGCGAAGTTTTGACGGTAATGGTAAGTTACAAGACAACTTTGTATTTGTGTTAATTGAAATCAAAAAAAATCAAATTTTTTATCAAATATTTTGCAGATACATCACGCGAAAGGTTTGTCTTTGCTGCAGGGCGGTCAAGAACCCAATACCTATGTTAAATGCTATTTGAAACCGGACGATAAAAAGGCTACGAAACGTAAAACAAAAGTAGTTCGCAAAACTTGCGTGCCGAGCTATATGGAAACTGTAAGTGCTTAATAATATTGAGAATTCCTTAGCTACGCTATAAACATTTTTTTGCTTATACTATATCTTAATCTTAGTTGGAGTATCGCATGCCTTTGGAGGTAATAAAAAATCGCGTTTTACATGTCACTGTATGGTCCCATGACACTTTACAAGAAAATGAATTACTCGGTGGTTTTCAAATCGACTTGAGTCAATATGATCTGCGCAAAGAGCTGATTGATTGGTTTCGTTTGGGTTATATGTCACGTTATTGATAAATAATAAAAATATCTATTAAATCATTTCAATTGTTTAAGGAATTGTTGTTTAAAGAAATATTGAATATAATATATATATATATATATATATATATATATCTATTTATGTATATATATAACATATTTATTCATTCATATACATGTGTATGTGTTCGTCTTTGAATTTACATTGCATTCCAAATTTTAAATTTCTTTTAGAAGAAAGCACAATAATCACTATTATTATCTTTATTATTTTTAAATAATATTAACGTCTTTATTAAATATCTTTAATATCATCAATCTCAAATGTTTTTGATCTACTTTTAAAATTTTTCTACATATATTTAGTATTTCATGATTTTTGTGAATAATTTTATTAAATTCATTATACATATGTTAAAATCTAATGACATTTTCTTTACTTTATTTTATTTAAATTTATATAACTTGTCTAATTTACTTTTTCTTCTTCTTGTTCCGTTTTTTTTTTTTTAACTTTACACGAGTAACATATGTTTTTTTGTTAAAATAATTGCTTTATTCGCTTTATTAGTACGTCCCTATGTCCAGATACTCATATACGATTGCGTATCGGGAGTGCATACTTCAAAACAAATTGTTTTTATTTTTTTTTCTTATTTGTCGCGAATTGTATTTGTGTGTTATTAGTTAAAATATTTAAAAAGATTATGAATTATACAAAATTAAAAAAAAAAAAAAAAAAAAAAAAAAAAAAAAAAAAAAACTAATTAAAATACAAAGCTGGTTTGTTTTTCTTTTCTGCTCATTGTTTGGTTTTGCTCCGCTCAATTTCGCTTATCTTGCATTCTCTTCTTATCAACAAAATTGCATACGATCGTTAGTAGGAAAAGTGCATGAATTGCTCTTTTTTATTATTATTTATTAATAATTTTCGTTTTGCTTATAAAACTTACATTTATATTATAGATATATTCTTATCGCGTTTGGAATGGTCTCGTTAGCTAACGGCTAAAGTTTTGTCATGACACAAAAATCCATTAGAACATAATATATAACATGGCACCACCTTGATGATAGTTTCGAGACCACTCTAATCACATGCAAAATTTTCAATTATATGCAAATTTGATGTTTTTTTCAAAATATCGCAAAAAAAAAAAACACTGATTTAAAATAACAAAATTCAAAAGCAAACGAACTAATTTATATTTCACAATATGTTCTGTAATGCGAAACAAAGGTGTTCCGTAAATGATGTCTGACGGTGAGTAAAAAGAGAAAAATCTGAAAATATTAAAACGTTAAAACGTTGGTGCGGTTGTGTGCACATTACAAACGAAATTTTCAATCGATCTACTTTTTATTATATCAATCGAGAGGACGTCAGTTTCTGAATTAATGTAAGAATGTCTGTCTGTCTGTCCGTATTTAATGTTCACTGATATAATTTTTTCCAGCTTACAGTTGGCATATTCGGGGCATTTTGTGGAAGTCTGGTAAAAAAATATGTTTTGAATCCAGAACGAATGCTACTTCGGACCGTTTTTATAAGCACTTCGCATTTTGAGAAAGTTGCTATACGAAAAAAGTTATGCGTATTTCATATTTCCGAAAAAAAAAACCGCCGATGAAAAATAGTTTCTAGGATACCAAAAAAAAAAAATAAATGTGATAAGTTTTGATGAGGTGGGATCACAGTGTCTTGAACCCCCTCCTACGTATATGCTCCCATAAGAAATAAAACCTACTATGGTAAGAAAATCTAATTTCTAATATTTTTCAATGAAAATTGGGCCGATACATCATTGAATTGATATACAAATTTACTAAGGCAAGCTTGCGCTACGTATGTATATGTTTCGAGTCCTACATATATGAGCGCTCTCATGCCAAACGTTCGCCTTTATTATGTACGACAAAGAGGGCGAGTTTGATGACGAATATGGGCGAGGATAAAGTAGTGCAGATTGTTCAGTAATCGGCTCTTGCCGACTGTTTTTCTTTTTTGGATTTCGAAGGGTGAAAAAAATGTCGGCATATCACAATGCACATACATGCACCGTGCACAGCGCGAATATCATAAGCATTCACCAGTTGTCGTAATTAGTTAGCGAAATTTAGTTGTGCGAGTCTTTGATCTCTTTAAATCGCCTCCTGCTCTAGCCAACCCGTCAATACTGTCGATTAAATCAAGATTTTAGAAGATCGAACATAACCTCAACATTAATCGACAATTGTTTTTTTTTTTATTCTTATATACAAATTCACTATCTTCGTCAACCGCTTATAACTCTTCGAAGGCTCCTAAAGTATTATACATACGCATATAGATTTGATTAGTTTAAGATGCTAAGCCATCTGAGTAAATGTATGTTTGCTTTTATTATTGCTATTATTATTTTTATACCCATCACCGAAGGACGAGCGGTATATTCATTTTGTCAAAACGCTTGCAGCGTCCACAAGGAAGCATAAGAGACGCCATAAAATATATTTATTTTTGATCAACAGCAAATTCTAAATTGATTTAAGCACCTCCCTCTGTCCGACTGTGTAATGTCTGTTGTAAACATTCCCCTGGCCGCATCGACACTAAAAAGATTGGCAGAAACATTGGAAGTACCTGCACGCCGGCTGGCATTGAAAATGGGCGAACTCGGTCGAAGCACACGCCCAGAGCAACGCGGAAAATGAGAAAACCTCTGTTTTTCAAAAGGAATGAAAAATTGGGTTTTTGATCGTTACTCATAAACTAGAGCAAATAAATGTATAAAAATTTGAACGCACATTCATGCGCAAAAATGGAAAGAATTGACCACGCCTAGTCAATATGATAGTGTATTAAAATTTAAATTTTTTTATACCTTCATAAGGCGCAGAATCCCATAAAGTATATAAATTCTTGGCTAGTTTCAAATTTCAAATGCACCTAAACATGTCCGTCTGTACGTCTGTTCACCCGTCCGTCTACCTAACTGTGTAGTATATTTGGTAAATATTCTCCCGTTCGCAAAAATGAAGATGACGCCTCAAAATATGCTAAAGAAATTGGAAGCAAATTAAACTTTTCAAATGGACATGCCTTGAACGCCCACGTGTCTATGCGACAAGAACTTGCATTTTGAAAATAAGAAAAGTCAGTACTGCCCGCTCCATATTGTACTTACATACATACGTACTTTATTTCTTTTTTACGATAACGGTAATGTGTATAAAAGATTCGGTCAGGACCGAATATAATTCTCCTACTTGTTCTTTTTTTTTTGCCATAATTATGCATACTTTGAAGAGAATGAGATTCGTCTACATCCATGGCTTCCAGAGTTAATAAGTTGGAGTAACCAAGAAACACACGGCAATTTCAATACTACCGAGCGGAATATTCGTACAAATAAATATTTCTCAGAGACCTCGAACTTAAGTCAAAATTGTTTTGAATATTCAAGATTCATCGCATAAATCTTTTTTCGTGAAGATTTATTTATCGCGTTCTGTAATGCCTGTAGAGATCTGTTGTACTCGCCCATGCCCCTAAACCTTCAGTTTAATGACTTTTATAAATCCCGCCATCTTCCTTGGATCGGGGCACCATACCGTGTCCGACTCGCCCAACCCATGATGTCTGCAGATGGCCTCACCTTCACATAGAATATGATAGGACGTCTCCCTCGCCCGTTGGCATAGTCTGCATGAATCCTTATCGGACATATCCATGTTTTTCAGCTGGTACCTGAGGGAATTATGTGGCACGGTGCCGAAACATGTGACTAAACGTAGGTCGCTTCTTCTTAGCTTCAGTAGTTTATGTGCCATAGCGGAAGATTTTATGCCATTCTCTTGCACATTGCTTCCGTGGCCAATCCGAGTTCTGTATTTCCAGTTAGACGGTATTTTGTTATTCTACTTTTCAACATAAAAGAAAAGAACATTAATCTTTTCTAAAATTTACAACAAATCATGATGACAAAACTGATTACGTGTGTAATCGTCATATATGTCCATTTCATTAAATTACGTCATTTCTTTAACGCCTGCGTGCTTTAACTTGTTGTTCTCAGAGTCCCAGCAGTGAAAGGGATTTAATTTTTCAAAGACATGCTTAAATCTGCTATAGAAAAAAGTATAGCTGCACGAGACCTCATCGCTCACGGCGACCCCTTTACTAAAAAATGAGGGCCTTACAGCCTTGGGGTTGATTAGCTCCTTGGCAATAAGTTATAGGGCTTTTTCAGTTACCGATAGTTCACCAGAGGTAACTTGGAGAATATGCAGCGGCTTCGAACGAGTGAGATCAGTACATCGCCTTAAGTGCCTATTTTGAAAAGTTTGGATTTTTTCGGGTATATACTGGGGAAGTTTGCAGGTCGCTAAAAGTGCGAATTAAATTTTCGAACGGATCAGCAACTTGTAAATCAAGGAAGCTTTACTTGCGTGCGGACCTGTTTGGTTATTAATTGACAGCTTAATTAATTTGGAATCAGACTGGGACAATTTTTGAATGCGTCTTCATTATGATTACGGAATGTTAAACTTGAGTTGATGGTGATATCAAAATATCGAAAAGACGTGCATTGGTTGATCTTGATTCCATTGATGAATAGACTGACAGCCAGCGGGAGAGGATTTTTTTTTCGATTGTAAGACCAATGAGAAGTCGTTGTGTGAGAAGGGAGTGACATTGTCAAAAATCTAAGATAGAGTAGAAGAAACAAACGGGATGCAAGCAGATATGTGACTTTTGAGAAAGTCCGGATACCTTTTATTGTCAATATCAGTACAGATACGAAAACTCGAAGAATCACGTTTTGTAGCGCGATGACTTTTTATGAAATTCCTAAAAGGCCGAGAGTCGCCACTAGCACGAAGATTGTCAATAATGCGTGCCCGATGCTTTCTTTTCGCCTTTCTTACTACCGTATTCCACTCTTTGTGGATCTCAATATATTCTGAAAAATTGAAAGGGGTGGTAAATTTGTTCACTTTCGTTTTTAAAGCTTTACGTTTGCGATAAAGACTTGTGAGGGCAGCGTATCACCAAGATTTTGAGGAGAAGGATCTGATGTCATGGAAATTGGTTTGCATAGCTTTTAGTTCCGCTTGAGAAGTGTTTTGAATATAAGAGATATCAGGGACAAGAGATACCATTGACAACTTGTTGAACAGACATCTACGCGATTTTAAGTAATTAATTTTTCGGAAGTGGTTATCACATGTATTGAATCTGATGGGCGCATGATGGCTTTGCGTAGATAAGCATTATTGATATGTCATTTGAAGGAGGAAAATGTCGAAGTTTACGACGATGAGTTTTTGGAAGAGGTATAGAAAGTACGGCAAAGGTTATTTAGGCAGCGAAAATTACTTGATCTGATTATATCGTTGTTGTGTCTCCGTAAACGTGATGTCTGGAATTAAAATCGCCAAGAACGACATTAGTAAAACAGTCAAGAATGTCACATAACCCAAACATTTCGTTACGAAATGAATTTAAATATCAATTTGTGGCGGCAAATATAGAGAAGCGATCACAATGACAAAGGGACTATATTTGAAGCAGATGCCTTTTCTGACAAGAACCCCAAGTGCACCAAAACCGTTGACTCGGTATTTGACGGCCGCAGCGTAGTTCGTAAGTTTAAGGACTCAACTGAATTGGCTTATTACCACGTTATTTATAACGTTTTGCTTCTCAAAAGGAATATTTTATTATATGAAACAAATTCCCTATGTTCGCTTTTGTAACTTGTAAAACTTGTAATCATAACTGTAGATGTAAACAAACCGCAGCTTTACAACCGCAAAATTGTGATTTTTTGACCAGGGTTGTTATTCATTGTTATGAACGAACTTCTTTAAGATATGCAGAACTGCCAACGTGAATGTGAAACTTTGTCAATTAAGTCCAAATACAACGTTGTAAAATCTCGGAAAGGTGAACCACAATATTAGAGACATCTCGCTCGCAAATTTTAATTTTCTTAAATTTTGTTGCATTTTCACCTATAATCGTTTTTAGTATTTTAGAAGAATGCAAAATCGAAATATCTACTGAATGTATTTTAAAGTTTTCCTATACTTAGTCATGCGAGTTTGGCGGGTACAGCGGGTACACCTGAAAACGTATAAAGGACGATAAAACAACATGAAATAAGGACATGACATAAAATCAAATGAAAATCACTAAATGTGAATATGGAAAGTAAGAGAAAGGGAGAGAGAAAGAAAAAGAGATACTGAATGAGAGAGCAAGATTAATGGAGAGAAAGCTAGAAAAAGAAAGAGAGAGAGAGAGAGAGAGAGTGTGCTTAGTGCCCAAAAATTATTAAAAAAAATTAAAAAATAAATTCAAAATGTGAACATACGCGCAGCTCCTTATTCTATGAATACAGTTACAAATCTTTTATTAATTATATATGAACGTACACGTTCTTTAAATAAAAATTCAAATAAAATAAAACTGGAAAAGTAGCAAAAACAAGTGGCAGATTTACCGGTAAAATATAAGGAAAGTGTTTAAAAAATATAAAATTCACTTATAGGGGTGGAAGTCGTATTATATATTTTCACGAGGCAATTCATGTTTCAACAGTATGGCTGACATTCATTAAGTTGCAACTTGATTCTAACATAATGAAACGTCAGTCAGTGGAGGGCAGGATACATAGCCGGTTGTATTTCTTTCCACTCTATTTTTCTCTTCTTTGGGGCGTTTGAATAAGGAAGGTTCCAATGTGAAACACTAAAGAAAACTTTTAAATAATTTTAACATTCATGTAGGCGCATCTTAAAACTATCAAAAAAAAAAAAAAAAAAAAAAAAAAAAGAAAGGATGTAAGACATAACAGTTACTATTAAGA
>KK502405.1:2990778-3018803 GCA_000688735.1 Glossina austeni | reverse complement strand
GGGGCGTTTGAATAAGGAAGGTTCCAATGTGAAACACAAAAAAAAATTAAAAAAGTGCTTTATAGTTCATGAATACATAAATAAAACCAAAAGAAAGAAAAACAAAATATTTGAAAATGTGAAAGGATGTAAGACATAACAGTTACTATTAAGAAAAATTTATAAACTGTTATAATATAATAAAGGAAAGTGTGCTGCTTTCTTTCTTTTTGCTTCTGGAAATTTAAAGGAAGACAATTAAACAAAAAAAAAAAAAACAAAAAAAAGGACAAGCACTTTCTATGGTTGTTTTACTCTAACGTATTGATATAAGTTACTGTTATAATAAAGTAGTAAAATCCAACCGAAGGCCAAGAAATAAAAATATAATCGATAGCATTATATATTGTATAATCAGCGAGTATTTTCTCTCGTTTTCTCTCTTCTTGTCCATCGCTGCGTGCCCTTACTTCCTACACTAAATTCTAACGGTTAAAGTTTCGACGAGTTTTTAGTCGTTAAATGTAAGTGATGAATTGTAACAGTAATTGTGTAATTTTTTATTCGTTAGCATAAAAATATCTATTCGTAACTTGAACGCTCTATTGAATTGAACGTAAAACGGCAACTCTCTTACTTTGCTCCGATTACAAAGACAACATCTCTTATATATATATATATATATATATATATATATATATATATGTCTGAATTGCATTGAGTGTTCATAGCATAAACGCATCATCATGTAATATGTTATAATAATTTAAAACAAAACATCGCATTCGCATTAATCTAATCTAACGATTTTAAAACATTATAAAGTGAGAAGTAGAGAAGAGTATCAGAAATAAATATGTGAAATTGGATATTTTGAAACTGTATTGAAAAAAGTTAAAGTTAAAGAAAACCAAAAAAAAAAGAAAAAAAAAACTTAAGAAAAAAAGAAATCAATTAGAATCAATTAATGATGAGAGAAAATGAATCGGTGGTGTAAAAATTTTGAACTCCTCTTAATCGAGAAATGGAAATAATTTTCACGCTCAGTCATGTTATTAAAAAAAAAAAAATAGGTAAATTATTACAAGTAAAGCAACTAAAATTTATAACATATTTTTAAGGGAAAAGAAAATAACCTATGTTTGCTTGAAAGTATTTGAAGCATATAGTTTACGTTTACTCTACGTTATGCATACATATACATACATACATATATATATATATATATATATATATATATACTTTGTCATAATATTGTCTTGTATGAGTATATACATACTTAGTCTCTCTACGTGATTATAATAACTATTTTTCTGTTAGGTTTTTTTAATCAACCCATCAATGCATAATATCCTATCGAGTGGCTGGATTCACTAAACCACCAGCAACAACAATAATAAGACAATGAAATACTACTATATATTCCTAAGGCAGACTGTAACTGACTGTAAACAGTTAGCCATCGTGCAGGAGATTTACTACATAGCGTAACCATAAAAATAAACTACGAGAAGTAAAAGCAAAAGCAAAAGCAAGAGCAAAAGAAAAAATATGAAGAAAAGCGTAGGGAGAAACAAGCGAGTATTTCCCTATTTCAGATAGTAGATGTAAAGCAGGAAGAAAGCCAAAGAAGAAAAAAAAAAAAAAGGAAGAGAAAAAAGAAAATTTAAAAAAGAAAACAAATATTCACTCATACGATAATAAACTGTAAACTGTTTCAAGCTCATTCATCATCAGGTCTGTTAAAAAAATAAAATCATATATAGCAAGCAGTAACTAAAAACTCTCTTAACACTTGCCCGAGTTAGCATCGCAGCGGTTATGTATATATATATATGTATGTATATGCGTATGTATGCATATGCATATATGTATATGCACGTTATTCGAAATTGTGCTCGGAAAACTGTTATTTAGGATAAAACATTAAAAGGTAATAAAACTATTTCCCTTTCTTTTACATACTTTCGTATAATATTGGCCGTTAAATATAAGTTCGAAGTTTTTCTTCAAAATATTCATTAAGTCATAGCCATACTTTTGCTGTTATAAGGTTTCCTAATTTTTTTTTTTCTATAAAATGAACATTTAATTAAAGATGAAGAATTTTAGTAAAAATTAAGCTTCTAAGTGTTCATGAATAAGTTAATTATTACGATATTTAAGTTATGCACACGCTTTACCGTCATCACGATGTTAGAGGGGAAACGATTAAAGTTTTGGTTGTCTCAACAGCAATTATTGATATATAATTGATCAAGTACAGCGTGCAGCTCCCCTACACGGCGCTTACATTTTGGTGAGTTTGCGAAGCGTTTCTCATTTTTCGAAAATAAAAATAAAAACAAAACAATAAGGAAATTCTTTCAGTTCATGTTCACGCTTAAAATACAGGTCTCGAACAAATATCGGTGAAAGTTTCAGCTTTTATTCAAGTAGGGCACACTATATGTCATATTTGATTCATGTGCGTACAGAAAACCAACTGCAACAAAATCTATAGAAATTTATTCACACTCATCCAATTGATATCATAGCTTTTTTTTAGTGTACTCTACGATAAAAGAATAGTTTGTTTTTTTTCTTGTAACATCTACTAACTTGCATAGGTGTTTGCAAAAGTTTTGGTCCATTTTTCACTTTAAAAAGGCATTTATTGTGGAAAATTCGTAGAATATACATTAATAAAAATAGTTTCCATCATTTTCCACAATATTTTATAATATTTTTGGCAACACGGAGATATGATGCCGAAAGAACTTATATTGGTTTGGCAGCGATCCACTCACCGACCCATTTTTGCCTCCAACATCAACTTTGCGGATCCGCGTGCCCGTCAAGCCATGCTTCACCGAACTGAACAAGTGATAATCAGGCGGTGCCATGTTTGGTGAGTACGCTCGACGTGGCAGAACCTGGACAACTCTTGCAACAAGCAGCCAAAAAATCGCATTTTCAGTCAATTCGTGTCGCCAGCTTTAAGCCGTTGAAGTCAAAACCGATAATTGGGATATGGTGGAGCAGCATCACCATAAGCCTATGAACGTGTTTGATGGGCTTCGACAGCAGGTTTCTTCAAATAAACAACAGGAGTAATGAATTTGGAAGAACCAGAATCTTCTATCTTCTTCTTCTATCGAATTCAACCGTTACTGGTTACACTGTTACTTGCTATTTCTTTATCATTTTTACCGGTAGAAGTCGCTGATCAAAACGTCTGACACCTACGATTGTAATGTTCAAGATTCCGTTTAGGGGATATCGCCTACGTAGGCCTACAGTACGAATATATTAGGGGGACCCATAAGTAATCAATTATTTTGCATTCATAGACAAATTGTTTTTTTGAAATGACATTTTTTTTTTTAATCGTTTATGTAATCACCGTCGGTTGCGATGACTTGTTGCCATCGTTTCTGCAAAAGTTCAATCCTCCTCTTCAAAAAGTGGGGTGGGCGTGACTTAAAATATAACTCGCGGTGCGTTTGGACATCGGACAAGAAATTAAAATTTTTATTTCCTAACGAATGTTCGAGTGACCCGAACAGATGGTAGTCCGACGGTGCTAGGTCTGGTGAGTATGGAGTGTGCGGTAGAAGTTCCCAGCCTAACTGCTTAATTTTCTCTTGAGCAATCTTCGCTGCATGGCCTTTATTTATTGGCCTCAGACAACAGGTGTGGAATCCATTTACCTTGTCTATGTAAATTGCCAATTTCTTTTAAATGCCTTTGTACGATGGGCCAGGTAGACCCAAGGCTTCTTGATAGTTCCTGTATAGTTAACCTTGGATCGAACGCCACCAGAAATTTTAAGACGTCGTTATCGAATTGACCTGGGCGTCCAGTTCGATGCTTATCTGACAGGTCATAATCACTTGCAGCAAATCTTCTGAACCAACGTTGACACTTGTTGACCTTCAAGACATCTCCATATATGTCGCAAATTTTGCTTATTGTTTCCGTGGCACTTAAACCGGCGTTAAAATGGAAAAGTACACAATTACGAATATGGCTCTCAGAACGTACAAAGTCCGCCATTTTATTACAGGGCTACAAAAAAAATTTATATTTTTGGGAATAAATTACTAACAAACTGGTTGAAGGATAACACCGAAAAAAAGTATGCTTACATTTGTCTGATTGCCGCAGGACTAATGAGAAATGTTATCTTGCGTAAATAATTGATTACTTATGGGTAACCGTAATATATTTCTTATCTTATCTTCTCTTTGTTACAGTCATTAAGTCATTGAATCAATTTTAGTAAAAACGTGCGCACCTGTAAGGCTTGTTTTGGGAGCTATTTCGAAATCAAAGTCCAGAGTTCGAAGTTTCTATAAAAATTCTTAAAAATCCTCAATTCATTTAAATCACATGAATTTTTGTCTTCTCGTAAAGAGCGTAACTCAAAAAGCTTTCTTTCCAACACAAATGCATTCCTTTCTCGATTTAGCTAAAACCATGCGTTCATTTCATCTAACTGTTCATTGTGCCCTGCTCGCCATTCGCTGCCGCGGTTTGGGTATTTTTGTTAATAGAATGTACGACGCAACGTACGAGACCACTAACAATAACCTATTGTTGAGACCTATTGCTGAGAAATATTTCGGGATAAAAATCATTTATTTCCTCGATACAGCCAAGAATTCATTTGCGGTTGTCGTTGATAGTAACGAATGAGTTCGTCCTTTTTTGTTGTCACCGCCCACTTGTGGATGCCCCCTGTACGCGTGTAGCTACCATGCTCGGCAGAGGGACCGACATGACAGACAAGACAGAATTCAGTGTTTGACTTCCATCCGTACACGTTGGTCGTCAATATCGGTTCATTCAATCCATTATTACTAGCCTTTGTATAAAAATGGGTCCTTCCTTCCGCTTAAGAACGCTCGCATCATCTCGAAGAAGTTGCGATTTTGAAACTTACCTTTACACATAAAAATGTTATATGAGAGTGCGGTCCCGATGGAATCTAATAATTTCCATGCGTGCAACTTCACATATAAGCGCCAAACTTTTATTATTTCAATCCAATTAAAGTTTGTACGTCTACCTGTCTGCTTATTTTCCCGTCGATTTGAATTGTATATCAACGTGTTTTTGAGTTTACCGTATGGATCGCTCCAAATGACTTAAACCGGATTATTCTCATGAACACTCCCCGTATCACTTCTCCATATTTAAAAAAAATGAAAATAAAATTTTTTCAATTTTTTATTCTTCCCAAGAAAATTCGGTGGAAAATAGTATTAATATATATTACTATACTACTACTATACTACTATATATGTATTAGTATATACTACTAGTAGTAGTAGTAGTAGTAGTAGTAGTAGTAGTAGTAGTAGTAGTAGTAGTAGTAGTAGTAGTAGTAGTATGAATTCTCTCTCATATAAGTTTTTACAAAAATAAAGCCTTTAGATGGCAACAACTTTTCATTTTTAACGCTTTATAATGAAAATTCATTCAGTATAATAGTTTGGCCCCGTATTCCGATTTC
Organism: Glossina austeni; assembly: GCA_000688735.1. NCBI lineage: Eukaryota > Metazoa > Arthropoda > Insecta > Diptera > Glossinidae > Glossina > Glossina austeni. The sequence goes on along the minus strand of KK502405.1, from coordinate 3,013,324 downwards.
TTCGATAGAAAGTTTGCGATGAAAAGAAAGTTTTAAGCAACATGACGGAAGTAAATGCATTTGCATTAGGTGAGGTGGTGTAAGATCGTTTAGGTCGAGTCATAAGTAACTTCTGTTTTTTATATCAGACATCAATTTTGCTTTCATTCGCCAGCTACCGCCTACCTTAGCGCTATTGCCGTGTTTGTGTAAATTCGCAAAGCAAAAGGTTAAGAGAAACAGTTGACTCTTACATGCGCCATATAAGGCGGTTGACAGAAGACTAACTGAATACAGTGAAAAGATCGGCAAGTTGTTGTGGGTAAATGCGAACAATAGATTGTACGCCCCACCTTCATCGGAAGTTACTTATGACCCGATCTTATACTTGATCATCGAGTATGGACGAAAAGTGCCATAAAGGACGCTGTTGAACGTACAAAAAAGGGAGAGAGAAAAGTAAACTTGATATAAATTATTTATATAATTCACAAAGTGGATGGAATAATAAAATCAAGTAATAATGGTTTCCGGGCTGACTGGACAGCGAAAGCTGCAATTATTTATTATTCACTATCCAACAACTACTTGAGTGTAAGATAGAAAAATTAGTTGAAAATTTGTTCACACTTCGGAATAAAAAAAAAAGATTTTCAAACAAAAAAAAATTGATAAGAAAATTCGGCTTGAAGTGAAGCGTTTGACAACCACCATCACAAACCAGCGCCAAGCAGCATACGTTCAAAATATTTCAGTAAACTTGGTTGTGTCAGTTGATTGACGCTTTTCACATAACATATTTTTTGATTCTTACAAATTTAACGTAAAATCTTAGGTCATTTTTTCACCGCAATTTGCGACGGTCTTTAAGACCGTCTTTCCAACTTGCTTTCCAGCTACTTTCCGAATATTCGTGCAATAATGAATTGAATGAATGAGCTCTGCTGCAGTTCGCCGAAATGCGATGCATTGTTGAGCGAAGTGTAAGAACAGTGAGAGACTGCGAAGATAGTAAGTGTGCTCGGCGCATAAGCACACTACAATATATATATAAAAAAAGAAGAAAGAAGAGTATGGCGTCATGGGGCACTGAGAGGCAACATTGTCCAAGAGCATTTAATATTTTTTTTTATAGATAAATTCATGCACTATCGTTAACCGTTCCTTTGCGACATGTAAATATTTTAACGGATGGGAAACTATTTTTCTTCCTTCCACTTTATGTATATGCAACGATAGATATTTTGTTGAAAATTGTAGAGGCATTACTAGATCTATTATGACCGCCTGTGAAGGCACACAAGGCGGACGTTATCTACACTGACTTTAGTGACGATTTGGATAAAAACTTTCTCGCAATTATTATTATGAAAATTACGTCGCTGGCCGCTGGTCGCTGGTCGTTGGTCGCTGGTCGTTGGTCGACTGGCCAGACAAACACATGTACGTTTCTTTTTCCTTTTCCTTTTCCTTTTCTTTCTCTGCTCTCTGTCTTTTCTCAAATACAATATGAAGTGTTTTGCTTTTTAGATTTCTATTCATGTCTCTCGTGTTGAATCTTGAAAATTTAATCTTTAAGCGTTAATCTCTAATAATCATGTCACTCAATTTAAGCTTTTAATCCCAAGAGTTTGTCTCGACTGAGTTCCGCTGAATTTAGTTTGCAGCTGAATAAAAACTAATGTGATTGCAATTCGCCCTCTTTTCTATGGATATTCCTTCGACGAAGGCGATAATGAAAGTCACGCGGTTCAGTTTTTCATTTCGAAACCCCAGGGGTTTGATCGATCAAAAGGCGACATATTCGGATGAAGTTTTATAAAATTTATTTGCGTATAGAATAAGAATATTTTTGGATTTTGGTGCAAAAACAAATGCTGTGAACTCTCTCTCTCTCTCTTTCCTGGGTCAAGATGTTCTACTTTCAGTCATAGAAGAAGTTTTTAAATACAATTTATAATAAAGAAGAAAAGTTTTCTTAAAAGCTTTATAATGAAAAAGTTGAAATTCTTCTACCATAGAACGTGTTGAGGATGTTTGATGTATGCGAAATTTCAGATGGCGAGCCCTAATCCAATCTACTGAAGTGCGCAAGAGATTCGCTTCGAGGTATCAAATCTATAGAATTTCAGTTTACATTTATTATATATATGAGCGACAGGGGGACACACATTCAGTTAGTAAGTCTTTGCTTGTTCACGAAATAATTTACTTTAGATCGGATTAGCACTGATCAAGTCCCAGATTGCTATCGATATTATCAATTGTGTGTACTGTGAAATGTGTTTTCAAAAGGTGGCGGGAGGGAAGGTATGCTAAAATTGTTCAAACGCTTGAGACGTCGTGGATATAAGCATGAATATCCTTAATTAGTGTTAAGAGTCGAAACGATTTGGTTACGTCCAACACTGTGTGGTGTATGTGAAAATCATGGAAATTAAAAAATTTGATTTGAGATTTTTTCAAGGGCACGAAGATAAATTTCGCCAAGACACCCACCATTTATTTATATATATATTTATAATTAAGATATATATTGGATTTGGAAGCCTAGTCCGGCCATAATGAAAAACGTAAAATATTTTTGTAAACAACTCCAGGCTCAGTGTTGTTCAAAATAGTTTTCGAAAGAAAATTTTTGAATTTTTTTTTTTACTCATTCGAGAGGTATTTTCATACAGATTCACGTGATGTAGATGAGATTTTCTAGTTTGGCCGCACTGGCGTCTCAAATTTTGTCTATTTTTCTATACCCATTTTTCGTTAGCACATCAAATTTCAAAGAATTGTTAAAAATAATTCCCCATAAGCAGAATTTGAATTTGTTTGCTTTGCTCGAACGCTATTCTCATATAGATTGACATGAGTTGTCCACAAAAATATTTTACGTTTTTTCATATGAACCGAATCCAAACTATATCTTAATTTTAGATACTTAAGAAAGCTCTCTTATGAGGTTTACAGACCCCGTGTCTGTTAAAGGACGTGGTAGGTGTCTTGGCTTAATTTTCCCTTAAATCGTTGATAAATTTTGGTCTGAAAGTTATGAGATGATGTCAAAATCTAAAGTTCGAATATCAGATTACGTGGAATAATCCGGCCATTGTTACCAGGAAACCATGCATACACAGGTTGCGGAATATCGACTATAGAGAGCTGCCAAAGTGAAAAAAAAAATTATTTGATATTAAGTGAAAGGAACGTTTCATCATCCCGCGCCCGAATATTGTGACACAAGATGACGTTGGCTGTGAACATACTGGGGTCAAGCTGAATGTATCTTTTTGCCTGTCGTTTTCTTCCTATCTTTTTTTGCGTATTTCTTTTCTTTTGCTTTTTTATTTTATTAGAGTTTCATGGGTGTGTGCGTCTGTGTCAAATATTTTTGCAATTAATGTATTTTTTGGGATTTAATTAAAATTTCGTTTCATAATCTTTGCCTGTTTGTTCAACATCGCCCGAGAGAAGGGCTTTCTCTGAATCGCAAAATAACAACAACAATTTCCAAAATTCCGAGAATTTGTGCTTAGAACTTTGACGGAAGGATTAGAGACCCCACAAAGTACGTAATTTTCTCGATCAGCATCAAATTCCAAAGCATGTCCATTTTTGCGTCTGTCCGCCCGTCCGTCTGATTGTCTGTCCTTCTATCCAGTGTCTGTTGGAAACATTCTGCTGGACGCAAAAATGAAGCTATCGACTTCAAATTTGACAGACACATTGGAAGTTCTTGCACGCCGGCTGGTATTGAAAATGGGCCAAATCGGTCGAAGCACACGCCCACAGCATCGCAGAAAATGAGAACACCGCTGTTTTTCAAAATAAATAAAAAATTGGTTTTTTTCTCATTACTCATAAACTACAGCAAATAAATGTACAAAAATTTGAACGCATATTCTCTGGGCGATGTTGTAGCATCTGTGCACAAAAATGGAAAACATTGACCACGCCCATCCAATTTAATTGTTTTTTGAATACCTTTACGAGGCGCAGAAACAAGCTTCAAACATCCCATAGAGTATACAAATTCTTCACTAGTTCCAAATTTGGAATACACCTAAACGTGTCCGTCTGTCCATCTGTCTGTTTGCCCAATGTTGTTGCAGTATTGTTGGTAAACATTCTGCCGTTAGCGAAAGTGAATATATCGCAAAGGACACGCCTACAATGCCCGTATGCCTATACGACGGGAAATTTTATTTTGGAAATAGAAGAAATCAGCCGCGCGCCCACTCCATACTATGGGTCATGAGAAGTTTGTTCTTTTACTTGCTTTGTCTTTCTTTGGGGTAAACGATGATGGGTATAAAAGATTCGGTCCCGACTGAATTTCTCATTCTTACTTGTTAAAATTAGAAAACAGAAAGCAGGGAAGCAGCATAAAATAAATTGTGATGATCGTCATTAATACGTCATTTACTGTCCTTATGGATTATATCAGATATCATGTTATATAAGCAAATAATAACTGAACGAGCAAATTTCTATTCACTTAAAAAAACCCAGAATCGTATGCAATGTTGTTTTGCAAACCTCTCATAGAGTGTGACATCATATCAAGATATCATTAACAGAATCTTTGGCCTCACAAATAATGAGAGAATGAAAGAGCAAGCAATTAAATCGTTGCTAATTAATTCGAAAGCTAGCATTTTCATCGACAGTAGAAAACACCAAAAGTCGCTGATATTTCACTGCCTCTTACTTTACGTTCGAAACGCTTCTTGGCTGCTCCGCATAATACGTTTTGTTCTCTCTGATAACTAATTCGGATTTTGAGAAATTTCTTGGCCCCGTCTGTTTATTGTTTAGTTTTCTCTGTTTATAGCGTTTACATGGCGATGGCTAACGGGGACGGGGATGATGGGGGTAAATGAGCGCAAACATCAAACATCATTAGCTTGTGCATGCATATGCATGTAATGCGTGTGTAAGTAAGTGCCAGTGCATTTTTCTATCATTTAAATCGAAATAGAGTTTGACAAGCATGATTTAGCAATTATTTCGTACAATCAGTCATTCAGGCATAAATTAAGCGAACAATTACTGACAACGAACGAACGCATACGTATGCGGACGCCTGATAACATCACACCACTCGTCGTTCATCTTCACACGACCGTACATTGCAATCGCTTAGCCCATTTGCGAAACTTGTTGAGTGGTTGTTGAATAGGCGTTAATAGGGGTTGAGGCGTTCATTTGCGGCCAAAATGCGAAAAATGTGAAAATAAATTTGCATCACTCGTACATCAATACAAACAAGAATAATATTTGAATTTTAATTTCTAAACTATTGTGAAACCCATATCACACAGTAATGATAATGAAGGAGTCGATCGTAGTGGGCGGAGGTCTTAGGAGGTTATCATCAGCCTTTGCTAATGTATTTTCTTTTACGGAATAACTTAAACGACCTAAATCGGATTTACTCACATATATAAATACATTATCATTCTATAGGTTAGATACAGCCAGGGACGCATAAGTAGCATCGACATCATCGACGCATAATAATAATAATCATACGAATAAATATGAAAATTTATTAACAAAATTATTTATAAAAAAAGGAAGTTTTACTTGAAAATATAAAAATATAAAATATATGACAAAAACAGTTAATACAGTCTTCGAATAAAATGTCTTACCTTAAAAAGAATTAAGTCAACCGATAATGAGGGATAAAAATTGACTATTGTCAACTAAATAAAAATACCTCTCATGATGTGTTATAGGAAAACAAGTAAGAAAAATAAATTCAATCGGCATCGAATCTTTTATACCCATCACGGTTAACTCCCAAAAAGAAAAAAAAAGAAAAACAAAAGAAGTAAAGAACAAAGTTCTCATGCTCTATAGTAGGGAGTGGGCGCAGCCCAGATTTCTTCTATTTTCAAAATAAACGTTTTTGTCGCATAGGCTTGTGGGCTTTGTAGGTGTGTCTTTTGAAAAGTTTAGGTCAATTCCAAGGGTCTGAAAGGGTTTATCTCTCATATACCAACTACACAGTTGGGCTGACGGACAGACGGACAGACGGACAGGCTTAAATCGATTCGGAATTTTATACTGATCAAAAATGTATATGATTTATGGGATCTCTGATGCTTCCTTCTGGGCGTTGCAAACGTTCCGACAAAATGAATATACCCGCTCATTCTTCGATGACTGCTATAAAAAGAAAAAAAATCATTTAATTTTCATGAAAAAGAATTCAATTGTAGACCAAAACAAGTAAGGAAGTTATATTCGACTTGAACCGAATCTCGTCCATCCAGCCAGAATTAATAAATAAATAGTTTTAGCGCCCATTGCTTGTGTTTATTGTCATAAAAAAGTGAGCGGAATAAAATATTTATGTTTCACTTGCTACTTCACTAAAAAGTATTGCTAAGAAAAATTAATCTATCACCATCCTGACGTCCCCCATAGCTAATTTAGAATTAACACACACACAGCTTTCCGCATTCTACTCTCTAAGCCCTTTCATATGATACCCATATTTTTCAATGTGTCGGCTTTACCTTATGATTAATTAGCATAAAACCTCAAAAAAATGAAAAAAAGTTCATGTAATCACTTGCAATTTTGTGTGGGCATGGCCGATTTTTTCCATTTTCGTACATAAAGTGTGGAGTATTTCGTAAAGCATATGTGGAAAATGTCATCTTTCTAACTTTTATAATTTTTGTGAGTCACGTACCAAAACCCATAAATTTTTGTTAAAAAAAAAAAAAGAAGTTGCGTTCACTTTACGCTCCATTGCTAGGTTCTGCTCCAACCAATTTGGCTCATTTTCGACACCAAAAACTGCGTGAAAAAAGTGCCAAATTTTTCTACCACATTTGAAGTTGAGATTTTCGTTTTTGCGACCAGGAGAGTGTCAACAACAAATACCAAACAGACGGACAGACATGGCTTGATTAATTCAAAAATTCACGCTGATCAAGAGTATATGCACTTTATAGGGTCTGCGTAGAAAAAACAAAAGATAGGTATCCCCCATCCTTTAGTGGTGGGTATGAAAAGGTAATCGTTTAAGTACATTTTTCAAAAGTCGGATCGATTTGAAAAATGTGCGTGAATGTGTTCCGGATATGGTTTTTTATTTCAATATTTTTTTTGTTTTTTGCACTTTTCTCCGTTCACTTGCAATGCCAGGACAATGGAAATGCCCTTTTATTTCTCAAATGTCTTTCTGTAGGTCTTTTTGTTATACCTGTCGGGAAGTGCATCACACCACCACAAATAGGGCAGAGAAAAGGACCTAGATATGTACAACTCTGTAGTCCAGCTCACAATCAACTTTGAAAACTTCGTATCGTAAATATTTAATTTCTTGACAAAGCTGTGAAAGTTTTCGAATAACTGTTTGCCTCATGTGCGCTCAACGCTCAACGGTCGCTTCCATGAGACTACATTAACGTATTTTTGTTGGAAATGTTCGCTAAACAAGCATAAATACATTCTTAAGACATCTCTTAATGTATTAGTAAAGTTAGAAATCAACAGCGAAGAACAGCGGGGATCGATTTTCCGTAGGCCATCCTCTCGAGTGTTTGGGAACGATGATGATGAAATTTCAACGAACACAACTTTTTCAGGTACTGCATTCTTTTTCCCAATTATTTTAAAGGGCTCAAAGCATTTATTGAGTCAACAGAAAAAAAAAAAAAAAACATATACAAAATTTGCAGGGGTTTCCTCGTTTAATCTGCTTTTACTTTTCTGTCCATGCTGGTTAATAGGCTTTTTCGTCTCAGTATCGCATTTTAATGATTTTATTTGCAGCTATTGCCAACAGATCCATGAGCTTGTTAAAAAGCAACAACAACAACGACAACATGCTAACTAATAATTTATTACAACTAAGTATTTTTCTGTTCATGTTTTATGGCTATAAGGTGCCAGTGTTTATTAATGTTGTTACTATGCTTAAGCTTAATGAAATAAAATGTTGATCAAAGTTTAGTCGTGGAAGAGAGACGAAGTGCATTTTCCTTTAATGAAAAAAAGAATAATTTTCGGTTAATGGGCGAACTCTGTCACCCTAAACGAATCACTTTACCAAACATTCTATTTGCCAGAAATTTTGCCAACGAAACTTCCAGATAAACGCTTGCCCATAGACGAAACATATGAGATGCTTTAACATTTTACGTATATAAAGGATATAGAAACCGATTTTCAATGGGTATCACTTTCACTTATGTGTTCTAGATGAATAAATGTTACATAAATGTTGTCGTAACGTGAATAACGCCTTGTAAGTGCCTAAATCCACGTTGACTGAATATTGAATTATCGCCTCCTAGGGGTCCACTGGTAGATCTACTAAAAATCTCTGATAAATCTCTGATTGGATAAAAGGCATTGCAACTCTACGTCCGGGCCCTGTTTCTTTGCGTACCTCCCGCGAAAATTTGTGCAACTATAACTGTCACGAAACGTCTCGGAGTTATACAGTGCGAACGGGAACGGGAACGGGTACCCAGCTGCACAATTTATTGACACAATAAATATATGTCGTGCTACCTTTTCCAGTCTGTAGACTTAAGTGATTTTGCGACTATAGGGGAAAGAAGATTACCTTCCCTTCCAATGAAAAAATGGTGACGGCCAACTAAACGTTATGATCGAAACTGATCGACCCATAACGAGATCAAAACTTGTTATTGAACAAAATGTCAAACAACTATATAACTTAATAAAGTTTATTATACCTTATATTTATATTTATATTTATTCCTTATATATAAAAACAAAAAAAAAAAACAAAAGATGATTTTATTTTATAGCGAAAACATGCAAGAAATTGGGTAAACACAAATAGCTTTCGTAAATAAATCCGATTTTTTCTCTTGCGCTCTTTCCGTCCAACACTCACTCAAACACTCGAACTTTGCTATATTCATCATCATCGAAGGGTAACGTGTAACCGTGTAACGTTTGCATTGTACAGATGGGTAGCAATCGCTTAAATCGACGCTTAAATCGATGTACTCATGTCGGTCTATCCTTCCGCCTGTTTATATCTGAGATATGTGAGGTAAACATTCTCCTGATCGCAAAAATATCGGTTTCAAACACAACTATATAAGCGATAGGAGACAAGAATAAAAATTTCCTATCACATATTCTATCTAGTTTTCTTCCTAGCTTTTCTTAAGATAAACTCGTAAGTAATTATCTCACTTGTTAGAATTTTTACCAATTGGAATGGAATGTTTGTCCAACAAATTCAATAAATGAATGATTATATCCCGAAACTGAATAGAAAGCTTCTTCAATGCTAACCTAGCATAACTTACCAACTGAATCTATTATATAAGCAGAGCCAAATTCTTTGTTTTAATTATTCCAACATTTTAAAATTTCATTTAATTCAATCTAAAGTGAATTTCAGAAAAGAAATAATTTTTTTTTTTTTTGCAATTTTAATTGTATTAGGGGTGGGGGATGGGGGGTAGGTCGGTCCATATATATATATTTAAATGAAATAAAATTCTTATTTCACGTTATTTCTAACAGATATTTGAAATCTTTTCGTATCTTTACAGAATGACAACAAGAACAACAATAAATCATTTTTGAAATCTTTATGAGAATTCCAGAGTATACTGAAAAGTTTGTAATTTAATGTATGCTTAGCTACTTTAGTATGAAGAGCGGGAGAATATTGAATAAAATGAAATCGTGTACGCAATTATTGTAACAGTTTCGCAATTGTGTGCTTACCAGACACATTAATAAGAAACACATATTTATATATATATATATATATATATATATATATATATATATATATATATTANATATATATATATATATATATATATATATTACATATATATATATATATGGATATATATATATGTAATTTTACATGTGGTAAATGTTGCGAATTTGTATGAAAAAGTCAGAAGACTCGCTGTTGGTACAATGTTACGACCGACTTCGTGTGGCCCTGGGCCACCATCACAAGATACTGTACACGAATTTAGCATAAATTTTAAAAACAATAAAAGCAATGAAAAACCTATACAATATCAACAACAATATCAACAACAACAAGAACAACAACAAGAACAAAAAGAACAACAAGAACAGCAACAGCAACGTCAACAATCAACGCCAACGACCATTCAAACTAAACAGCCAAAGAACATTAACAAATGCCGTAAAAATAACAATAACAATAGCAACAATAACAACAACAAGAAAACAACAAGCAAAAGGAATGAAAGATTCAGTTTAAAAAGTTTAGAATATTCGAGCCAACTGTTGAAAACTATGGTAGCAAATTATTCCAATACAATGTGTAATATAAAAAAAACTATATTAAAAATAGAAAGACTAATGTGTACAACAACAGCGACATCAACAGCAGCAGCAGCAGCAGCATCAGCAGCCAGAAAGTGGCATCTAATGTTTTTAATACTTTCTGCCCTTTTGATTCAAACACCATATCAGGCGGCAGCTGAGAAGAGCAAGCATTGTAAGTATTTGCAAAAAAATGAATCACCATTACATCCACACATAAATACATACACATATGAGGGAGCGGGCGGGCGCGCGCTCTCGCAACACCCAACGCCCACAAATACACGAACAACAACACGTATAACAAATAAACAAAAATAAATGCATTTAAAACACATATGTATACATGTTTCTCGAACGATTTCTATTCATATGGCACATGTGTGTGTGTGTGTGTGTATGTGCGTGTGTATGTATGTATGTAAAAATGCATGCATAATATTATAATATATATATATATGAGTAACGAATAATGAATAAGAGCAAAATGACTACACGACAAATAACGAAGAATGGCTAATAAATGAATCGATTAAGGAATTGAAAAATAACCGATAAACTGATAATATAGTGATAGTGCTTAACCTTCGATTGGGGCGTTGCAAGAGGCACAAACTATTTCCTTATTGCCATATACTTAATACTTAATAAGTAAAATATGATAATCGACGGAAATATACACACATTCGTGACAACTTATGCTTGTCGTAACAGTTATGCGTGTGTAACAGTTCGCACTGCAATATTAAACTAAAGCTGATTAGAAAGAAGTTTATCAAGCAATTGCATTAAAAATCGATCGATTAGTTGACAGTAATCTTATCAAGCACTGACTTGCAGTCAGTCACTTTTACATTTTGATCTTAAATTTTTCGAAAATTTTTTCCTCTTTTTTTTTTTTTTTTTTTTTTTTTTTTTTTTTTTTTTTTTTTTTTTTTTTTTTTTTTTTTTTTTTTTTTAAACAAAAATTAATATTAGAAGGAAAAAATCATTTTATAAATTTGAAAATAGTTGTTGTAGATAGGATGTTAGTTATTGTCATACGATCATGGATAGAAAAGAGTCGGTCAATCGAGACAAGGAACCAAGTGCACTATGCACCTTTGCAGAACAGTAGCAAACCAGTAATCCTTACGAGCCATCAACTGAGCCAAATTCTCTGCCGAATTATAATGTTTTCGCAATGTCTGACGTCATCGTTAGAGCTATGGTTTCCAAATTTGGTAAAAAAAAAAAATGGGAAATTCTCGCACACAAGTTGCGGTGTTGTCAACGGGCTACAGGGCTAAATTGGTCAAAGGGCACACTTACGGTGCAACATAGACTGAGAACACTTCTCATTTCTTTCCGAGTTTTTTGATCGTTATTTATATAAACTGCAATGGAATAAATAAACGATTTAAAATTTCCGCATCGCAATAATCAGTGCACTCAGGCACTCATTGTTATAGAATATGAAAATTTCCTTTTTTTGGCTTCCTTTAGCATAAAGATGACGCATATAAAAGAGTCGAATATAATTTGTTGTTGTCTTGTTTCACTATTCAAGATTTCTTTTGTGTTTTTACGCATAAACGCATAAATTATAAACAATTTTCTGGGCAAATTTTGGTATTCCCTCCGGACTGTAAGTCTGTGAGGCTTATCATGATGATAATTTGTTATAAAGACATGAATGAGGATTAGGGCATAGGATTAAGGCTCAAAAAATATCGATTAAATGAAAGCCAAATTATTTTTTTTATATTAAGAATCGATTTGTAATCATCTTAAGCATAATACGAACTCTCTCGTGTACACTTGATGCAAAATCGTGCGATAATCGTGCGTGCTCTTCACACAAATATTTGATCTTGTAAAGAACTTGAGGCAATTCATCTGTCTTTGTTAATGATTTGTATATCAAATCAAAGTTTTCATCGACGTTGAGTGTAAAGAAGCGAAATGAAATCATTGACCATTTAACTGTTAACTGTTTCATAACATTCACGGAATCCAGCAGTGATGGGCAAATTTGCCCGATCGGGGTCAATAGAGATTTAAGAGATTAAATTTTAACTTTAGATTTGATTGTCGATGCCGTCAAAGCATAAATATATTTAAAGTAATTGACTGAACAACAATGTCTTGGCTTGCAAAAGATCACAATCGAAATGAGTGCAACAACTGCTTAGCTACTTCGACAATGATATAAAGTGTTTGATATATCCCGGGAGCAGATTATATATTCTGTATGTTTGTTGTGTTGGCAAACGATCAGAAACGGCTCGAGTGTGCCGTGAATGAATGAAAATTGTGTTAGGCAAAGCCATCATCACTTAATGCTTATTTAATTATATTTAATCGTCGTTGTAATGGAATTTCCGATGGATATGATTTTAAATCGGAACAACTTCACCAATATATTCATTAGCGTAATATTTAGTTGCTTGATTAGTCATTAAGGGTGCGGGCATTGTGTTGGTCAGAAACAAATTATAAATATAGAATGGTGGCGATAGGGTGGGTGGTAGGTAAAGAAGCGAAGAAGTGAAGAAGCGTAGCTGAAACGTGCCTTAAGCTTAATATGGATGTTGTCGTCTTGGCAACATCCCTATAATCACTTGCAAGTATGTAAAGTTGAAAAGTCATAATAATTTGCTAATGTTATTTTCTCGGTGCGAACATAAGTACATATATATACATATATATATTAGGCTTTTCCTTGCGAGAATGTTGTCATAAAAATGAAGAAAAAAAAACAAAAAATTTATGAATTTATGAATTATGCCACAAAATTTTACATTGCAGTCGGAAGTTATTTTCAGTAATTTCCTTGATGCGCATATATGCCCTAACGAACCAACGAACGAGCGAACGGGCGAACGGGCGAACGGGCGAACGAATATATACATACAAACATATTTATATATATATAAGAAAAATTTATCTACTTAACTAAGGAAAATAACCGAAATTGTACCGTTCGCACTTCAAACTCTCAGGAGACATTTTAAGACAAACCGCAAGAAAGAGTTTTGTGGTTTATTTTATGACCGTTTTTATCAAAATTTGCAATTTCTTTTTCTTTTTTCTTGTCTTTTCCAAAAAAACACTTCCTTTTCATTTCATATCTATGAACATGCATACAGACGGTTAGTTAAGTGCGGAAAAAAAATATATTATACGTAAGTGAATGTATTCATGTACATGTAAATGGGCATAGGCGCTTGTGTGCGAATGGATGTGCATATGCATGGGATTGCTCAAGCATTTATATATATATATGTACATCTACGATGGTTGTTAGTTATAATCAAAAGAAAATTTTCTGTGCACTACAAAAGTTTTGTAATTAATTTCAAATAAAATTATATGTGGGTGACACAATCATATTTACAGACACGCATAGCTATGTGCATGCACTTGTAAGAGTTTTTCTCCCCCTTTTTGCTGTTTTCCATCTTCAGTCATTTCCTCTCTTTCTCTCATTATCTACTTCATTCATTCTTTCTCATATAACTTTCACACACACACAACTCAACTACTGCTTGTCTTGTTCTCCTTCAAGTGCACACTTTTGCTTCAGCTTACTCAAGTTACTATGCCTTCTTTTTTCTGTTTTTTGTTGTTGTTTTCTATTCTTTTATTATTATTATTTTTATTATTATTATTATTATTATTATTATTATTACTATTTCCTGGAAAAATTCGTGCAATAAGAATTCTGATGCCGTTCTTTGTTCGGTTCCTTTGTTGCTTTCTTTACGAACATTCTTCTTGTCACATAGAAGAAGGAAAAAGTTTAAACTTTAATTAACACACACACACATGCACACATACACACACACATACACACACACACACACACACACACACACACACAGAATGTTGACAATTCTAAACACTAAGTTGGCAGTTTGGTCATTTCATTCGTAACATAAAGAAGAAAGAAGTACAACTCACCCAATATACGACATTCGTGATCGCATGATGGGGCCTTAATCAAAGGCAACAAAAAATATATGGATGGTCTCACATTTTATTCAAAATTCAAAATTGTAGGAGATTATTACGGACTTTCTGTATGCTTCTCTTATGCATAACAGCGGTAACCCTGTTAATAATTAGCAGCCATTTAACAGTTTGCTTTCTTGTTTGTTTCTTTCATTATTTGTATGGGCAAAGGTTCTGTTAATAGTTTCTTGTCCCATTCTAGTCGCATTTTCTCCAAGCAGAAAAGCGTATACAATTTGGTGTTTTTAATGTGAATACGCGCTATGTTCGTCAAATGCAATGCTTCGACAAATTGCAATAACAACTTTCATATAAAGACGTATGTCCATCTATATCTAATTTAATTATCTTATTTATATATTTATTAATTTTATTTCCTTCCAAATATTTTTACCCATATCTGAAGAAGACAAAAAGTCCTTAATAATCTCCTAGTTTGAATTTTGAAAAAAATGTCGAATCTATTTATATATAATTCGTTATCTCTCTCTCGTCCTAATACGTTCTGGAATGTTTCTCTCCTTACGAGATTGTTGTGCTACAAGTGAAGTGCTCATAAAAGACAGGGAAAAACAAAATAAAAATTAACTTTAAATCAAAATCGTAAAATTTCAACGCAAACCATAAGAAATATCACCGCAATGTTTTCCATTATGAAAATGAACGAATGGCAGGCGATCGTCCATTGGAACGACTTTCATCTACACATTCCGTATACAATGGATATCAATTATTCGCCTAAAGGCCTATTCTTGCTTTAACATTATATATGTAAAGGTGTCTCTCGTATAACACGGTACCTATTAAACACAGTTTCGATACAAAACTGCAAATACAATTCGAAGATCGAATGTGTACGGAAATTAGTTTTGTGATCGTCATTACCCTATTTTTATACCCTATACGGCTTGTGGTACAAGCTATATTAAGTTAGTGCGGACGTGTGTAACAGGCAGAAGGGTTTAAGATAGGCTCATCTTTTATTATACCGATCGATTTAGAATCATTATCTAAATAGATCAAAACTTGTCTGTCCGTCTGTCCGCCTGATGTCTGTTCATGAATATTTGGTGTTCAAGCTGCAGGCCGCCATTTTTGAGATATTTTGATAACATTTGCTACAGTGACGTGTTTTTTTCCAAGGATGAACGCTATTGAAAACTGTTTGGATCGGTCCGCGTTTTCGACCACCCGCCAAAAAAAAAAAATTTGCAATTTTCAAAATTTCTCAGCAAAAGTGGCTAACTAGTAGTATTTCGTGAATTCTAAATTGGAATGAAAATTTTCGACCGGTTCGGGCAATTTTTGAATCCTCTCTCATATAACGAACTATGCGGTTCATATTGAGAAAAAGTTATAATTTTCAATGGTTAAGAAAAAAGTGAACTGCACCAAATGAACTGGACCATCTCCGCCTATTTTTTGGAACCTATCCCAATAAGGATTTTTACGAAAATTGATCCCTTGTACAGCGGCAAAGTGTAAGTTTTAATATGCAAAGATGAAAATTGACCCATAATAAGAATTGTGTTAGACAATGCGGTGCAATGCGGTGTTTAATTGTCGGTCTTGTCCGACTACCAATTGATCATGTTATACGAGAGACGCCTGTATAAAGCTATATTTGAATGGACGAATCTTATCTGTGCGGCAATGTTGTAGATAATGGATAAGAAATTTATTTGTGTGATAATTTTTGATTTTAATCAGAGATGAAAAACTTTTTAAAATATTATTAAAAAAGGAAGTAAAGACTTTTTAACTTTTGCGTCTCCGTTCTTTTTTCTTTTTTTTTCTCGTTTTTTTGTTTTCTTTTGTTTTTTCCTTTCAAATGAAAAGACAAAGTTAGGCAAAGATAACATTATGTGTGTGTGTTGTGCGTGTGTGTGTGCGTGCGTTTTATTGCCATTGCAACTATGGGTTTAGATAAAATGTTAAAATGTCGTTGCTTCACAAATATTTCAATTCACTTATCATAGCTGCCCATAATAGTTATCTGACACATGATGATGAATTCCCTCCGTCCCTTTCTACGTTTTGCTATCACACCATATGGTTTTCATGGAGATTACGAATCTCCCTCTGCGCGATAAATTATTCTAATCCATAGGAGTAACGTGGGAAGCGGAGGCTCGTTATCCGCCCGTCTGTCATGTCCAAATTGATTCCTAGAATGAGAAATGTAAAGCAAAATTTATTCTTTTGACTGTAACCTCAGCAGACGATAACCACACATCGTCGAACCGATTTAATGGCTTCGTTCTCAACTACGAAAATCAAATAACTACGACCCTATACTTTTCATTGATTGCGTTGCTATGTAAAATTATTTTCTGTTTCTATGATCAACGTTTGTTGATTTAATTTCGAACCATTGGACTGTGAATAGCGTAATAATTTATTTATTTATTTCAATTAGAAGAACAACTATACGAAGAAAGCTATTTGTAAAATTATTATAAAGCATTTATCTATACAATAATTGGGGATTTTCATTATTATTCACAGCACTTTATGCCACTTGAGTCAGTCAAGTCAGTCTTATTTGCAATACAATTTTGCCGATGCATATATGCAAAGGAATGCTGAACGATAGAAGAAAACGAGAATTTATTTCAAGTATCGGTTTTGTAAATCTATTATGCTTGATATAAACGTCCGCAACCCTCATCACATCCAGGCCTTATCTTTCAAGACCAAAAATGATATAAACCGGTCGGTCATATAATTCGATCGGATGAAAAATTTACATCGAATATTCCAATTGAATGAATATCTCGGCCCGTGTGACTTCGGCACTTGATAAATGGGCCCCATGCAGTTTGGGCGACTTGTGTTCGTTATATAGATTGCAAAATATTCTGATCGGCAGTCAAAAAGTTAAAGAGTTTATCGAGCAACTTTCTGATATGATTAGAGTTTATTTTGCTACCACTGTCGGCGCCCACGTCCGCGCATAGTGGCCAAAATATATTTTCACAAGTGCAAATAGAATGCAGAAATATTCCCCTCCCGCATAGACATGCAACAAATCGAGCAAAAAAACAGACTAAGTGAACATGGAGAGCCTATTGAGTTCTTCGGAAGTGAAGATGCGCATAAAAGAATTGTTTATTGTATAAGCAAGGAAAGAATAAATGAAGTGAACTTGGACGGCCTATTGAGTTTTTCGAAAGTGAAGATGCGCACAAGAGAACTGTTTCGACGGGTAGAATAAATGAAGTGAACTTGGACGGCCTATTCAGTTTTCCGAAAGTGAAGATGCGCATAAAAGAATTGTTTATTGTATAAGCAAGGAAAGAATAAACGAAGTGAACCTGGACGGAAGTGTAAAAGAACAATTGGTTGACGTAAAAAATTTGGCTTAAACATTCCAACGTTTAATGTGGTTTAAAAGGGAATACATTAAAATGAATTTGAAGTTCAATCGTTTGCATTTTGCCGTCCGTAGTTGATAGAGTGCTGCTAGGTCTGCTCTGTTTGCTCGCTCATATCCCAAGAGACCAATAAGACACCAAAAGTAGCATCGAAAAAGTTTTAATTTTGTATCAGTAAATGACAACCATGTTGATGGTGCTCCAGCTGGATTTAAAACTATGTAAATATTATAGAAAAAAGTCGCTTCACTTCTGATAGCCATCAATGGTAATAAAAATAAATGATATTCATACATGTCCCCTTACACGGAATCGCTACGTGGCACCTAAAATATTCGTATTTTTTATTAATTTATGAATGCAGTCCCCACTACTTCTCTCACCACCACCATCAAGCCGAACAATCGAATAATATATTTATGTAAAATTTTCTTAAATTTTTCTCAATCAATACGTACGTATTTACGTACGTAAAACTTATAGACGAGATGAAAAAGGAGAATAAAAATAGAAAATAAAAATGAAAAAAAGAAAAGAAAAGCTTTTAAAAGGAGAAAAGAAAAGAAAAGAAAAGAAAAAGAAATGAAAAAATTCAAACTTGTCCTTTAACAAAGCCTGAGTAAGGGCATGGAGATGAATACTTTCTTACATGTGTAGAATAACATAAGTAAAGAGTGGATGACTGTGGTAGGTGGTAGGTGGTAGGTGGTAGAAGAAGAGAAAGGCGTTTATATGCTCAACATTATGAATATTATAAAACATTTATGTAGACATAGCGTTAAGTATGCAAATTTTTTTTCCTATCCGTTGATATAATATATACATATGTATGGATGAATGATTGTACTTGATGTACAAAGATAGTGCTAACGCTCTATGGGAGTTAAGTCGTTACTTTACAAAGTTTTCTTTTTCTTTTTATTTTTATTTTTATTTTTTGAACTTTTTTGGAAACCTTTTATGGCATCCAACGAGCAGCACAAGTCCCCTTTGATAGTCGTATCGTAATGACGGTTATGCCGATAATGAGGTTGATGATGCTTATAAGGAGGAGAGATCATGGCCTTTTGATACCTTTTCATGTGTACATAAAACGTTGGCCAATAAATTTATGCATAATCCGAATAACACGCAATAGAGAGATGATAGAGAAATTGTAAGCCCCCGTAGATACCCCTATTTCTAATCTCAAGGTGTAATTAAGTCGTACTTTTTGAAAATGTTGGAGATTTGCGAACGTTGCAATGTTTGTACATTTATTTGTAACAAAAATTTATTACAAAATTAATTCAGTTATGCAAATATAAAAAATAGATCCATTTGGTCCAGTTAACCTTTATGTCCAATCTCGATTATAAACAAATTTTCATTATAATATATCGAAAATTGGACGTTTTTTCGATTTCATTCGAATTCTTATAGGTGGTGGGATCGAAAGAGTGGACCCACGTGGTTGAAATTCGGAAAAAGGTTAACGCTTATGTCAAATTATTATTATGAACGAATTTTTATCAAGAAGTATTTAAACTGAAACCTTTTTCATACATAAAGATTAAGTTTTTGTAAGAAAGTCTGCGTGGCAGGCGCTTCAACAAATTACTCCACCCGATTCAAATTTGTTACATCAATTTACAACGCCGAGATACTACTACTCAGCTATTTTTGCCGCGAAATTTTGAAAACTGCAATTTTTTCCCATATAATGACTTTTCTCAATATGTGGGAAATGATTGAAAAATTAATCCGCGCGCGCGCGCGCGCGTGTGTGTGTGTGTGCGTGTGTGTGTGTGTGTGTGTGTGTGTGTATTAATTTTCATCAAAGTAGCTCAAAAATATCCACTTGTACGCTGAACACAACAATTCATCAGACGAACAAGCGGATGCGGGACATCCTAAGATCGCATTTACCTTAAATCCAAACCGCACAAACTTAATACATCCGGCACTTCTACTACTAATGGTGCAGAATTTCGTGGATATCATTTTGAAACTGATAATTTTAATTACAAGACCAAGTATATAATGGCAAGACACAGTTTAAAAACAAAATTCAAAGCAATTATATAAAAACTGGAGCAATGAAAAATATTTCCAATAATTATACTTACACCACTTGCATCTCAAGGTATATTAAGTTTGTGCGGACATATGTAATATGCAGAAGGGCTTAAGATAGATCTAGACTAATTTTCTGAATCTCAATTTCAAATTCAAGCGTGTCTGTCCATACGTCTGCTTATCTGTATGTGGTCTGTTTATGTAAATTTATGCTCAAGCTATAGATCGCAAAAATGAAATCGGGTACATTGACTAGCTTTGAGTCGAGGAGGTATCCTATTGAAAATGGTTCGGATCAGTCTGCTCTCGGTATAACGCTCCATTGGTATGAAAAATTTGGTTCGGCTGAGGCAATTTTTGAACGTTCTCTCGTTAAATCTCTCCTACGAAAACTGAAGCTTTGCATAGCAAAAAAAAAAAAAAAATACAGTTTATAATATTCGATGGTGAAAACTACTTCACAATAGAAAATTAATATAGAAATCAAGGTCGGAAGAAGAAGAAATTGGGCTTTCATGAAGAATATACCTTTGCACGTAAGCAATATGTGACTATTGGTGTACTTTTATTATTAAAACGAGTCAATAAATGTATTAAGCAAAGTAGTGTAGGGTAATTTAATGGCCGGCATACCCGACTTAAATGTTCTGACTTCTGTTTGAGTTTGAATTTTTCACTTCACTTCACTTTCACTACGCACTTATGCACGCATTTAAACATGTGACAAACAGAATAGCACCAAATATCGTTAAGGAAAAATGCATAATTATAATGTTTGGAAAAGATGCGAGAAAGAAAGTGAATAGAAGTAAAAATAAGAGTAAACATAAACCAGTATACACGAGAAGCCAATATAGGATCCTTGGGAAAAAAAAAAGATAGAAAGAAGAAGAAGAATTCGAAGTGAAATTGAAAGAAAAAACTTAAAAAAGAAACTCTTTTTCTCTTCCGATACATTTTTGCTAAGTAAGTGAGTAAGGGGTGAAGGGAAAAAGAAGAAGACAAGTAAACTGATTAAAGTAAATCTCATCGGTGAAAATGGTAAAGTTTTCGAAAAAGAATGCAAAGAAAAAGCGTTTGAAACGACTTTTACCGTATTACAATGATATTGATGATAGTTTGACAGATAGAACCCGCTTCCCATCCCCCCTGTCACGTATAAAACACTTTAAAGTTTGCTGAAAGTTACTTGTGACAGTTGATAAACAAAATCAAGCATCACGTCCCCACTTTAAAAGAAGACATGATAGGTGTGCACGTTCATGTGTGTGCGTCTGTATGCGTTTGTATGCAGAGAAGGCAACACTTGCAATACAATTCAACTGCATTAAAAAGCAATCGATTGCGTATACAGCAAGCGACGAGCGAACGAACTTAGATCACTTCTTACAACTAAAACGAACGCACACATACGGAATAAAGTTTAATTTTGCGTGTGTCGATATATTGAATTATCTTTAGTGTGTGCACTTTCTTTGAAATTTTAGCATGAATATGCGGCGATGATGGTGGTGGTGGTGGTGGTGGTGGTGGTGGTAAGGAAGTAAGAATAGTGGATAAAAAAAGAAAAGGACAAGAAGAATGGAAAAAACAACATTTTGAAAGTAACCTCCTTTTACGACACTTTCAAACGATTTCACACCAGACTATTATCAGGCATCAACGTTGTCAACGTCAAATGCTTGTGATCGTTACCAACAATGCCGTTTGACGGCCATTTTCAATTACAATTTTTGCAGATTCGTTAGAAAGGGTAGTGGATTTTTTAAACCATCATTGGGAAGCATTAGAATAACGCATCACAATCATCGTAGTCATCAAAATCATATATATATATATATACATATATGTATACTAATAGATATATATATATATATATATATATATAAATATATATACATATATAAATATATATAGTTTATATACATAGTCGTTATTGTCGTCAGCATCGCTCTTAGCACAGTTGTGCATGAGCACATAGCATAGTATTCGTTGTGAGTACTAAATGTGTTTGTCACACACACTTCACATCTTAACATCATACATCAGCGAACGGATAAAATGAGTACATGTACTAGAATCTGTACGTTTGTCGCTGTGTTTGTGCGTTTCAATGAATTTGCTGCATAAACGTCGGTTATACATGAATGTGTCACAAGTTGTGACAGCAGTAACTATCTGTGCAGAGTTAGTAGAAAATATTAGATCTAAACTATATACATATATGTACATATAAATCCCTTGAAGTATTACTAAACACACCCGGGCAAATGCACAGTTGCTCGCATATGCATACCAGCTTAGTTGACGCAGCTGTTATTTGCGCCATGTTTCGAATACCGATAGCTTGGAATCCGTCTTTGGTACTTTTATTGACAAATTTAAAATATAATATAGTATTGTATATATATATATACTACTACTACTAAATAAATGCGGAAGACTAACTACAACCACCACCCTCGCCGTCCTCTCTCTCAGCCCACCACCATATTCCCCATTTAACCTCCATAACAGCTGTAAAAATATAGAAATAAATGTATTCTTGTCTTTCCATCTGTCTTTCCATCTGTCTTTCCATCTGTCTTTCCATTCATATGAAATGTAAAAAAATTTTGAAACAATAAAAAAATTAGACAGAGAGAGAGAGAGAGAGAGAAAGAGAGCGAGCGAAAGAGAGCGAGAGAGAGAGAGAGAGAGAGAGAGAGAGAGAGAGAGAGAGAGCGAGACAGAGAGCGAGACAGAGAGTGGGTGAGAGAGACAGAGAGAGAGAGAGACAGAGAGAGAGAGAGACAGAGAGAGAGAGAGAGAGA
>KK502405.1:2979280-2990734 GCA_000688735.1 Glossina austeni | reverse complement strand
GAGAGAGAGAGAGAGAGAGAGAGTGGGTGAGCTTTGCTTAAGCAAAGTCTTGTCCATACCCACTATTTATTGTAGTCATCATCTCAGATACTATTCATCGCCAGAGATGCATTATCCAGAATATTGAACTAATCTTAATAAGCAGAAATAGCGGAGTCAATTATTTATGGCCGAATACTTGATAACAGATCTACTATATTAGTAGACATAAGAAAATTTGAATTCTCCGCTACTTTACTCGACTCGATAGCCTGGTAGTAGATAGTAGATATAGTAGACCGCAGTTAACACTAGGAGAACATATTTCTACTACTCGAAAACCGGTATTTTTAACCAGCTTAACAAATGAGAAAGTTATATTCGGCGAGGGCCGAATCTTGCATACCCACTATTATGTTTTTCGCATTCTACTCACCAAGTTCTTTTATTTGATACCCATTTTTAAATTAACTCACATTTAGGCAGATAATATATCTTCACTTAGGGAGTGTGCAAAATAGTTTTGAACATTCTGTCGTGTTTGCCTTAAATCTCAAAAAAGTGAAAAAAAAAATTTAATTTTAGTATTCGTAACTTTGTGTGGACACGGTCGATTGGTTCCATTTTTGGATCTAGAGGATAAAGTGTGTGGAAAGTTGCAGACTTTTAACTTTTATAATTTCCAAGTAACGAGCAAGAAACTTACAAATTTTTGTTTACAAAAGCGGAATTGCGTTCAGTTTAGGTTTCACTGCGAGCTTGTGCTGTGTAACCAATTTGGCCCTATTTCAATATCAATCTGCGCGCGGAATCTTCCAATGTTTCGATCAAATTTGAAGACGACATCTTCACTTTTGCTAACAACACACACTACA
Source organism: Glossina austeni (assembly GCA_000688735.1). Lineage (NCBI taxonomy): Eukaryota > Metazoa > Arthropoda > Insecta > Diptera > Glossinidae > Glossina > Glossina austeni. The sequence continues at coordinate 2,989,880 of KK502405.1, read as the reverse complement.
CAACCACACAGACGGACAGACATGGCTAAATCAACTCAGAATTTTACTCTGATCAAGAATGTATGTATATATTTAATAGGGTCTCTGAACTTTCCTTCTGGGTGTTACATACATGTATACAAAAAAACAAACAACAACAATATACCCCCATCTTATGGTGGTGGGTATGAAAATTATAAAATGAATTCGTTTTCCATTTCCACCATTAAATTGTTTGCCACTGAAAAAATTCACCTCTAAGTGTTCTTCTTCTTCGGTTTCTTAATCCCAATTCAAATCTCTCCCAATCTCGGTGCCATGTAATCTCGCTTTCAATGTCCCCAAGAAATTTCCATGCACGATGTGTCCTCTCCTTTAGGTTTTTAATATTTAAAATTACGTAATTAGAATGAGTTCATGAAAGTATAACCGGTGTCGTTAACCAAAGTTTCAAGAAATAAACGCTATCACCAATCGGGCAAATGTTTGATTGAGCGATTCTTATGAATGTAACAAATTTCGAAAATGTCATCTCAACTTTTATAACAACTTCGGTCTGAGTAGCCCTAGTAGTAGACAAAGGATCTTGGCTTGCAACTCTCAAGTGCCTTAGATCCGAATACTTTAAGAGTTTACTCGTAGAATTTATTTCTTCGGCTTCATAATAATAATAATAATAATAAAAATAATAATAATAATAACTGTTTACCCTTTCAATCCAGTCAATGGCTAATGCATCCATTTTCTTCAAATCCTGCATCACTTGCGGTACAAGGGTGTATTAAATTTGTGCGATTCTAATTAACACCGAGAGAGACTTGAAATAGATTCGCCTTTTATTGTACCAATCTACCGAATCGAAGTGTGTCTGACGATCCGTCCGTGGGGCATTTTTGTGCCCAAGCTAAAGGTTGCAATTTTTGCGATATTTTTGATGAAATTTGGTATACTCACGTGTTTTGACTCAGGGACGAACGATGCTTCGGACCGCATCATTTTTTCCCCATATAAAGTCCTACTAAAGCCCGACCTTGAAAACTCGTTATATGTACAACTGCAGTATATGAGGGTATAAGCTATTTAAGGTTAGATCGTGGTCGACGATAACTTGTTGTGACGTAAACTGTCTTTTGTGACTTTTTCGTATCTTATTTCAAACCTTTTGAGTTTAAGTTCGTATCATTGAATTCGTTTTCTAGGCTAACACAGGTTTCGTTCACAACTCCTAAGAGATCTATTTACCCTTTACCTACATGAACTTGTATTTAAAATGCTTTTGATTTCGTCCGCTTGAATGTTACGATTCAACTCTCTTGACCCAATTGGCTTGCCTTCCGCAAGTCTACCCTGCTTGTATGCCTTTTTATAAGCAACATACCAGTAACACTCTAACACTCTTTTCCCGCTAAGCGTTCTGTTGATCGCGAGTAATCTTTACGCCAGTCGCCAACTGCATGCGGCAAGCCAAGCGTGACGGATGTGTATTTGGTTTCCCCTACTTCTTTGAGATTTGATTAGAAAATCGATTAGCTTTCAGGCAAGCTTTTAAATCATCAAATGTGGAATTTCCGTCGCACTGTCCTCCTCTGTCCTCTGTCAATTCTCCTCGAGATAACGTCGTACTCATAACCTGTCACTGACCTAAGCTGATCTGTCACTGACTCAAACTCAAACTGTCATTTTTTCGAATTCGAATTTTGTAGAGCATCTTTAAAACGACTTTCCCTAGGCAATCACGTGGAATATTTTTGACAAGCTAATGTACACATCTCCCGTTATCCCAGATCATTCTTTAGGTGTAGGCACCTCGATTAAATGATTTTTTTTTATTTTTTTGGACGACTTACACTGCGTGCCGTAGAGCCTCTTGAGCTAATCATGTCTCCAGAGAATGCCAACAATGTTTCCTTTTTTTTTTTGCGTCTTGACACTTAAATGTATTATTATTCTGCTACCTTTCCTTCATCGATCAAAACAAAAAAAAAAAAAAACAGGGGAAAATGATGAATGAAATGAATGAGGGGTTAGTTAATGAAACCCAATTTATTAGGCTGTTACCGTTGTGTTACCGCTTAACTCCTTAATAACAATAGTTTTTCTTCTATCGTTCTTTTTTATTGATTTTCTTGCAGATTACATGCAATCGTTGTGTAAAAATCATTTCCTCCAGCAGTTATATCGTAAAATTGATGGCGCTGTACTCTGGTCGCAGAATGAACGCAATCTTGATTGCATCATCACCTTCCAGACGCATTCAATTTTGCAACGATTCATGCTACGCTTCGATATGCTACAACTGGATTGTAATGATCATTTATACATATATGATGGAGCACATGCCGCAACACCTAAGGTAAGTGAATTCATTTCATAGACATGCAGGACATACAGGATTTGCGCAGTTTTTTTTTACTAAATTTCGATTTCTATGCTCACTTTACATAGAATCGAAAGCTTGTAATACAAAGCTTGTTTTCAAAGGTTTAGGTGTTAATGTTATCGAGAAAGGTAATAAGAATACACAAAAATATATATATGTTTAGGAGAAAAGGTATCTCGTCCTTTTAGTATTAAATGCGAAAAGACAAAAAAAGAAAGAGTGAGAAAGTGTCGTATGCGATGATCGTGAGAGCAAGGAAAAGAAATTGCTCAAGACTATCCTCGTTATAGTCGGGCCCGACCAAATAAAATCCTTAGTCGATTAACAGATTTTCACATTTTATGCTTCGCACATATAGAGCATAACCTTAAAATGAATCAATCATTAACTTGTTTTTCAAGTTTGCTCGATTTTCGTAACAAACTTGCAAATATTTCCGATTTGATTGATCTCCGTTGAGTAAATTTGCTGCACATCTAGTTTTTTTTATTAGGTGGGCGATTTTTTCATTTCAATTCGATCGATACAATAGCTCAGAGAAAACTTTTATTATATACGGAAGAATGAACGGAACCTTAGTGCACGAGCCATAAAATTGTAAGCGAACCTTTCTATCGACTCGCTTCTCACTGTCGTTCCGTCAAAGATAACAGTCGTTCAGTCAGGGTCTCAGGTCTGAAGAATACAGCGAATGAAAGAGCAATTGGAACTTACGACCGTAGCAATTCGCGCAATTTCGCACATTATAGTAGCGAGCATATGTGCCGCTGCAAGTACATGCGGCATACATCCTCCTCTTGGGCAAATTTGCATGCGAAGCAAGCTAAGAGTTTAGAGAGCATTTCCTCCTTCAAGAAGCAAATTTTTAATTAAAATATAAAATTTTGATTTTTCGTTGTGTCACTCACAACTCCACTACACTTTCTAAACAAATAATTGAAATGTCATGGAAAGTTAGAGAGAGTGAGTGAGTGAGTGAGTGAGTGAATGAGTGCGAGAGAGAGAAAGAAGGAAAGAAAGAAAGAAAGAAAGAAGGGTGGGAGAGAGAGAGAGAGAGAGAGATAGACAGATAGAAAGAGAGAGAAAAAGACGGTCTTGGGAACAATTGGCCCGTGTGTTATATTAAAGTTCTCTTCTCGTTACAGTCAATAGTTTGGGCTTTCATTCTGTTTGACGAAAAAAAAAGAAAAAAAAGAAAGTGAAAAGAGATGTAAACCAAATTTAAATTGAAATTTTGTTGCCCAAAACGCTTTGCTTATATGTTTTTTTTTTTTCTTTCTTTTTTTTGTTCTAAAATCTGTACATTGTCATCGAATTACACGACCACATGGTGAATGCGTATCTACTCGTTGCTGCTGAACTTCTTTAACCATTTAGTTTTGTCAGTAATTGATTTTTGAAACCATCCGTTACATCATTGGTTCTTGCTGTTAAATCGATTTTCCATATCATTTCAGTGTCAAGCAATTAGTTCATACTTTCTCTTATAGACCTGTATGATCCTACAAGCATTACGTAAAGCACTTTCATCCAAAAGAAAATATTTTTAAAATTTTCAAATTTCCGTTACTTACCATCTTTTTTTACAATCTTCAACCCAAACTCTCTCTCTCTCTCTTAACCCAGTTTTCAACAAACGTAAAAAATTTGCAAGATTTCTTTCCTCGTCTTATTCTCCGGGAAGTTTACGTCCAGTATGTGTCGTCTTCTTCGGATCTGAATATCTTATCTGCTAATGGCTTAAGGTTTACGTTTTAATCCCTAAGTAAGTCTAGTTCGTCCATATAATTTGGACGAGTCCTTATTTTACCAAAAAACTATTTAAAGATTTGATTCGATTTACCCTGGAATCGACGACACGAACTCTTTTGTGTTCAGAGAGACAGATTTGTAACTAAAAATCGTGAATGATAGGAACCACGCCCTTCTATTTTATTAAACTTAACAAATGCTAGCAATTTTATGTAATAAGGACTAAACACTAAGCAAACATAAAGAAATTATGAGGACTAAAATAATCCCTCCTTCTCACCCATGACATTAGATTTGAGCGATGGATTTAGGTTAACTAAAGTAAAATAGGACCGTGCAAGCGGGAATTAAGTCGCAGAACGTAAACCTTAGTCCAATTCAGTGAGTATCTGAGGACACTTTTCGCCTTAATTATCGTTAAAAGCTACAAACCTGCCGGGATGGACACGCGCCTCGTCTTTTGACCGGGCCTGACTGTCGTTGCGTACAGACATGTCGCTGATTACACAGTACGTCTTAAAGTCCTTGAAAGGTGGTGTCCTATTGCGTATTCTGCTCATTTGTCTGTCTACCTTCAATAACAACCATTGGATTTCCATCTGTCCGCGCATATAAACGCATAGCATTTAAAGGTGAATGTTGAGGTTATGTCCGATATTTGCTGAGTGAGTGCATAGGGGTCGTGACTGTCAACTCAGTGTTTACTGGTTCGAAGCTCAACTGGAATAGAATTTACCTTGGACACACACCCACTAAAGAACGGTTATCACCAGCACCGTCAAACTCATCCAACCTACCTAAGCTGATTATAATTTTTTTAATTTTCGACAATTTTCTGTGAGAGCGTAAAGCAAAACGAAGAATATGAAAATATTTTTAACATTTTAGAAGAAAGTACTAAAAAAGTATTTTTGTTGTTGTACAGGGAAACTTTTAAAAATTAGCAAAAATATGAAAATAGTACAAAGACTTGACCATGAACACGTTTAAAAACAAAACACATACTCAGTCTATTTTATGCAATATTTACGCGCTCAGTTTATAAGTCTCATAAAATGTTGTTATTGTTGTTGCAGTTTCAGTTACTTTTTGGCTTTACGATACATATATTAATGCTTTTGACAATAAAGGATTTGAAAGAAAGCAAAAATAAAAAAAAAAAACTTCAGTTTTTTACATAAAGCATAGAGAAAAAAAAAAAAAAAACAAAGAGAATTTTTAAACAAACCACCGGCTTACATGCTTACGCACGCATACACAGAGAAACATATCAAAAAATCCCACAACAAAAACTCGTATAAACCTCGGCATAAATAAAAACGAAAACAAAATGTTAACATTATAATCAATTTGGAACGAATCTAAGGCACAGTACGAGTAGCACAAAATATATAAGTAAATGGAATAAAGAATTTTTTTTTTTTTTTTTTTTGCTTTTTCTTTAATACTAAGCGTATTACCTAAGCGAATTTTTATTTATTCGTAAAGTATTTACAATTTTCATTTTATTTAAAAATTGGAAAAAAATTGGTTGCACATGCATTTTGGCCATTTTCAGCAGTGACCTGCTTTAGGTAACAAAGAATTTCCGTTTCGACATCTTGTGTTGTTAAGTCATAAGTTTTCAAAAACCAACAAAAAAATGACAGACAGACAAAAGTTTGTTAACTGTTTGTATGTACATTGCGTTGGCTTCACGCAAACTCCGTAACTCAAAGCTCATTTGGCAAAGTTCGTGAAATTTGTTGAACAAATTGAAATTGGGTCAATAGGTTCGATCTCTGCAAGTCCGTCACACAAATATCGAATCGACAATACCGATTAAAGATGCAACTCAATCGATATCGAATTAGTGTAACCGATCTTACCTTTTATTTTTATGCAAGAATAAAGCGACTTTGCGATCGATCGATATATATATATATATAAGGTTTAGAAATATTTTATTCCCGAGAGACCCCGTAGATTATTTATAGATTACATTTGAATTGGTTAGCTCTAGTTAGACTTTTCACCAAAAACATGCTTGCGCTTAGCTACTCTATATTCTTTGTACAGAGTGTACAGTACATTGCAATTTTAATCCAAAAAACTCGAAACCCCCAATGCCCCGAAAATGCATAATTTTTTTCATTCCAGCCAGAATCTGGAAGAGCGTTTTCCGATCATAAAATTTTAACCCAAAATCCCCGAAACTCCCAATGCCCCGAAAATGCATAATTTTTTCATTCCAGTAAGACTCTGAAAGAGCGTTTTCCCATGGGGGTGGGTGGAAAGCAATTTTAACCGACATCTTGGCGAATTTCGCTGCGGCATTATGCATAATGTTTAAGATTTTCTTCATTCCATTGAAATTTCGACAGACGTCCGTCTGTTTATTGATCCTGCTATCAATATCACCTGTATATATATATATATACACATATATATATATATATATGTATTCTTGTATGTATATACAAAACGTTTACAAGGCAACCTCCAATATATAATTCTGAGTGCGACAAACAGTTCACAAACTTGCTCTTGATGGGTTTGCAGAAAGAAAGAATAAAAAAAAAAAATTTTAAGTAAGAAAATTATATTTCGTCGTGACCGAATCTTTTATACCCATTACTGTTATCCTAAAAAAGACAAAAGAAGTAAAAGAAGAAAATTTTCATGCTCTCTAATGTCGAGTGAGAGCGCGGTTGATTTTTTCTATTTTCAAAATAAACGGTTTTGTCGTATAGGCCTGTGGGCGTTGTAGGCGTGTCCTTGGAAGAGTATAGGTCCCTTTCAAATTCCTTTGCAAGTGACCATATTGTCATTTTTTTATTAGGCTATATATTCATTTTCGCTTACGGGGGAGTGTTTACCACAGACAGATACGTGGATAGACGGACATGTTTAGATGCATTCCAAATTTGAAAGTGGAGAAAAATTTATACATTTTATGGGGTTTTTGAAGCTTATTTTTGTGCCTTATAAATGTATTGAAAACAAAATTCAATTTTGATACATTATAATATTGGGTAGGCGTGGTCAATTTGTTCCATTTTCTTATACAGGTACTACAGCATCGCTCATAGAACATATATTCAAATTTTTGATAGATTTGTTTGATTTAGTTTATGAGTAATGGACAAAAAAACAATTTTTTATTTCTTGCGAAAGCGTAGTTGTTCTCAGTTTGCCCGGTACTATGGGCGTGTCCTTGGATTGAGTTCGTCAATTTTCGATACCAATCGGCGTGCAAGAACTTCCAATATTTTTGTCAAATTTGACGTCGATAGCTTCATTTTTGCGGTCAGCAGAATGTTTACAACAGACGGACAGACGGACAGATGGGCATGCTTAAAACGATTTAGAATTTGGTGCTTATCAGGAATATATATACTTTGTGGGGTCTCTGGCCGTTCCTTCGGGCCGTTGCAAACGTTTTGACGAAATGAATATACCCCTTGTCCTTCGGTGATGGGTATAAAAAATAAAAAATAAACAAAAACAAAAAGTAAAAGGAAAAGGAAAACTAAGTTAAAACAAAAGTAACTCTAAGGCATAAGCCTTCTTCGTCTTTTTTATATTTTTCTTCTTTCGATATTTCCTTTTCTTATAGAGCATGCACGCAGCTTTAAACAACCGCAAAGCTAGCAAAAAACGCATATATATTTCTATATACATATATTTATATGATGAATGTGAAAAAAGAATAAAGAGAAGAAGCATAGACGTGTGAGCGTAAAACATAATTTTAGTAAAACTTCTGTTTTAAAAGAGTTGTTCTCGAAATTTTAAACAATGTCTCCTAACATACATACATACATACATACATACATACATACATACATGCATATACACATATATACATACATACATGCATACATACATACATACATACATACATATTTATATACATAATGTATGAATGTGCGAATGTTTCCATACAAACTTGAAACAAAGGCCATTTTTTTTTTTTTTTTTTTAATGAAAATGCATGTACATGGATATAGCGTATACCAGATATGCATAGATATGCGCATCTATGTGTCTCCCTTAGATTTAACATCGTTTTTAAGATGAAATAAAATCATTGTTTTTTTTTTCCTTTTTTTTTAATATTAAAAACAAAATAAAAAAAATGTAGATAAAAAAGTTAATATACTTACGAATGAAGCTAATAATACATATACATGCAAATGAGAAGAACGTTAAAAACGTTAACAAATGTACAGTCAATTACGCAGAAACTTACGCGGCTCCTCCTTTGAAGGCTTCTTTCTGATACATAATTTGTAGTCTATTGTACGTCCTGTTGTGTCCTACAACCAACCAATCGCAATGCATGTGCGAATAACATTGCGTATAAGTTACATTTAAATTAGATGAAAATGTAACGAATACCACTGACGTTGGTGCGTATCGAAGATTCACTTTTTCATTAGCCTCTAAACGAGTAGAGGTATTCATTCAACTTTCACGGTACTACAACGCTTCGAACGACCAAAATGATGGTAACAATCTCCGCTTCGTTCATAAGCTTTAAGGACGTGACAAATTTTTAAATGTTTTCTTGATATAAGAATTAATTTGATTTTTTTTTTTTTTTTTGGAAAATTGGAAGGAGTGAGTGAGTATTAGCTTGAGTTCATAAAAAAAGTGTGATTTCTTAAATTTTTACTAAAAATAAAAAAAATGTGAAAACATATTTAGAACACATTATATTTCGCTTTGATCGAATCCTTTATATCCAATGCGTTTATTTAAAAAAAAAAAATTGAGAAAAAAATTGAATTTTGATATCTTATAATATTAGATGAGCGTGACCGATTTTTTTCCTTGTCTCCAAGATGAGACTATGAAATCGCCCATAAACATGTGAGACAATCTTTAATCTTATGTTTAGTATAGTTAACAAGTGAATAATAGGCGGGAAACTCAAAGAGCGGATATTCAGTTGATTGTGTGTGGACGCGTCCCCTGAGCGCTTTGCCTCATTTTTACAAGACCCTCTGCATCTGGGAACTTTCAAGGTTTTTGGGAAATTTGAAGACGATATCTTACACAACATGCCGACAGACGGACAGACAGACATCCTTCGATTGTTTCAGAATATGATACTGGTTTGATTGTTACAAACATTTCGACGAAATGAATATGCCGCGAACTTTTGGTGGTTAGCATTGGAAAAATGAGGGGAAAAGTCTTAAGGTACATAGATAATAATTGTTATATTTTTCAGAATGGATGAAGGCAGTCGCGGTAACTCTCGGAGAAAAATGGAATTGTTTTGTACCTTATCGGGCAGATAATATTCTAGAAAGAATTCTTATTGGAAGGATAATTATTTTTTTTATTTTTTTTTTTATTATTTTATTGAGATAAAATTGAGATCTCTTGTCTGACGGCTATCGGGCTTATTTTGTTATTTACTTAAAAATATAAATAAATAAAAACTAAATATTCGAAACTTGGTTTTTCCAGGAAAAGTGACGTCAATTTCAAAGTTTTTTTTTGAGCTCAGATTGCTCGAAAATCGCCCATTGAATCGACATCTTCGTTTGTTCTTTTTTTTTTTTTTTTAAATGTCTCTTTGCCAAATGGAGAATCGTATTTTGAAGATTGGTATAAAAATAAAAGTCGGAAGAAATGTAAGTTTTGCTTATTAGCCTAGGACTGAATATTTGTAGGGAAAATGCGCTTTAAATTTTGCCATTTTGTGCTTACGCACAACCCATCCAATGCACTCTAAATACTTGTAATACATTTCGACGACTATGTTCGCAAAATTGATATTTCGGACGATTTAATAATACAACCTTCCCCCCATCTCCACCCTCTTATACCCTTCCGACCATTTTATCTTTTTACATAACTCTTCAATATCTTAGAGATCATATAAGTTATAAAAAAAAAAAAAAAAAAAACACACACACACACACACACACAAGGTAATATTACCACTTGATGTGTATTAAATATTGAGGACGGACGGAGACAGACGGACTGACAGTATATGGGAGGACAAAGTTGATATACCCTTAGTTGATGAGCAAACAGCAAACGTTTGTGAACGAAAGTAAAGTAGCTTAAGTGGTTTTTATATACTTTCCTTCTTCTTTTAGAAGAGAGACAGACAATCCTGTTTACATACACTCAATTACCGCATCCTTTTCTATAATGCATTAGTGTAATATAATGTAAAATACATTATATACATACATATATATATATATATATAACACTCAATTACCGCATCCTTTTCTATAATGCATTAGTGTAATATAATGTAAAATACATTATATACATACATATATATATATATATATATATATATACTTTGCTTCGTACTTTCAAACTAAAACAAATTATTTTCTCTGTCATTTTTCTTTACTTGATATTATGAAGCAGATTACAAATATGGAATAACCGAATATGCTCAAAAGTATATTTAAATTGTTGTAGTTATTGTTATTGTTCTTATTGCTTTTGTTGCTGTTGTTGTCCTTT
>KK502405.1:2934697-2949697 GCA_000688735.1 Glossina austeni | reverse complement strand
AAATGAAAAAAAGAAGGAAGAAAAAAAAAAAAAAGAAGAATTCTTGCCATTTAAAATACTGTAATAAATGGTTAAAATAATTTTAAATAAAAGAGAAAAATAAAATCTATGCTTAGCTTTGTGTTAATTAGCTGTTAAATGTGTAAAAGTGGAAACAAAATTTAATTACAATAACAAAAACCAAAACCAAAACCAAAACCAAAATGGTAAGAACGAGAAGAAAACTGTACCACACATTGTATTAATCTGTGCAAGAAGCAAAACTAATAATAATAAATATTAATGAAAATGAAACTGAGAATGAAAATGAGAATGAAAATGAGAATGAAAATGAGAATGAAAATGAAGCATAATTATTATACATAATATAGAACCAAAGCAAAAATTAATGGTATACTAACTAAAACCGATTATATTAATAAATAATGAAATCGATCATATAACAAATGGACAAATTATACGAAAAGAAATATGAAAAATAAATAAAAAAAAAAAAAAAAAAAAAAATTTAAAAATAATCTTATGTAGAATGAAATACAAAACAAAAACAAAAAAAAAAGGAAAAATGAAAAATGAAAGACGAGAGAAAGGACAATTAAACACATATTGAAGAGCATTTAGTCAGAAACAATTATTGAATTAAATGTAAAACACAATAAACTAAATTTAAATATAAAGCTAAATAAATATAATAAATATTTAAATAGTTATATTTACATTTAGGTATATATACGTTATACAGTCTGATCAAAAAAAAAAAAAATATATATATATATATATAAATAAATAAATAAATAAATAAATAAATAAAAAAAAAAAAANAAAAAAAAAAAACAAAACTAAATATGATTTTTTTAATCGATCATTTTTAATCGAAAGAACATGTAGACAAAGTGTCCATCTGTCCAGTGACACTAGAAGTGAATGATGGTGTCTTTTATTTACTTTACTCCCTCTGTCCAATCCATTTCATGCAAAGTTTTTCTAATTAGAATCTTATTAATTTGTGCTGTCTGAAGACATGTATGTTCATAAGTGCATGCAAGTAATCGCTTCCCAAGCACACACACAGCAGAATCTTGTGATATGAGAACAGAGTTAAAGGAATAAAAATCCAAATCCAGATCATATAACTCGTCGGCAATTGGTTTTTGAATGATTATTTTCCAAAAACAAAAAAGAAAAAACAATTTTTCAAAATTATCGAAAGTGATATCATAAGCGAAATAGTACTATTGTGTCTGGAAAGGAATATGCATTTTATTTTTTCTTTTTTTCACAAATCTCAGATAATATCTCTTCGTAAGAGTTGGGTCTGGCGGTGGGAATTTCTAGTACACAACATTACACACACACAACATTGATTAATGAGCAACTTTGACGCGTTTTTTCGATCTTGGCTCAACTTTTGCACTCGCTCGGCTCGCTCATGAGCGATTGATAGTTTCGTGATCAACAAAATCTCGCACTCATTTCTCAATGAAACCCAGTCTTGGACTGACATTTACCGGCATTTGCCGATTACAGGTGTTAGGTATAAATGCGAGACAAGCCATTGAAATGCCTTTAAACATTTTACCATGCGCCATATGTGCAGTTTGGGGAAATGCAAATTAGATGTGAACGTGAAAAAAGAAACTATTATTATAGTCGTAGATATCGCTACAGCGAGTATCATGCCGAGTAAAAATCTATACATTTTGCATGGCGCTTATATGATAAGTGATATGCACCATCACTTACGCATCGCTGTACCCTCGCATTTGTACAATGCGCTTTTAAAATGAATCGGAAATGATTTATTTTTATGTATTGCCTGTCCGTTTGTACTTACCACAAGAGCTATGCAAAATACTCCATTCAGTCCATATATATATATATATATGTATACTTGTCTACAACGGATTAGAAAGCGAGACAATTTCGAGAAAAAACTGACTGAATTTTTTTATTTTTTTTTTGTCTATAACTTTAGACGTTGGCGTTATTTGGAGATAAATTAAAGATAAAATTTTTTTCGTTAATTGCGGAATTCTTAGGAACAGGACCGATCGGATCTAATTTTAGACTGAACGTGAAACTGATGCTAACGAACATCTGCGTGACAGGTTTTCGGAGTAATCTTTTCAGAATCGAAAATTGTAGGCGAAGAGAAAAACATAAAAAAGTCGATATTTCTTTTCGATGTTATTTCAGTCGTCCATATAAAAAAATCATAATCATTTTTCAAGCTTGGATTCTCAATTAATCGAGGAATTTTTGTACCGGATTTCACCTATCTATCTTCATATTTATAACTGCGGCAATCCGGGAAAAAAGAAGGATATGAAAATAATCCCTTTTTGATAGAAAGAGATTTGAGAGAATTCAGAATATTTCTCGCTCGCGAACACTTCTGGATGTTTGTTGTAACTCTTATGACAAAGATCATCATATAGATATAAATGCATCATGTTTTCGACTGCTGTAGCTAGTGTGACTCTGATGTCAGAATATCTTTCAACAGGTTTTTTATTAAAAATTAAAACACCAACGACCAACTTCAATAGATATCAACTCTAATTATACAGTAAATACTGAAATGTTTGTAGAATATTCGATGCGAAGTAAATTATGTGGTAAAAAAGACCTCGAACTTTAGAAAATGCAATGGCGGGAAGTTCTAAAACGTCCGTTATCATAGCGAGGGGTAATCATTTCAATTTTGGAAACCGATAAAATAGCGCAGAATGCAAAGCCACAGGCAACTAAGTGACTAAGTGATCTTCCAACAACTTACTCAAAATAAGAGGCAGTAAAATTTTAGGGACTTTTCGAATTTCTTTTATCAATAATGGTGACTGTAACGCTGTTAATAAGCAGCTATTTGACTGCTTACTCTTTCATTATCATTAATTGTCTGGGCAAAGGTTCTATTGAACTATTATACCGTATCGAACGTTTACGAAGCAAAAGCAAATACAAACGCAGGTTTTCCGCTGTGGTTTGTTTCCTTTTCATAGTTTATTTCCTTCCAAATCCTTGAATCAGTGAAGAAATTTTGGTACATTAGAGGAATAATTTATCTTTATTTAAAGTATTTTTATTTATTTTGTTTCGAGTAGAAACGATACGAGGGTCAAAGGTGCTTAACGCTAATAGATTTCGCGAACGAAAACTGTGAATGTTCGCGATGCATAATAAAAGAGATGACTCAAGTGCATAGGCGATCTACTTACTGTAACCTATATGCCAACATTGTGTTTCAACATCGTTTGCAAATTGGGTCAAATCGGGCGACGGACAAGCTCACAGTGTAGCAAAAAAGAGAAAATAAAGAGAAAAGATTTTGAACGTTACTTATAACTCACGCTATATATACGCTACATATAAAGATAAAAATTTGCTCGTATATTCTACGAGTAGTTCTATAGTTCCTGTCCAATAATGGAAAATATCGGCCACGCCTATTTAAAATTATATTGTTGAAATTTCATTCGTTTGTCAAGATTGTTTGCAGCGCTCAGAAAGTACCTCAGCTTCAGAGTACCTATACAGTGTAGATCTTATTGGTCAGAAACAAATTGCGAATAGTGGCTTCAGACATGTTTGTTGTTGATTTAAAAAAATTCTCCAAGAATCTAATAAGAAAATGTTTCACTTTTTGTTCAATAATTATTTGTTTTGTTTTGCTTTTGTTTGTTAATTTTTTTTTTATTTTGCTTCAGCTGTTTGCAAATAAAAAATTTTATTTGGTTTTCAAGCGTTTACAGCTCTTTTCTCTTATAAATGCAACTCTGGACAAGCAATCCCAACTCAGAACAATCAAAACTAATACCAATCGTAAGCTCTTTTGCACTTTCCTTAATTTAACGACAATTATGACAGAGTGTATCTATCCAACAGCTGTTGTGCTTACGTGATCCCAAAAAACCGATAGTCATCAACCAGTGGTGAACGCCATCACTTACAGCGAGCAGCGAAAATATAACCTGACTTTCAGATATGTAATTACCATCCAGTTATTTTCCAGATTTCTTTTGTTTTTACAAGGAGAGGAACAATTTTTTTGTTAATTACCAAAGCGAATTTCTCTCTTACTCATGTATTTGTTTATATAGCAAAGTCAACGTTTTATCGATTAAAGTAATATTTCGCATCAGCTGTTCAACGCAACTTTTTATTTTATTTCTATTCACTTTTCTTAATTTTGTAAAGTTTTGATTTCATATATGCACATATATACATATATATATATATATATATATAATTATATCGAAAGGCGCTAATTTTCTATTCAAAAATATTTTCTTCTTCACAGGTAGACATTATTTGTTTGCATACAATTTTCAAAACATATGTTCGGTGTAGTTCTGTAAAATTATTTATAGCGGAGAAAAAATAAAACTACGTAGACTTTTTTTTTTTAAATTATTCAAGGATATTATCCTCCATAACTGCTTAAAATTAAAAAAGGAATCGGCTAAAACTTGAATTAGCGTTGAAGAATTGCTTCAAGGCGACATTGCGACAATAGTTCGTTTTACTGCCCTAATGAATTTAGATGGAAAATTTAAAGATGAAGCTACTGACAAATTCTACTTTCAATCTTGCAATAGGTGCAGCCAGCCACTGCTACGATTTTAGATATTGTCAATGAAAGGCGTTTTCAACCATGTTTATTACTCTATTTGTAAAGGCCAAGTTACCAGTGTTTTAGTGAAAGAGAATGAATATATATACGTGTGCATGTAGGCCAGTGGTTTCCAACCTGGGGGGCGCGCCACCCTAGGGGTGCGCGATACTGTTGCAAGGGGGGGCATGTAGCTGTTTCCAAAATATCATTTTCAAATACAAACCAAAAAAGTCAAATAGGAGTCAAAAATATGAATCAGCAGTATACGTAATCCACAATCCTCGCCGCGGATTTTTGGTGTACAAATGCTAAAACATCCAATTCATACTCTTCTTCGAATCGAAATATCTCGCTTTCGCGTTTGGAGCCGAGTACCGGTGGGGCGTGGAATCAAAAGATAAGCACTTGCAACATCCCGGTTATTCTCGTGCTTACTCGTGCCAAACTTCAGTAAACAGAAGCATCTGATTGTTTCGATTTTTTTTTTTTTGTTTTTTAAAGGGGGGCGCCGGTACAAAAAGGTTGGAAACCACTGATGTAGGCCTTTGTATTTAGTGTATTTACATTCGACATGTTATGCTTATAATGCCGCATACATTTGTGCGGTTTGTGTTGTAGCAAACAATAACAAAGCAGAGAAAATGTTCTCGTTATGTCAATGAACAGGGTGTGACAGCATCTAACTTTATCTGAACATTCGCGTACCTGTGCTCCAATTTTTATGTTGCGTGACAGTTTCGGACACACTGCCAACACTAAAGGGTCGCTTGGTCATGAAAGTCAAAGATTTTTCATAGTGTATTTTCTTCAAGGCATCTTCAAGACATACATATAGGGTATATTTTGAAAAATTCCTCCTTGCGAGTTTTGAAAAAGTTCGGACATTTTTTGTGAATATAAAGATGACCTTGGAAAGGAAATTTCGTAGCTAAAAATGCGTTTTTTGTTTTTTTATACATCTATCAGCGCAATTTAAGGAATAATTCGGTCCTGACAATGCGACAGACGACTGTATGTCGCAAAGCAGTCTAGATATGACGGAAAAATTTGAGCTTTGAAAAACTTATATATATATATACTTAATTACTTGACCGGTAAGAACTATTTTTAAGCTAAAGACACACACACATCAAATCTATACGTAATAGAGTTATTTGAAGCTTTTTTGAATACCCCACTGTACCACTGTAAGATGGGGGTATATTCATTTTGTTTTTTTTTTTCCATAATATATATAAAACCCAACAGCGTGATCAGCGTGAAATCCTGAATTGATTTACCCATGTGTGTCCGTCCGTATTTTTATGTGGCGTGTTCTTGGCACTCTCCTGGTCGCAAAAATAAAGATATCGTCTTCAAATTTTAGTAGAAACACTGGAAGCTTCTGCGCGCAAGTTGGCATTGAAAATAGGCCAAATTGGTCAAAGCTGAAGCTCGGTTGGTGTAAACTGAATGCAAGTCGGTTTTTTTAGCAAAAATTTTTTGAATTTTGTTCTTTACTCGGAAATTTTTAAAGTTAGAAGGCTGCAATTTCCCACATTTTCTTTACGAGGCACTTTACTCTTTAGGTCCAAAAATGGAACCAATCGGCCGTGTCTAGACAAAGTTACGAGTAATTAAATTTGGCTTTTTTCACTTTTTTGAGGTTTAATGCTTATTTACCATAAGGCAAACAAGACAGAATTTTTAAAACTATTTTATAAACTCCTCAAATGAAGATATATAATCTGCCTAAAAATGGGTTCATTTTAAAATGAATATGGTAGACAACACTACCTGCTAGATTAATTTTTTGTTAATAATATCAGCGATATGGGTATCAAATAAGAGAACTAGGAGAGTAGAATGCGTAGAGCATAGTGTTGGGTATGCAAAATTCGGCCACCGCTGAATATAACTTTCTTACTTGTTTTTTGTTTTTAAGATTTTAATATAACAGCTTACGTTCACCAAACAATAGTTCGATAGGATGAGAATTTAAGCAAAAGATAACAGCCGAACGTTCGCACCTCTCACATTTGATACAATTAAGGGGGTAGACTACTGTCAGTTTTTCAAAAAATCGATTTTTTTAGAACACGTGGCAAACATTTCATTACGAACAAAAAATGATTTCCTTGAAATTTCGGAGTTTTCCGTAAGCAAAAAGTTTTGGACATAGCGACTGACATTGCTGTGAGCGATTTTGAATGACGGCATAGCAACTATTTTAAAAAATGATTACACTTTAAGAGATGAATATCGTTATCCAAGTCTTGCTAAACGGATCAAGAAAGCTGAGCGGTCTTTGACAAATGCTTCGAAACAGACAGGTTGTAACCTAAGATCTTCTAGAGAAGAGAAAGGCAAGGAATATTTGAACTTAGAAGGACAGCTCTATAGTGTTGGATTCGAGAAATAATAGAAAAAAAATTGAAAAAATTTATTTTGTTAAAAAGACATGTGTGCAGCACAGGTCAACGCCCCACTCGAAGTTTGTACTGTACATTGCAAAGAACACGCTCTAGTGAAACAAGAAACAAGCGCATTTTTTGGGTCGACAAAATTCACTTTTTCAGTCGAAACGCTCATCACTTGCACAAAACTCAATCAATTAAAAAACCTCTACATGTTTCACGTGATGTAGATACGCAGATAAAATATGTTTTTCTTTAGATTGCAATTTGGACCACTTATACTGCTTGGCATAGGGCCCCTTGAGCTAAAAAAGTCTCGCCAGAGAAAAGCGGTGATGTTGCCATTTTTTAACAATTTTCAAAAACAATATCTTTTTCGCTTAATAACCTTCTCAAACATTATTATCTCCATCCAAGCAACATTTCCAAAGAAACTGTTTGTTTTTAGTCTACTTACCTCCTTAAGCAGGATTATGAGCGGGTTTCTTAAATCTTCTGTGACCTAGAGATCTTAAAGCAGTATTTCCAACTACTGAATCTGACTAAGTTTCCCGGCTAAGGGGGAGCGCTTCATTTCGAAATTACATCGTACGTTTCGATTCGAAATAAAATTTTTAGAAATGACAGAAAATTCCCTCTTAACTCTCCTCGCCAGGTAGTTGTTTAAAGAACATCATTGTTGTCCTCACAGCTTGAGCTTGCATTGAAAAATTGCGTACAAAGAGCTTTCATAGACAGAAATAGTGCCAGGAGGTGCTTTGCACTTTAGGTTTATTCCAGTTAGAACACACCCTTGCTCAGGATTTAATCTGCTCATGAAACACTCACCGCTTCCTTCGCTGGCCTTTGCGTATATGGGTGACATCGTAAACTTACTGCAAAGCTTAAAATTTACGCTGTTCAAGGTGACGATGTCATCTTTTGACAAAATGTCTCATAAAAGACACAAGTGTTTCTTATGTGGATGGATTTTTCCCCCTTTGAATTCAAGAAAATGCTCTTCAAAGAATTACATATAATCTCATCTTGATTGCGGGCCTTTACTTTAAACCACAGCCATGGCTGTATAGAACTCTTGATGTATGGATAGAAACAGAAGTCGGCAGTTTTGATGCCGGCAGTGAGCTGCTTGAGGTGGAAGGTGCTCAGCTAACTCTTTTCCGTGACATTTTTCATATGCATCAAATGATGTCTGTCCGATCATCTTTAAATAAACTTTGTCGTGTGTATGATTGCACGCGATTCTGCTGAACACCTTAATCTGTCACGTGGTAAAGCGTGCCTCACGAAGAGGTTTAAAGGTCATGAAAGAGTGGTTCTTGTAGAGGAGACGATCTTCATTCAGTCTTGCATGAAATTACTTCAAATTAGACGGACGGACGGTGTCTGTGAGGGAGTTGAATTGATTGAGAGAATTTCTTCATCAAGTCGAGCTTCAAGAACATAAAGTTGAGCTTTATCGGAATTAGAATGAAATTTTTCGTTCACATTAATAGGGATACGGGAAAGTCATGTTGTTTCTGCGCATGTCGACATTCGTTATTCATTTATAGGAAATGGAAAGAAATCCGTATCAGACAATCGAAGAACTGTCAAATATTCTTAAGCAATTTTGGTCGAAAATGCAAGAAAAAAAAATTAACCGATCCATTACGTGCAACGTATTACTCCACTGGCATGATATAGAAGCGTGTTTTTGATCACTTGATCACTGGAGATGATGAATAGGTCATCTGTGATGATCCAAGACGCACAATGCAGTGACACTCTGCGAACAAATCATCGCGAAATACAGCTAAGTCTGTTTTAAGTTTGGGGGAATATTCGCCGAGTCATTCATTTTGAACTGCTGAATCTTGTACAGATTGTGAATGAGCCTTGTTCACCGTGAGCCATTGTTTCGAGTCAATCAATCTTTAATTCAAAAGTGCCCACCGATAGTCAACAGAAAAGGTGTTATTCTGCAACACAATAATGCAAGATCCGACTACACAGCGACTAACTCTCTATATATATATTCGTGATTAGCAGCAAATTCTAAAACGATCGATTCATCTGTCCGTCTGTCCGTCGGTGTAATGTCTGCTGTCAACATTCTCCTCGAAGCTATCGACTTCAAATTTGGCAGAAGCATTGATATCGAAGCATGCAAGCATGGTGATATCGAAAATCGGCTAAATCGGCCAAAGGACAGAGTCGCCGCGCCACGCAAACTGAGAGCACCTCTGTTTTTCAAAAGGAATGAATAAATGGTTTTTTGCTCATTACTTATAAACTACGACAAATAAATGCATAAACATTTGAATGCATATTTCATGGGCGAGACTGCAGCAGCTGTAAAGAAATGAAAAAAATTGACCACGCCTACCCAATATTGGCGCAGAAACAAACTTCACAATCTCTATAAAGTCTATAAATTTTTGACCAATTTCAAATTTGGAATACCCGTAAACATGTCCATCTGTCCGTCTGTCTATATGTCTGTCTGCCTATCTGTGTAGTAATTGTGGTAAAGATGCTTCCGTTAACGAAAATGAAGTTATCGTCTACAAATTTGCAAAACGAATATGGAAGTGAGCTAAACTTTCATTACTAAATTCCTGGACTGAAAGTAGGATCAGCAAATTAAAACTTTCGATTTGCGTTTATAAGGTAATTAATTTCCAATATGACAGATGTGAGGAGCTAAGAAAGAGTAGAAGAAAGTCCGGGAATGTTGCACACTTCACAGCTATCTTACCCAAAATTCCGGGAACAAATGTTTGCCAGTCTTGCTTTTGCATCCGTTCTCGCGTACTGTAACGTAAAGAGGAGTAAGGTTTCCCAAATGATGGGAAGGCATTATATTATCGAGTGCACTCATTGGACAAAATCGATTCGAAATCGAAAGCATTTCTATTTAGGTGGCCGAGTAAAACTCATCTACCAATCTATTTTTGTTTATAATGGCAAAAAAAAAAAAAAGGAAAATTGAAATCAAGCCAGAAATCTTTGAATTCTGTTTTTTGTTTTTATTGTTCTCAAAGTGATGTACTTGAACTAATAAAATTCAAGTTGTCGTTAATAATTTTACACATGGCGTACGTTTAGGTGTTTAGGCAAATAAAAAATATATATGTAAATGTATGAAATTTAGTTTTTCTTATATGTTTTAACAAACATTGATTGCATGTGCAGGCAGTCGATTGAACAAAAAAAAAAAAGAAACGAGAATTGAAATCGCGATATAATGCAATTGAATTGGAAGTTTTACAAGAAAGTGAAAACTTCTAATCAGCAAATAAATGAATGACAGTTACAGAGTATGACACGTAGACATCTAGCTGCAGTAAGACGTACGTATATACAAAAATATAATAGAAATGCTTTAACGCCTTTGAAAAATATGAAATTAAAAATCAGTCATTATAACATATTAAAAAAAAAAGGAAAGGAAAGAAAAAAAGCAAATGCTGTTTGCATAGCCGAACTTTCTTCGCAGCAAAAACTTTCAAAAGGAAATTATTATCCTGAAGCCCTTACAACTTAACTGACGTTTTAAGAGAGAATTAGAAAAAAAAAAAAAAAATTCTTTTTTTTTTCTGGAAAAAAGTAAAAGGGAATGGCTTCTCAATTTCAGGCACAAGGTGGAACTCCAATAACAACTGAAATGGCTACAGTAAGAAAGAAAGAAAGAATTAATTTTTTAATTCAATTTAACTGAGAATTTATTTAATTTAAAAAAGAATTGAAACAAAACAAGCGTTAATTTCTCATTCTTTAAGGAGCTGAGGCAATTAGTTTTTGGCACTTCCGCGATACCGATGAGAGCTGAATGGACGCATACACCTTTCACGTTCGGCTCATCTAAAGAGGAATTCTCTTATGGCTTGCGGTCACCGCGTAACGCAACACGCGGCCTATTATCTGTAGTTCAGGGTTTCATATTAAAATACGTGCTCTTTGATTATAAATCGGGCAAACAGAATACAAACGAGTATGAATGCATGTTTATTGCTTTAAGCCAAAAGATATCCAGGAAACTTGATACTCAGGAAAATTGAGTTTGCTTTTGTTAATGATTTGAATTTTTTTTTTTTTTTTTTTTTTTTTTTTCTTATGGTAAATATAGCAGTGTTTGTAGATACACTTTGTTCAATTTGGGGCGTGTCAATTTCTGGCATCAATTGCCATCGGATCGGATGAATTGGTTAATCAAGTCAGTTTCGATACCGGCTCTTGTAGCTCAACTCATTCAATATAATGATAATTGTTGTTGGTTTTCAATTTCAATATTCATAAGCTATAGCGGGACCATAGCGGGTTCATAGGGCATTTGAAAGGTGATGCGTGCCATAAAATATGAAAAATATAGGCAAGTTGGCTCATAAGAATGGTCACGGTCTCGTCCAGTCGTCTAGCCTAGACTTTAAATGGTTGGTTAATCTGATGCATGCGCTGTTATATATATAAGAGTGAATTTATTCGGCGGTATTTGGGGGAAAAGTTTACCGCCTTCTTGTCCGATGGCGTGCGTGATAGTGAGAAATTCAAACGACGTACATAATTTTTTAGTAGTAGTAGTAGTAGTAGTAGTAGCAGTAGTAGTAGTAGTAGTAGTAGTAGTAGTAGTAGTAGTAGTAGTAGCAGTAGTAGTAGTAGTAGTAGTAGTAGTAGTAGTAGTAGTAGTTAGTAGTTGTCACTAATCAAATCGATGGAACGAAATCTTAAAT
This sequence comes from Glossina austeni, assembly GCA_000688735.1. Taxonomy (NCBI): domain Eukaryota; kingdom Metazoa; phylum Arthropoda; class Insecta; order Diptera; family Glossinidae; genus Glossina; species Glossina austeni. The sequence goes on along the minus strand of KK502405.1, from coordinate 2,937,974 downwards.
GAAATTTTAAATATATTATCTGATCAGCGTTTTATGCCTATCCGGTGATATACAAAAGGCGGCTTTAATTTCGGCTTTGATGGAAATTCTACGCACTATCGCCGATAAGGGTAAAGTTACTATGGTTTTACCCTCACCCGACGATGAAATATTTGTGGAGCATAGTGCCACTTATTTTCATGATTCGATAACCGAAAAGGTCTTTAAATTGTAATTTCAATTGTTTTATAAAATTTAAAAAGAAGAACAAAACTAAAACTATTTCGCAGTTATATATATTCACGTTAAATCCCCACGACGAGCTGGAATTCTTCATCAAACGCCATTATAAGCATGTATGTAGACAACTATATGATGATAAAGCGATGACTTTATTTTTATTTTTTTATTTTTTTTTTGTTTTTGCAGTTCACTGAGGAGGGAACAGCGGGCACTTTGCTCTTCCTCTATAGCGCCGTCTTAACGCGGACAATAAGCAAGTTCGTTGCAAGCTTTCGAAAATAGTTTTCGTTTTGCTATAAATTAAGTTTTATTACTCACTTCCATTTCCCCTATAGAGTACGCAGCGATTTAGATTCGACAAAACAAATTCCGCTAACGATGCCTAACAATGAGGAAGGTTCGTTAATGATTATTACTCTGCTATTGACTGGACGCGCTACCCCCTACATACATAATGGGGTCATTAATGTGGGCGATGAAAACAGTTATGTAAGTGTTTGTATTTAAGTTGTTTTTTAATTAACGCAAAAAAGCAATTCACAGGCCATGCCTCAGTATGGTATTTTAAAAAGATGCACAATTGGTCTCTTGCTATGGGAAACTGAGAATAGTCAGGTGCGTTATCGTATATCGTATGCATATATATTACGGCATCCGATCAAATTGCATTCTTTTTTAGTGTGCTTTAGTTTCACGTCAACCGGGCTCCCGTTTGAAAACACCCAACTATCCAATTTGGATTACTAGCTGTGCCGGTCATTATGGCGTTATGTTTAATCGTAATCCCGATCTGTTGCGTAATTATCATGCCGAGTCGCGTTTCGATTTGAATTATTATAGCTGTTCGGGCCGAGAAATCGCTATGACTATCGATAATCGTTCATGCAATGATCAGGTGATGGGCATGTTGGAACGGCAAATGTCCTCATCGGAGGGCAGTAATTCTTTAAGTGGCGGCGGTAAAACGAATAAAGACGATCCAATAGGCGGCAAAGACGATAATAATAGTGGAAGTAATAAAGAGGAGTACACCGTTAATACGCCCCTTTTGAAGTTGATACAAACTAAATGGGAGGAAGCACAAATCCGATTTCATGCACAGCCTTCAATGCTGAGTTATTTGTTTAGTACACAACAGTAAGCCATAGAACACAGAACAAGCAGCGGGATCAGTAATTCGCAAAAAATATGTTGTTAGCTAAAAATGCAAATTAAAATCAAATCGAATGCAAATAGAAATTTTAATGAAATCATTTCAAACACTTTATTGTATTCCATTGCATTTTCGCTTTTGCTTCAATATTAAATAAAAACACTAACTACTTACTAAAAGAACTATAAAAAAAAAAAACAAATCATTCAACCTGGGGCTTAGCGCAAGACTTAAGCATAATCAAGTGAAATACAACTCTGCTTACTTTTATTCATTATCCTAACGATATCAAAATTTCGTTTTAGTCTTGCTAGAATAAGTGTAATCCAGCCTTTTTCCGCAAGATCTCTCTCTCTCTCTCTATTCGTCCAATTAACTCAATACATATTTTGTCTCACTTTTAGTGACCCCTTACCTAAGAAATCCGCGAATGTATTCTCTTAAGAGTGCAATCAATTCGTTTGCTCGATCAATTTCAGAGTAGAGTTGCCTTCTTTTTCTTTTCTTTTTCTACTACAGTTTATGGCAACGAGGCCCCCTACCTAGACATTGTCACCTTAATCAAATCGACGGCCAATCCATTCGGTGATTTCCCTCGACAGTTGCGTACGGTTAGCATGAAATCATTGCTTGCAAACATCAGGCTGCAAACAACTAAGACTTTTATACCGTACGGGCAATGGAGCATCGAAGTTATCGCTATTATCTATATCGGTAAGTTTGGCAAAATTAAACGCATTACGTTATGTTTTATGAAGAAACCAATTTTAATGGACAGACTACTTAACATATTTTTGATTAATATCCAAATTCTTAATTAATTTAAGCAAATCCGATTGATTGATATATTTTTTGGTTTTTTTTTCACATCTTAGCCGGGAATAGAAGCTTGAGGATGATTTTAGTTTTTAATTCGTAAAATCTATATTCGAAAGTTGAAAGATCAGTTTCAACTAAGATATTTTTTATAATTCGATGTAATATGAGTGTTAAGTTGGATTGTCAATCGATTGATTGATCGCAAAGAAATAAAATTCCCTAAGTCTTTTGTCAAAAGCTCGAGCAATCGGACGGTCGCAACCGATAGTCGCACGTATCATTGTGAAACTACCTGGTTCGACCTTGAGGGGGGGATTTCATTTTCCATCGAACCCTTACGAAGACAGACGAAAGGACGAAACTGCCGTTCTGCCCTACCTACGGTCTTCTTCTTCGACCTATGATCCCGAACCAACACCACACCCGAACCAAAACCCTCAAACTCATCCATCACCAACTGCATTCCTCACGATAATCAAGTCTCGCCAGCGCAGTTGATACATCATTACAGGATTGCAAAATAGGCAAGGTCATCGTGCGAAAAGCGTAGTTATTGGCCCTAAGTGCTTGATGTTCGATCGGTTCGGTTTTAGAATGTTGATTTTAGATTTCTGGCTATCGCTATAACTTAGCGGTGACCATAGTGAATCTTGCTTAAAATAAGTATTTTGCTAGGGTAAGCAATGGTGTTAACATGTGTTACTTAGGGATAGTCCGAGCAATGTATTGTCTGAAGTTCATCCAGACATTTTTAGCGGCATTTGTTGAAGAACGTGAGCCCGAGAAAGTTGAGTGTCTGCACACTTTGTATTTGTAGATTATTAATGCGCGTCAGTTGATTTCCTGCATCGCCTATGCGAATCTTCTCTTTCTCTTTTCTTTCTGCTTCTCCTCTTCTTTTCAATAAGCGTGATGGGTATAAAAGATTCCACCACTAGCGAATCTAATAATTTCACTTGTCTCACCACATTTTCTCCCATGAGAAATTTTTCTTTTGATAAAAAATGTCCAGTCTTCATGCTGTCGTTGGTGTGTTGACAACCAACTTCAGCATGTTACTCAATTGAACAAAAAAAAAAAAAA
>KK502405.1:2912169-2934307 GCA_000688735.1 Glossina austeni | reverse complement strand
ATATATATATATATATATACATATATATATATATATATATATATATATGTATATATATATATATATATTTGTATATATGTAAAATATCATAATCCGTAGACTAACTAAAAGATTCTCTTTTATTTTATATTCTCGTATTATTCTTAAGAAATGTTTGTTTTTTTTCTTTCTATTTTTTACGGTTTTTAACGTCCTTTCTATAATTGTTTGTTTAACGCCGAACTAAACTGAAATAGCGAACGCAGTGTTACAGTACCGCTTAAACCATTTTCAGGTAAATGCATGCAAATGCTTTTATTAAAGCAAAGAAAACTTGCATGCACCATATAAACACACCTTTAAAATATTTTATTTTTTAGATTTTGATTTTTATGTTTATATATATATATAAATATATGTAGTACATAATAACAAGTAAGAAAGTTAAATTCGGCCGGGACCGTATCTTTTATACCCATCACCGTTAACCCGAAAAAGAGACAAAAGAAGTAAAAGAACTAAACTTTCATGCTCTCATTTCATTTTTGTCGTATAGGCGTATGGGCGTGTCCCTTAAAAAGTTGCAATAACTTCCAAACTCTTTTGCAGATTTGCAGGCGATATCTTCATTTTCGCTAGTAAATACTACACAGATACCCAGACCGACAGATTGACAGACGAGCAGACGGACATTTGGGGGCATTCCAAATTTGAAATTGGTCAAAAATGTATAGACTTTATAGAGGTTGTGAAGCTTGTTTCTGCGCCTTATAATGGTATTGAACAAAAAAATTAAATTTTGATAAACTGCAATATTGGGTAGGCGTGGTCAATTTTTTCCATTTCTTTACAGCTGTTGAAATATGCGTTCAAATGTTTATGCATTTATTTGTCGTAGTTTACGAGTAATGAGCAAAAAACCATTTATTCATTCCTTTTTAAAAACAGAGATACTCTCAGTTTGCGTGGCGCGGCGACTCTGTCCTTTGGCCGATTTAACCAATTTTCGATATCACCATGCTTGCAAGAACTTCCAATGCTTCCGCCAAATTTGAAGTCGATAGCTTCGAGGAGAATGTTGACAGCAGACATTACACCGACGGACAGACGGACAGATGGATCGATTGTTTTAGAATTTGATGTTGATCACGAATATATATATTTTATCGGGTCTGTGATCTTTCCTTCTTGGCGTTGTAAAAGTTTGGATAAAATATTTTGAATATATCTTTCATCCTTGGCTGATGGATAAAAAAATACGATTTTTATTTTGAAACTTCTAATGTGTCTGCTAAATTTTAAGTCGATAGTGTCATTTCTATGGGCAGGAATATGTTTACGACAGACATTGCACAGGCGAATGGATGGGTATGCTGAAATCGATTTAGCATTCGATGCTGATCACGAATACATATACTACGTGGGGTTTTTGAAGTTTCCTTTTGGGATATAATAACTAAAAACAGTATAGCGGGCTCGGCCCACCCTATGTCACTCCACTTAATTGACTCATATAACAGCATTTCAAAATAAGCTGCTATATGAGAGGTGGTCGAAAAAGTGATCCAATAGCGTTCGTCTTTGGGCAGGAATGTGCGGATGTATCAAATGTCCAAAATTTGCGATCTGTTATTTAAAAGCAAGACTATAAGATGAACAGACCAACAGGCAGACAGACAGACAGACAAGTTTAGATCGGTATGATAAAAGATTGGTCTATCCCAAATCCTTCGGGATGTTGCGTACTTTGGCACTTAACTTAACACACCTTTGTATGCCAAGTGTTACCCCACAGCAGAAAAATATTTCCTTTTTTTGGTAAAGTCAAATGGAGCATACAAGATGACGCGACTCTATAGGTCCATAGTAATAGTAAAGCTCTGAAAGTTAATCTAAAAAATTGTAGGATTATTCAGATACTTGTCCTTTGCCATTTTTTCATTCCCCCCACAACAAGTTCTCATCATTTTCATTGCAAATAAAATTTTTCTATTTATAGTTGAAGGAGTGAGTAAAGAGTATTTAAATGCTATTAATTATCTATGTATTGATGAAGAAAATTTTTGAAATACGGTAAAAATGGAAAATGGAAAATGGAAAAAATGAAGTCGTCTTTGTCATCGTCGATGACTGACTTTGGACTACAACAAAAACAATGATTGTGATGAGCAATACTGTATGGTATGGTATGGTAGTTGCATGAACGAATGGAGTTTAACTTTTATTATCAATTCATTTCTTCGAAATATTAATGAAATTTAAGTAAGCAACTGTTCACTGCATTGCCACTATGACGATCCGGTTCAGCTATTACGATTTTTGTTGCACTATATTATAATTTTAAAACAAATTTGTAGTATAATCGTAATTATTGAAATTTTTTAATATTTTTCATTTTTTTATTTTTTTAATCTAAATCAATTATTTACAAAACATAGTATAAACTGAGGAAAGAAAACTTATTATAAATAAGATAAAAATCAAATGAAAAAAAAAGTATATATAAAAAATAGAAAAAAGAAAAATAAATAAATAAAAAATACATCCTTTTATTTTAAGTACAGTAAATATTAATTCAACATTATACTTAGCAGTTAATAATCAAAATTTCCTTTTATGTATAAAAAAATTTAATAAAATTTATAATATTTTATTTATATAAATTTTAGTTTTTGGTTTTTCTTTTTTTCTTTTTTGTGCTTTGCTTAGCGTTTAAACGATTACAGTCTTTAAAAAGAGAAAAAACTCGATTTTTTCCAATATCTGGCTATATATATATATATATATATATATACATATAACCTAGTTAGTAAACCCGCTGGCCTTAGTATTTTGAAATTATTTTTGAAATTTTTACAAAAAATAAAATTCAAGATAAATAAAGAAAAAGGAAGAGTTTTTAACGCTTAATATTATTCTAAATTAAACTTGAATTGTAAATCCGATTATATATTCATTGCCGAAGGAAAATATATAGGTTTTCTCTTTCACACACAATATTTGCATTTCATGTTACATATCCAATACATTCAATAAATACATTAATAGTTTTACATATAAAAAAAAAAAAGAAGAATTCAAGAGAACACAAAAGCAATGTCCGTCTCTAGGGAATTTCTGATGAAAAGAAAAGATTAGGTGATAAATGAAAAATATCATACGATATCCATGCATAGTTAGTTATAAGGACTTTGTCAAATGAAAAAGACAAACTCACATGTCCTTTAATTTTTTGATCAGGATTTTTTATAGGTAACCTTAAAAAATATTTGGGCCTAAGTGCATTCAAATAGAACAAAAACTTGTTAATCCATATCACACACACACACACACACACGCACACACACACACGCACACACACCCTCCGTGAAATCTCTAATATTTTCCGAAAGTTAAGTTACCAACCTTTGCAGAATAATATTAAATTAAATGATATCCAATAAACTTCTATGATATATATATGGCTTTATAGATTTTGTTGCTTAGCTTGATTTACGAAAAAAAAAAAAAAATTCTTCATAATCTATTTCAAAGTAGGAAAATGCTGGTCTCCAATACTAATGCTGTTCTCTTTTCTAGTCTTTTAGTGGACAATAAAATTTTATCATTTAAGCTTATATTGAAGCCCTAAACTATCGATCTGATAAAAGTTTATAATGTTTTGTCATTCAAAATGATTGAGAAATCGTTAATTATAATTTCATATAAAGTCGTCTTTATTATGAATGGCACGTAATTAAGATGATAGATATCAAATGCTCGACAGAGTTATACGAGGTGCGTTTACAAAAAAAAAAAAGATGACTTTTCAAATCATTGTGAGCTTTGTTTATGTTGGGTACACATGTCCCACACCATATCAGATATTTAATATTTTTAGTTCATTTTTCTCGTGTATAGAGATTATAAGTGTTTTGTAGTTCTTGGCGACTTTTTTGCTATTGAAAAAAAAGGTTAAAAAAATCCGTTTTAAATTTTGTGTGAAAAATGACATTAAATGCCCCAGCTGTGGCCTTTGGCGAGACTACTTTGAGCAAACAGAAAAAAAACAAAAACATTTACAAATGGTTTAAGTTACTCAGGACGTTAATGATGATGACGCCCGAGCAAGCCAAAAAGTGACGAACACATTGAAGTAATAAAAAAAATTCTTATTGCGAATCGCCGAATGACTAGGAGAGAAGTTCCCGAGAATGTCGGCACATCACCGATTGATCGTGTCATGCAAAAAGAACACCGTATTCAACGGACTTGGCTCTATGCGAATTTTTCCTGCTCCTGAAACTGAGCAGACGGAGAGACGGAAAGACGAAAAAGAGGGAATTTCGTTAAGATATAGAAGATGAAGGCCGAAATGCTTCGAGGATTGGAAAAAGCCCCGGCACACAATTACATCTAAGGGCTATATATAAAGCAGACATTGATGAATAAATACATTAATTCTTTTCGGGACAAATAAAAAGTCAGTTTAATTTTTGAACACACCTCGTATACTACAATATACGATACATATATGAATATTCAAAATAACAAAAATATTTATAGGAATTCATAATTTGTACGCCTACTTCGAGATCAATGACGGGATCTTTTTATACTTCAAATGTCTTTTCAAATATAGTATTGACTTTAGTATAATAGTGTATGCTATAAAGTTGAAGCAAAATATTTCGCGTCTTTAGATACTATTGCATACCGATATGATGAAATGGATGATGAACAGGAGTTCATCTGGTTATTATTATAATAGAACCGGATTAAGAGAATGACTTTTTAACTGATTACACAGATTTGCTTTTATTGAGAAGAATACTTGCGTTAGAGAGTTTCCCTATAAATTGATTGAATGACAAATTAAGAAAGAAAAAAAATTAAATTGAAATTCTTATATATATATATATATGAACTTTCAACTAACTTAACAATCGTTCGAAAGAGAAAGTAAAATAAAAATTATTTCATATAAATTGTATAAAGATATATATATATATATATATATTTATGTATATATATATATGTATATATATTAATTGTACAAAAACATTTATGTAACAAATAAATAAAATAAATAAATAAATATATTAACACAAAAAAAAAAAAAAAAAAAAACAATATTCATTCTTCTGCATTACCATCGCCTTTTCAATCAACTGCGATCTCCTTCGACCCTTATGTGTTTTAGTTAGGATCTGTTTAGAAATTTCGCTGCATAAAATTAGTTCAAGTTAATTGTAGCAGAAATGAACAAATAATGAATTTGTGGAATACATACATACACATACACACACACACACACACACACATACACACGCACACATGCGCGTACATACATTTGATTTGTTTTCAGATGCAAAGGTAATGCATTTCACTTGAAAGGAAATATTTGGTATACATTTACTTTGGCATTACATAGTATGACTCAATGGATAATCTTTGGAATATCTGAACTTTGAGCTTAAATCTTAAAAGTAGAGAGAATAAAGTAACAAACACGTGTTCAAAGAGTGCGAAAAATGACAGAAGAAATTCCAAAAAAAAAATTATTTTATAGGTCTTACGAGCTGTTTATCTAAATCAACTAAATTCGTTCCACCATATTTCGTCATATTTAAACTCTCGGCCGGATGATTACTTTTCGTCTGTGTATGCCATGTTAATATCTATTGAAAGAACATGAGCGAACATTTTTTTTAGTATTATTATGTTTTTTTGCATATAAAATTGAAATTTCATTACTTACCTCACTGCAATTATTGGCTAATAATTGAATATCGGCATTATCTAAAGGCGCTAAACTTTTTAGAAAACCATCTTCTTCGTAGCCCGGTTTATAAGGCATTTTCGCTTGTGGTCGTTCGTGTAAGAATTTCACACTTACTGCAAAACCGGCCATATCCACAGGATATTTTCGGCCACCGATCCAACCATCATAGAAGCCCTCAATGTTGCCACCCTTAACGATCGGACTGCTAACACCTAATTTTGTTACTAAACCTACCGGCCACATTGAAACCTTTTTAGTATAACGCATCTAAAAAAAAGCGAACACATATGCAAAACTTGATATGCATGGCAACGAACGAGATTCACAGAGAGGTTTTACTTGTTCAAAAATATTGATATCATATGTATTATCATCGTCAGCAAAATAAAAGACACCGTCTGTAGCATTTTCTCTCAGCCAGAGTAAAGCACGATTACGATTTGAAACACCGCGTGGCTTAGCTTTTTTACTCTTTCTATATTCGTCTGGCATAGGTGCTGCAAACAAATCAATATTTAATGAATTTATTTAATATATTACAGGCATCCGTAAAATTTCAATTGCAAATAAATGACTTTTGATTCGATTGCAAAATTCCCATCAAAATAGGTCAACGCATTGACAGCGTGACAGACGGTAAATAAATGATGGTAATTTCACCCCCATAGGAAATATTTGGATTGTTCGGAAAGTCATTTTATCAGAATACACTGCTACTCTTAACCGTACCTTGACTTGAGAAGCGAAAATTTACATTAGATATCTCCTTCTTGATTACGCTGATATATGAAGATATTGAGTCGCCAGCCTGTTTACGCAAGATAAACTTTAATATTCTTAAGCGTTCTTCAAGAAACTTCATATCCATGTAGATATAACTGCAAGCTTTTTAACCCATTTAGGGTCCCTTGTAAACACATGAAAATGTGTCTATAATTCACCATTGAAATCTGCCGAGTGCACCGGTCGTTTCGCAAATTGAATCAGCTATGCTTGGTATCGGGTGCCAAGCCCGTACTTGGAACCTCTGCCCTAATAGTTTGGCCTAAGATTTTCAATGTATTTTGCATAGCACTCACACTCGCACTCTCTCTTTTTCTCTCTCTCTCTCTCTCTCTCTCTCTCTTTCTCTTTCTCGCTCCCTCTTATAAGTTACCGTATGTTTCGGACTATAAGCTGCAGCTTTTTACATAGAAAAATGGGCTCAAATTTTTGGTGGGCCGTATGGTCCGACGGTAACATTAAAATATTTTTTCAATAAATCGTCTCTAGATTTGAGGTAAGCGAAGTACGACAACAATAATTCAGAGGAAAGTAATACGAACAATAGCATTAAGGAGACGAGTGGTAGTACCGAGAGTAAAGATGAACTGATTATTAGTAGAACGGGGATTATGTTAGCAGTAAATAATAATTTTGATCCGAAAGTAATATTAAAATATTTTTTTTTTTTCAAAAATCTTCTTATAAAAATTGAAGTGCCAAGTGCTTATTGCAACGTTCCTCGTGGCGTGCTGAACAAAGGACAAAACTTTCGGAATTGCGTAATTTCTGGCTTATAAAACCTTTAGAAGTTAAACGCTACGTACGCGCGGATATCCTCAATAACTGTACGCATCCTATGTTCGCTATATTATATAAATTCAATCTCGTTGTTTCTAAGGGATTTAATAACGCCTATGTTAGGCTATTCAGGAGCGTACGTGCACGTGCATGTGCAAGTTACGTGAGAAGAGATGGAAGAGAATTAAGAGATGTTTTTGTTGCATGCCTTTTTTATAGCATGAAGTTCGTAGAAACACTTTAGGAAGATTGAAAGTCATTTTCGGTTTCGGAACTCTTACCTACCTAAGTAATACTCATAAGGCACTCCAATCCTGTTCAGAGTATTTTCCACTATATCCGATGTGTTGTGCGCATCTTCTATTACCAGCCATAGCAGATTAATTACATGTTTTAATGTATAGCCCAAACGAGTTAGTTCTGCCAATTGTTCAGGACGGCGATAAGTCGGGGTGATCACATACAGTGGTGGCTATGAAAAATTTTCAAAATATTATTAGAATTAAAATCAAAACAATTTAACAATAAAAATATATTGTATTTAATTTATTTAATTTAACAATAAATATATATATATATATATATTATATATATATATATTTATTTATATATTTATACTATATACTACTATAGACATTATTTGGCGTGTTTTTTAATGTACACTTTTTCATTTTAATGCCATCGTCTTCCGCATGCCAATACAAGATCGATATTTAATAAAACTATAGAGCTTTAACTCTTTCTGTTCAGCTTATTTCCTCTTCGAATTTCTCATTGAAATAAATAGTGCTATGTCCTGAGTCAGTAGTACTAGCTGCCTACACACTTTGTATTTCACTTGGGTTGATATATAGCTCTTCTCTTACTCCTTTGCATTTTCCGGCATCTACGCAATTCTGTTTGACGGTTTGTAACTGTTTCGTTTTATTGCAATCGACAGTCTTCCATATGTTATAAGATGCATTGATGCATATCGCTCTACCATCTCTCTACCCTGTTTACTTTTTCACATCGCATGAAAATCTCAATAATCTTATGATACGTAACTCCCTTTGTCGCTTTGTCAACAAACCGTATTTTATGTATTATGTGTCTTCTTTATATCCTTTATACACCCACATGTGGTAATATGTGGACATATTATGTTTGTGCGAATGTACGCGACGCACAGAAAAACATGATATAGACGCAACTTTCATTATATCGATCGATTCAATGTCACATTCTGATTTGATTTAAGCTTGTCCGTCCATCTGCCCGTTTAGTTTTGTTTTTCCCAACCTCCTCGTTGCAATATTGAAAATATTTTGATCAAATTTTTTACACTGAAGTGAAAATGTTATTGAAAATGGTTCGAGTCGGCCCACTTTTTTGATCAATTTCCACAAAAGGCCTAATTTTGAAAAAGCTTTGTCCGAATAATTGACCACGTATTACAATTCTACTTTCAATCTTTTTTGAATAAATTCATATTTTAAACCGAGCGCTCTCTAAAAATTTATTGAATACCTATTTTGCGAACATTGCAAACAACTTTTCACGACATTGTAAAAAAGTCAATTTAAAATAAAACAAGTGAGAACGCTATAGTCTGATAAGGCCGATCGCTTTGCTTAAATTATAATATCAATCAAAAATGATGCATTATTTTTTCATCGTAATGCACAATTTTCATAGAGTCCTTCATTATTGAAGGCTAGGTGAACAAACGTGAACGTGATCTAAATTTAGAAAATTTGATTTACTTATCAAGGATTTTATTAGTTTGCGTTTTCTTCTGTGATAGCAAATCTCAACTTAGGCTTTGTCGTCATGCGGGCCCATGTTGGGATTCCCTATGATTCCCTATGATTGATTTATTAAGGACAAATTTTTATCATAAAATATTTATCCGAAAAATAGAACTTAATTTTTTCAAATTATTATTATTATGACCGTATTTTCATCAAGAAGTGTTGAAGACCAGGCCGTTTTATCTGTTTACGTATAAAGATTCAGTTTCCTTACGTATCAAAATAAATCGTTATATGGCGAGTGGTCGAAAAAGTGTTCCGAACTGAGTCAATTTCAACAGCATTCGTCCTTGAGCCAACATCTTGCCTCAAAGTAAACCGAAAATTGCGATCTGCAGATTGAACGCACGGATTGAATACACGGAAAGACATCATACAAATAGACAGAAAAGCTTAGAATCATTTTCTGAATCGATCGGTATAATAAGAGGTGGGTCTATTTTAAGCCCCTCTAGGGTCTAGGGTGGGTCCATTTTAAGCCCTTTACCACATGTGGGTTACATACGTACGCACAACTTAATATCCTCTGCATCGCAAAGGGGTAGGGGTAAGATATAATAATAAATTTCTCAAGTAGTTTTCTTTTTGGCCTTCTACAGGCACCGTAAGAGTTCTTTTTAATTAGACTTCCGTGAATCTTTGAATTGAGGTCGAATTGAGAAAACGTTTTACGATTTCTATTTCTGGTTGTATTCTTAATACATCCAATGCTGAAACATTGACACTAGCTTCATATAAATACTTATTGATAGTTAATCCTTGCTATATAATCATCTATTATGCTCTGTCCTCGAGACGGGAGATTAGGACTTTGGATGTCGACTTCACACAAGATGCTTTATTCCGAGTTATATCTCAAAGATACACAGGCCGGACAGATAAAACCAGTGTGCTCGTATGCGTTATCTGCTCGTACGCTAAAACGAGGGAAATAACTCAATAAATCTCTGTAATCAGTCAAAAAAGTTGGGCCAAGTAAAACCTTCTCCCTATATCGGTGTCTGTATATTTTCTATGGCTATTCCTATATCTATATTTGTGTCTATGTTTATGTCTATGCCTATGTCTCCGCCTATCCCTGTTTTTTTTTTGGACGTAGTGGCAGCTAATTGTCCTGCACAAGGGTAACGCCTATTCAGGAACAGCTTTCGCATTATCTCGAGATGGACCCTCGCATGAAATTAGGGGGGTTCGGATGTTCCCTTCGTGTGGTTTTATACCGAAGTATGTCATGCGAAAGACTATCGCATTTCTTCTATATCTCCTTGTCCGTCAGTATAACCCTCGCATGATTTCTATTTTCTAGCGTGATTTCTACTTGCAGAGATCTGGAAAGCGTATTCTTCAAATATACCCAAGCCGGAAAAACAGTGTGCTTCTGCCTACGTCTACGCCTATACCCCTACGCCTAAGCCTATGTCTATGTCTATCCCTATGCCTATACCTATATCTATGTCTGTGTCTATTTCCATTCCTATCCCTATCTACACACCTATGTCCATGTCTACGCCTAATACCCCTATGCCTAAGCCTATGTCTATGTCTATCCCTATGGCTATATCTATATCTATGTCTGTACCTGCGTCTATTCCTATTTCTATCCCTATGTCCATACCTATGTCCATCTCTATACTTGTTTGTTTCGAGTTTTATGTCTACTCATATTTCTAAACGAATTTCTCTTATTATCGTGCGTAATGCCATCCATTCCTTATTATAATTCCTCTTTACATTATTTCTTTCTACATTTAATGTATATAACATAATAGCTTTTCTTGCTATACTCAGATTATTATTATTAGTATGATTTTTATTATTATTATTATTATTATTATTATTAAAGCTGTAGGTGTTCAGCGGTACGGTTTGAGTGTTTTGATATGTTCTTGAAAATTTGATAAATTCGAGCCGCACTGCAAAATTACAAAAAAATAATAGATGGATAACATAACTATATATATAGACACATTTGCATACATACATACACGCATGCATATCTAGGTTGAAAAATGTAATTATATTTAATTATTATCTTTTAGATGTGATATAAATATAAATACGATAAACATAATTAAAGCAAAAAATTCGCCTTAGCAGCGAATATCTCAAATCCGTTACATCGAACCCATATGTTATAATATAATGGCAAAATCGATCTATTATCTATTATTATATTATATATGTCCGTCCAAGTTTTGTCGATTTGAATGGTTTATACAGTCGTATTTTTATTGGTCGGGAAAAATATTTCTCTGGGATTTGAAAATAGTACCAATTACAGGTATGGGCTATAAGCTGCAGAATTTTTTTTTAAGTGTGGATGGGTTTTACAGCGGATTACGTCTGTTTTTCTTGTTCTTTTTTTGACTTTTAGATGCGGCTGCAAGTGTCATCTCTTTAAATATCTGACTAATAGCTGCTATGGATTGGTGTTTTTGTTTATCTTAAGATAAAAATTAATTATGGTGTCTCTGATGCGTATCTTTTGGTATTATAAATGGAAGAACAAATCGCATCCCAAAATATAATCCCATCCTTTAATGCTATGAAAATCGAAAAAAATGTTAGGGCCATTATAAAACGCATACATAAACACCACATAGACATACACACAAGCGCACGGGCGAATTTTTGTAATAATATAAACAAACATTTCATGTCGCTGCTGGTTGTTGTTGCTGCTGTTGTTATTGTTGTTATTGTTGTTGTTGTTGACTTTGATAACATGCTTGGGAAAAACGAATCACAAGAGCATTTATAATAACAAACGAAAAAATTATTTTACAAATAATTGTATAAATAAAATAGATTAGTACACAAAAAAAAAAAAAAAAAAAAAAAAAAAAAAAACTAGAACGCGTTTGTGATGCATTTTATTCGCATGCAATTGATTGTCGTTGTCGTTGTCGTTGTCGTTGTCGTTGCGCTGATGTTGTCAAGCATTACGATAATGAATGCAACAGCGACGACATCGACGACGACGACGATGACGATATGGCTATAAACTACAATAATAATGATGCCGATAATGATAATGATGATGATGAAAATGATGATCATGATGATGATGATGATGATGATGATCATGATGATGATGATGATGATGATGATGATAATGATTATAATGACGCTAACGCTGAATAGTATTGAATAGATGAGTACGCAATTTTCAATTTAGTCGCATGCAAAAAATTGTCAAAAAGATGAAAACTAAAAAAAAAAAAAAAATAGATAAAAAATCAGAGTTGAATTAAATTCAGTTTTTTTTTCTTTTTTCTAATTTGAATTTTAAGCACAGTGCTGCGATGGTAGGCAATCAATACAAGCTACGAGCACAACACATTCATTCGTACATACTTGCATGTACAGGCAAGCGTAAGCGTGTAAGTGCAAGCGATGAATGCTGAATAAGTAAAGGAGTCAATTCCAAACGGTAGGTAATTTCATTTATGCATCTATACACCGCTCTTGTTATTGTTGCTTTTGTTATTGCCGTTGTGCATAGTTGATGTTTTAAGATGAGCATAATACGAACAGAAAAAATAAAAAGAAATGAAAATAAACTTAAATAAAATTGACCCAAATTCAGATATGCAAACCAGTTTTTTGTTTGCGTTTGTTTGCTTCTAAGTGAAAATTTCAAGATTTCGTTTTGAGGTCAAAGAAAAAAAAAAAATAAATTAAAAAAAAAAATAAAAAGAAAAAAGAATTATGATGAAACGGAAAGAGTGGAATATGTGTATATATGTATATATATATATATGTATATATAGATACACTTACACGTACACATACATATACACGCATACATATCTGCACATATAGGAAAAATTGAACAGAAAAAATTAAAACTCAAGCCTTAACATTACATTTTTTTGTTTTTTTTTTTTTTTTAAATGAAGAATTTATAAAATTATTCTTAAATGTATTTATTTATTTATTTTTAATTAATTTTTTTTTTTTTGCGTTAATATTTACTGGCACTGATTTGTTCTGTTTGCGATTGTCCGTGTTAAATGAAGTTGTATTTTGTTGTTGCTGTTGTTGTTGTTGTTGTTGTTGTTGTTGTTGTTGTTGTTGTTTTAATGGAGTAAAATTTGTTATATTTTTATTGCTTATTGTTCTTATTGTTGTTGTTCTTGTTGTTGTTGTTGTTGATGATGATGATGATGTTGTTGTATTTGTAATACTGCTCGCATTCTTTTTTATATCTACGGCTAATAATGTCTTTAATTTTGTTGTTAAACTATTCTGGCTACGGCTAGATGCGATTGTTGTTCTGGCCGTTGTCATTTTGGTAGTTGTTAAAGTAGCCGTTGTGGTGATTGTGGGTATTATAGAAATCGTTGATATCAAAGACTCCGTTGAAGCCGAAGTGTTTAAAAGAGAATTATTTAAATCGCCTGTCAATGGCAGCTGTGACGACGTTGCTTGAATTGAAGTTTGTAAATTATTATCATGACCGAACGCAGAGCTATTGGCCGCCGAGGGTTTGCTACCCTTTAACGATGTAGATGACGACGATGACGACGACGACACTGATGATATCGACGATGATGATGATGACGATGATGATGATGATGATGATGATGATGACGATGATGACGATGATGACGATGATGACGATGATGATGATGATGATGATGAGGTTAATAATGACATTGGTGACCAGAAATACATATGCATTTTTTTAAATAACTTCACTGTTCTACTCGGCAATGATAATATTAAGGATGATGAGGTTGCTGTTGGCAATGAGATCGGTGGTGATGATGTAGATGTTGACAATGATCCATTTGCATTTGTCTTTTTAGTCGAAATTAATGATTTTGCAGTTATATAACTACCATTCCACTCATTGGTGCTTTTATGCTGTTTAAAATGTTGTTAAATATTCGTTAGCAATTGTAAAATAATTAAGAAAAGAAAATTTAAAATAACAAGTGAAGGGAACATATAAATGATAATAAAAAAAAAAAAAAAAAAAAAAAAGTAAAAAAAAAAAACAAAAAAAAAACGAAGAAAATGAGAGGATTAGAGAAGAATAAAAGAGAAGAGAGAAAAAGAGAAAAAAAATTGAAAGAATCACTTCTCTAATATAATTTTAGAAATGTATATATATATATATATGTATATATGTATATATATATATATAAGAAATATAATGAAATATATCAAGGGTGAGGCCCCAAGTCGTAATTATTTATTAAATTTATTTTGCATGCTGAGGGTCACCGTTATTGAATGATTTCACTATAAATACATATTAAAATTTCAAAATGATTATATGAAAGGGGTGTCGTCAGGACTGCTGGGCGGTGTGGGGGGCAGGGAGGTTGTTGAGGATTATGTGTGGATAGTTATTTTTTTTGAATAAAACTCGTGCTGATTTTAATTTTAAAAGTGTTCTACTCAATCCCAAAAATCTGTGGATCTCTCAGTTTTTCCATTAGCATTAGCACGAAAACGTCAAACGATGATTCAAAATTTGGCAAAAAGAAGGGTAGGGCGACAAAGAAATGCATAAAAGTGCTTTAAAAACAATTTAACAGACTTATACTGTTGGACACACACACAATTTCCACACACACAATTTCCACCGTTAATCACGGAATTTTAGACATAGTTTTCTTTCTTTCCATCCTCGTCAGTGAAGGATAATATCCGACAATCCAATGATGAAAGATGGATATTTTTATTGGACTATCGGTTTTTCTATGCCTTTTGTATGTATTTGCTCGATATTTTAATTGTCTATCGTTCGTGTTCGTTCAATCATCTAATTAAAGAAGGATAGGAGGACATGATGGGTAGAGGCCGTTAAGTGTTAGAGGTCGTTAAAAGAATAAAAAGAATTTCGGCATAAATATGCGGTTTTTCACAACCAACTAAAACATCAGAAAATTTGAAAATCGATCGAATATTTATTAAAGCCATAGCTTGACCTACTTTCAATCAATCTGTTCAACCAATCAAGTTTGTAATTAGGAAAATAGATTTACAATTTTTAATTACGTATCTCCGTACGATAACGTAAGCACCGTGAAGTGCACAACAGTTTGCTTAGGTATCTTCTAACAAGACATCGCCATAAAACAAGAATGGAGAGCTATTTCGCTTGCAGTTTAAAAAACATGAAATAAATTGCATTTATTATTAAGCGTTTACCTAAAGCGCTTCATAGCGTCAATATTTATTAATACAAAGGAATTTAAAAAGGAAATTATAATTTTTCGATCTCGATCCCGAACAAGTTAAAATTGATAATCATGTTTTTGTCACAGAAGCCCAAATCCAAATTTTACTATGCGAAGTGTGTTCACAAAAAAAAAGGTGATTTTCGAACTTTTGTTTTTTGGTTTTTGTGGTATGTGGACATTATGAGATATTTTGCATTTTCAGTTCGTTTTTGACAGATATAAAGCTTAGACGTGTTTTGTGTATTCTTGGCGATCCCTTTACTATTGAAAAAAAAGGATCAAAAAATCTGTATTAAATGACATTAAATGCTACAACAGTGGCATTTGGTGGGACAATGCTTATAAATGGTCCAACTTGTCCACAGAGGGCCGAGAAGATGTTAATGGATGGGCGGATATCACACCCTGGACGCCCCAGCCCAGAAGCTAACAAGTGATGAAAAGCATTGAAGCAGTGAAAGAAACTCTTATTGAGAATCGTCGAAACGCTAACAGAGAAGTTGCTGAGGATGTCGCATGCAATTTGTTCGTACGTTTTCGACATGAAACGCGTCGCAGCGAAGTTTGCTTTTGCAGAATTAATAAATTGCTTCTCATTGCTGTTTCGTAACTTTTTTGACAGCATTGTGATCATGGCCATGGCACCGTATTCAACGGACTTGGTGCTATGCGACTTTTTCCCCATGAAAAGATGGATTTTCGCCCCCCAATGAAGGCGATAAAGGCCGCAGCGCGAATATCAGAAGTGCTTTAAGAATTGGAAAAAGCATAGACGGAAGTGTATTATATCTAAGCCAGATTACTGTGAAGGGTATAAAACAGATATTAATACCTAAATAAATATTTTTCGAGATAAATAAAAAGTCACCTTTTTTATATCCATTACCGAGGAAGGATGGGGGATATATTCATTTTGTCAAGACATTTTCAACGCCCAGAAGGAGGCCATAAAACATCTATATTCTTGATCAGCATCAAGTTCTAAATCGATTTAACCATGTCCATCTGTCCGTCTATATTATGTTGGTTGTAAACATTCTCGTTGCCGCAATAATGACAAAATATTAAACTCAAATTTGACGGAAACATTGGAAGTTTTTGCGCGCAGATTGGTGTTGATAATGTTTATAGTAATACGTAGATGGAGAACATCTCTGTTTTTTTGAGAGAATTTGAAAAAAAACAATTTTTTCTCATTTTTCTCATACACTAGAGTAGATAAATTTATAAAAATTTGAACGCAATTGAAACAATTGACCACGCCTACTCAGTATTATAGTGTATCGAAATTTAATCTCTTGTTCTCAATACCTTTATAACGAGCAAAAAAAAGGCCTAAAAAAATCCCATCAATTATATAAATTCTTGACCAGTAGCAAATTTGAAATGCATGTCCGTCTGTCCAACTGTGTAGCACACAGCTAACAAAAACTTAAGCGTGAAAATTTCATCCTTTTTTTGTTTGGATTAATGGCGATGGGTATAAAAGATTCGGTCACGGCCGAATATAATTTTCTTACTCATTTTGAACACAACTCGTACGTATATCATGTAAATGAATTTGAATTTGAAATTCTCTCTAATTCGTTTCTAAATAAAGAGGCAAACGCTTAATATAAGTCAATCGAACGCAATATGAAATAGTTTTGTATTCGAATTGTGTGAATATAACTAACTTTACTTTGAAAAAGGAAAATGTTTATTAAATAGAAACTCATCCTTAAATGAAATTAAGAAACTTTTGCTTACGCACATACATACATATATGAATACCGAGGCAGATGTAAAAAATAATCAGAAAGAAGAGAGACTCTTATGTACTTACCTTTGTGATGTCGGGTGATGGTAACGGTTGTCGTGATATGTGATACTGATACAGTACCATGTATATGCATGTGGTGGCTACGAAGATAGTCAGGTACATTTTAATGGATTTTCCCAACGCCATGTTTGTCCGTTTTATGTGCTTTCGTTTCTTTGTTTTTTTTTGTTTAGTGTAGTGGATATTCACGTTTTTATATTTGGTTTTTGTTTCTCTTCAATTTTTTGGGCAATTTCTTTTCTTTTTCTTCTTCTTTTTTTATATTATACAAAGGAATTAAAGATGGAATGTAGTGGTGTTGTGTCTATTTGTCTTGTCATATATTTATGCGTGTTTTATTGCATTATTCATGTGTATCCATGTGTATGCATGTGTGTATGCATGTGCGTGTGTGTGTGTGTGTGTGTGTGTGTGTATGTGTGTGTGTGTTTGCGTAATGTTAGTATGCAATTCAATGTTGTTGCTTATGTTGATTATTTTCGATTTTGAAAATAGTTTGGCTGACTTTATTTAAATTCTATTTACAGTTTTTCGCTCTATCACGGGTTGAAACGCGAGCAAGTTAGTTAAACAAGTTGGAGTGAAATGAAAAATATTTAAAGCTACTTCTTTACTTAAAAGGATTTATTATGATTTTTTAGTGTTCTTCACTCTACTTATGACTTGACAACGCAGCTCGTTTATTGAAATATTTTGTTATTCTAACAGCTGAAAAAAATTGTTGTAAAAATTCATTTCATTATTTGCAAAAAACATACATACATACTTTCGCTTTAGCAACATATTAACGTACCTTAAGTCTCTTTAAGCTTTTTGTTGTTATTAGCATTTCAAAATCTTCAATTATGTACTGCTGTAATCCAAAAATTAATGCTGGCATTGCTTTCAGATGAAATATAAAAAGAGAAAGAGAAAGAGAGATAGAGATAGATATAGAAATAGAAATAAAATGAGAAACAAAACAAAATTATATGAAATTCAATTTTGAAAATTAAATAACTGGAAATTGTGGTTTCCGAGTTGTTTTTATCCCTCCACAAGATATATAAATAACTTCGTTTGACATTCATACGCTCCGTTGGTCACAGAGGGAATAAGGTTGCTATTAAATAAAATTTTCCATTTGACTTTATATGCTGCTATACGTGCGAATAGCACTTTCTCTGTTTGATCTACACAAGTGAACATTTTCATAAATGTGACTATGCATGTGTGCGTATATATGTATTAGACACTCAACCATATAACAAACAATAACTACAGCACAATTTCTCCAGAGTTTTATGACATTCAAAATGAAAATGCAATTCATATAGAGGCCTATTGTTAAATGTGTAAGAAGAAGAATTGTGTGTAATATGTGTGTATGTTTGTACATATATATACATGTTCAGGATACTAAATATATTCAGTGTAAGCATTTAACCCATTTACATACACTATACACACAACCTTCTATATACACATATTTACGTGTACATGAAAGGCTTATTTAGATCCACGCATACATATACATGCATATATACATATACCAGACTATTGCTGCATATTGCTCGCATTGCTTTGTGGGGTTTATTAGAAATTTTAGATCCACACGCACACACCCCATTTACATGTGTACACGCATGTGCATGCATGTAGCAAACAAAAAAAGAAAAAAAAAACAAATCTAAGCCATAAAAGCATTACACGAAAACACAGACAGTATTTAACCTTTGTTTGAAGACAAAAGCAAAAGAAAAGAAAACAAAATATAAAAAAATAAAAAATAATGGAAATCTATAAATTGCAAACAATTAATTCCATTTAAAGCAGCTGTAAGTAAAAATCTTGTCTTGTCTCTTGCATCGAACACCCAATAGAAATGCAATCGAATAAAATATTTAACCTTAATAACAACAAGTCGGTAACATGGTCAGAATCTGATCCATCCACTATATGTAATTTTTGCATAGACCGTTATGTCGGACCGTGATAAGTATTTTTGTGCAATTTTAAATCGATATCTTCAATAAGTTGTTCTGCTCGCTAGCAAAAATGCTGCAAATGATATATAGGAATATATCCATACATGTATACATATATACATATTCCTTTTTTGAAGATTAATTTACAAATATTCAGCATCCTTTCGTGGGCAAATGATACTCACCTTTGAAACTAGATCTACTCAGTATATGCTATAAATGAAAATGAAGTGAAAACAAGTAAAAAATTTATATTCGTCGGGGACCGAATCTCGCATACCCATCACTATGCTTATCGCATTCTACTCTCCTAGTTCTCTTATTTGATACACATATCGCTGGTATTATTAAGAAAAAAATGAATCCACCAGGTCGATGATGGACACCATAATCCTTTTAGAATTAACCCATTTTTATGGAGATCATACATCTTCGGTTGAGGAGTGTACAAAATAGTTTTAAATATTCGGTGGTGTTCGCCTTATGATAAATAAGCATAAAACCTCAAAAAAGTGAAAAAACAAATAAAATTGAATTACTCGTAACTTTGTGTGGACACGGCCGATTGGTTCCAATTTCGACTGAAAGAGTAAAGTGTCCCGTACAGCAAATGTAGAAAATTTCAGCCTTTTAACTTTTATTATTTCCGAGTAACGAACAAAAATCTAAAAATTTTTATTCGAAAAAGCTGAGTTGCGCTCGACTGCGCGCTTCTGATCTGACCAATTTCTTCCATTTTCAATACCAACCTACGTGCAGAAACTTCCAATGTTTTTGTGCTAAATTTGAAGACAATATCTTCATTTTTGCGATCAGGAGAATGCCAGCAACCCACACCATATAGACGGACAGACATAAGTAAATTAACTCAGAATTTCCTGTTGATCAAGAATATATATACTTTATAGGGTCTCTGAAGCTTTCTTTTGGGTGCTACATACATACCCCCATCTTACAGTGGTCAGTATAATAGGGAAAACAACAACAACTATTGTTGTTTTAAAAAAATTTTATTAAACTTTTTCCGTAAGGAAACGATTATCTGCATGGTACGATTTGAAAAAGACTTAAGTCATGATTTTTGATGATTTATGCCAGGGGTTTAATTTTCATATCAAGCTTGGGCGGGCCCCTGATACAGATTGAATAGATTAAGAGCAAGATAAAAATTTATAGTTTGTAATGAACGCAAACTTCAATGCAAGGGGTTACAGCACCATAAAGCTATCCTTTCGTGTTCAAATATTAATTTTTATTCTCTTACCCTCGACGATTTCTGGGTCGAAAACACATCTTCTGCACATTACAGAGGTAACCGCAACAATTCATAGTCAATGCACAAAAACTTCTCCCCAAATTTTTAATTTCTATACTAAAAGCTTTCGAATCACTCTCACCTCCATATCTAATTGACGCTCCTGACTGAATGACTGACTCTACATTAACTTGGTTTTGCTTGGAGACACCAGTTATTAGAGACAATAGAAATCAACAGATTGATTATTAGACTTTGACTTTGTCGCAGGTACTTATGTTACGCTTCCGGAAATAGTCAGACATTTCAAAGACAAAGTTTGTTTCACTTAATGATCCATTTCTCCATATCCCAGAAGTTCCAAACCAAAAAAATAAAAACCTTTTTCCCAAAAATTTACATTGAGCGTTAAACTTTAATGGATGCGGTATCAATGGTTCTTAAAGTTCATATACATCGTGAAAGTTTCCCGCAACAATAATTCATTTACAAGCAAACTATGTTCACTACGAAGGAGAGAAAAGGTTGCAAATAACTTAAAATGTGCTTTGTTGTTTACCAATTGTACAAAAGGAAATCGTGAAAGCCCATCACATTAAAACGTTTACGTTACGTTTTTTTTTTTTTTTTTTTTGTCTTTATGTTAACAACAAATTTTGAACATAATAAGATTAAGTTGAAGCAAATTAAGACGTCATAGTCGGAGAAGACCATGCCTTCAATGCCTTTTAGCCTTTTCGTTTAATACAATTCTTCAGCTGTTTTAATCATATAATTAAATTTTTTTTTTTTTACATTTCTTAGCGTAAAATAGCGAATTTTTGATGCGAGTCTTTTTATGGGAGAAGGTCCCATAGAGAAATCGACAGCAGCCGGTGCAGCATTTTTTCTTTACATCTGCTTTTAGCATAAATGAATCCTTCTTACAATTTAATCCTTCTTACTACTATACACAGGCTTACTTCGTAGGCTTAGTCTTAGAAAACGAATGCCGAAAAATAGATCTTTGTGGTCTTAACATAAGGCAGTAAATACTTTTCGATTAATTCTCATCATAAAATATCAAAAAGTAGATTTTGTCGTCATATAAAAAGTTATTCGTTGTAGTAACATTTTTATATGGGCCGATTGCGATACGATCAAAATTTTCCCCATCGCCTTCGTATGCCAAAAATACAATTTTCCATTGAATTTTCCGTGGATTTTACAAAATAGATCATAATTTACCGATCATTTTAATCAGAACACACACACATACTGTATATAAAATTTTCTCAAAATGTTTCGTAAATTTCCGCGACTAGCTAGACAACCCAACACACGGACAAACAGACTTAATTCTATTCAAAAGACAAAAAAGAGAGTCTCCAGTCCAACTCCTTCTGGGTTGGGGGTTGCATTCCACTCATGTACTCACAAAATTATGTCATGCGGTTAGAATGGAATTATCAGATCGGACCGATCATCATTAAACCAACGCAAGCGGAATTGCAATTGCTTCAATATTATATTTCGGTTTAAAATTTGTTGATGATCAAGAGAAAGATTTCACACACACACATATCTATATATATATATATATATTAGGTTGGGGAAAAAGAAATCCATTATTTTTTCGGTAGATGGCTGCACTGGTAGATTTCTCGTAAACTAACGATCAGACAATTTCAGATTTATGCTCGTTGGAAAGGTGACATTTCGCAGTAAAAAAAATTCTTGTGTTGTTTTTTGTTTGGTGCATTCAGTTGTGAGTTACAGCGTGTTAAAAATGGAAGTGAACAAAAGAGAAAATTCG
>KK502405.1:2870514-2911841 GCA_000688735.1 Glossina austeni | reverse complement strand
ATCCAATGCATATATAAAAACGAAATGAGATAACTACGAATAAAAAAAAAAAAAAAAAAAAAAAAAAAAAAAAAAAAAAAAAAAAAAAAAAAAAAAAAACACTTGTCGCCTTAATAAAGGAATGATGATGAAGGAATGCCGCAAATGAATCACTTAACATCCTTTACTTACTTACTTACTTATTAACTGGATAATTGATATAATGATTAGAAGCATACTAACGGCACTTGCACCCCAAAAAAATATTATATATTTGCAGATGATGATATTTGATTCCTTTTGTTTCGAGTCGAGTGCGTTTTAAGTTAAGTGCTTAGTTAAACTTACGTATATGTATATAATTCAATTTTAGTTCGAATATTATCAGGATTTGCTTGTTGCTAAATGTTATGTCGTACAAGATGTATGTTTGATTGATGTTTATTATAAATAAATAATTTACATTTTACTTATATTATATTATATTATGTATAATAATATAAAGTGGAAAATAGGATTTATATGCATATACATACACATAAACACAAATATAGCACAGCGCTGAGGTTGACACTAACAACATAAGTACATAATGAAAAATATAACAACACAGGAATATGTTATGCTTTTAGGCACATAAACACATTAACATCTACATTGAAACGTTTCAAACCATACTAAGCAACGTGTATATGTGTGCAAACAAACATATGCTTATGATGCAATCTCGTGTAAGAAAAAACGGATAAGTCATCAGGATGTTAAGTGTTGCGTTCTGAGTTATGGCGCCAATGAGGATAAGTGTATATATATGTATATATGCGACGATATGTACGTGCATACAGGAAAAACTTTGACAATAATGTTGCCTGAAAAGCAAAATAAATGACATAATCTACTCTTGAACCTACACTACACCGCACTAAATATTATAACGGGTAGGGTATGTATTCTTTTTTCCTTTAGCCATAAACGATAGGAGTCTGTTTACATACCTAATACAAATATATATATATATACATATATATATATATATATATATTTATATGCACTCAGGCACAATGACAAAGTAAGAAAAAATTTATATACAATTTTGCTTAAAACAATGCAAAAAATAATTTATAAACAGTTTGAGATGATATAACCCTAAGCAATTATTTGCCAAATGATTTTAGATAAAAAAAAATAAAAAAAAAATTATATATATATATAAATAAATTAAATTCGATTATGTTGCTTTTTATGCTTAAAAAGTAAATAAGACAGACAGACAATAATGCGTATGTATGTTTATCCAATATTTTTATATGTATATACACACATATATATATATATATATATATATATACACATATATATATATATATATATATATATATATGTATAAATACATTAACATTTTTCATATTTTTATAATTTAATATTAATGTTAATTAGTTCGCTGGTAGTAAGGTAAAGTGTGTGCATTGAATGAATTGCTTTAGTAAACATCTTTAAAACGTATGAAGTTGAGAGAGAACCTTATAATGCTAATTAACTTTTTTCAATGTATATATATATAATATTTTATATGTATATATATATAATATAATAAAAAAAAGTACAACATTACGATATTTAACAAATGCTTGTAAATTATTCAAAATACGATAGTAGATGTGGAAAACTTATCGCTTCAGTTGAGTAAATAAAGTGTTAAACAAACAAAATAATGTTAACGGTAACGTAAAATCAAAATAAATCAATATTTACTATGCTCGTGATGGGAAACTACAATTCACTTGGAATAAATAATTATAATAAATAAAAGTAATGGGAACGAACGTAAAAGCGTTACATTGGACTACTCACTCACTACTCGCTACATACAAAACTCAAGAAATTATATTCAGTTAAGTAAGACATTTTCGATTGGTTCGCTCTTGTCGTTTCTTAAGGATGCGTATACATGCACTGAAAGCTATAGCGTGACAAGCTAATACAGATTAAGCATATATGCATGCGTTCTGCATGATAATACCTGCCGCCCCTAGCAAAGAGGAGATTGATGGTAAAGAACAGGAAAATAATACCACCACAACCACCACCATTCGATCTGAACGAGGGCGATTAACTTCGACTTTTCGGCCGGGATGCTCAAAATACAGTCAGGCCCTTAATTGATCTGAACGTCACATAAATTATGAGCTCTATTCGATTTTACGGATCCTATGTAAAAGCTTTAACGCGATGAAATTATTAAAAGAAAACTTCTTGAGAACGAATCTGATGAAGCGGTCGCCTGACAATAACACGTAATGTTATATATTATAATAGGCAATATATTTATCTCGTTGTTGCACTTTTAATAGCCTTGAAAGATGGAGTGCTGTGATGAAAATTAATCTATTATAAGCCTGCTTAGTTATATTTAATTTGAATTACGAGTGAACCTTCCTTTAAGATGCTTCTTTTTTTTTCGTTAAAAAAGTTATATTCGGCGGTAGCCGAATCTCGCATACCCACCACTGGAATGCTTTACGCATTCTACTCTCCAAGCTCTTTTATTTGACACCCATATCGCTGGTATTATTAAAAAAAAATTAATCCACCAGTGTTCACCGGTGTTCATCATATTCATTTTAAAATTAATCCACTTTTAGGCAGATAATATATCTTCAGTTGAGGAGTCTACAAAATGTTTGCAAACATTCGGTCTTATTAGGCTTATGATAAATAAGCATTAAACCTCAAAAAGGGTGCAAAAAAAAATTAATTTTAATTACTCGTAACTTTGTGTGGACACGGCCGACTGGTTCCATTTTTGGACCTAGGGAGTAAAGTGCCTCGTAAAGAAAATGTGGGAAATTGCAGCCTTCTAACTTTAATAATTTCCGAATAACCAGTAAAAATCCAAATAATTTTATTCGAAAAAACTGAGTTGCGTTCAATTTACGCTCCACTGCATGCTTCCGCTCTGACCAATTTCCTCCATTTTCAATGCCAAGCTGCGTGCAGAAACTTTCAATGTTTTTATTAAATTTGAAGACGATATCTTCATTTTTGCGACCAGGAGGGTGCCAACAACACACACCACACAGACGGACAGACATGGATAAATTAACTCAGAATTTCACGCTGATCAAGAATATATATATGCTTTATAGGGTCTCTGAAGCTTCCTTTTGGGTGTTACATACATTGTGGACAAAAACAAAATGAGTGAGTCTACACCCATCTTACAATGGTGGGTACAATAAAATAAAGCCATTTGTAAAATATTACTGTTACATATGTCGAAAGAGTGAAAAAACTAAAACTGTTAAGATACCTTCGACGCAAATGCAGTACAAAAATATTGTGAAATTATTACACAAGAAAAACTAATTAGCAGATTTTCAATTTGCAGACATTTGCTAATTGTCAGCTGATGCTTGAAATCGAACGAATACTAATCGTGATTAAAAAAAAAAAAAAAAAACACACACACACCGCTCATTAAGCATTCTGTTAGAGCACTAAATAATCAAAGGGGCTCTTCAAGGCCTATTGCTATAAAAATGCAATCTGTAGAGAATATAAAATACATGTGATATTATCAGACGGACTTCTCGCTCCTATACCATACTAAGCATGACGGAGAAGTAATTTTATAAATCCCATGAAATATTCTTAGACAATTTTTCGAATTCTAAGAAGACATTTTTTTTTCCAAAGTATTTTTATTTGATTTGCTTGAACGACGGACATATTGACTTGATGTAGATGAGATTAACTTAAAAACTAAAGAAACATCAGATGAATTTTTATTTACATAGAGTCAAGGAAAGACTTGATGGTGCTTTTTTCACTATTTTCACTTGACCGGACTATCGATTTCACTCGCACGCAATTGAGATAAAATTTCCGGAATTAATCAATAGAATAGACGTCGTCTTTCATGCCATGACCATGCCCAACTATAAGCATCATCATGTAACTAGTGCATCATCTGAATATTATCCATTTTGCTCAATTCAGAGCATTCGTAACGTAAGCTAACAACTTTAAAAGAAGCCTGTGAAAATAGTTTTCTTCAGTTCTTCCGCCACGAAATCTCAAAAGTTTTAATGCAAGTAATGACATAATCACTTAATCCGTCACATACGAAAAGATTATCGATAATACATTCACTTGAATAAATTTCATTTAGAATGTAAGACAATTGAGATTGAGGAGTTTGGGTGAGAGAACGCCACGAATTTTGTCTTCATCGTCGATATTAATACCGAAGCGAATCTTATTTCTTCAATTTTTTCATTATTTATACTTGTAATCGAATCACATTTAAAATCGAGCACACAAAACATGGAATCTCAATACGCTCCGACCAATCAGACGGAGTTTACAATTCGATGCGATCATCTTTAAGTAAGCCCCGTGTCTTTACAAACTAACTTTACGTGATGGGTGTTGAAAGGGTGCAATAGGCATTTTCGATGCAAATTAGGTCTTTCACTGATTATCGAGAAGAACATTAACTTTACCCGGGTTGAGACAAGCATTTTAGATACAAACTAAGTCAATATCAATGAAATTATCGATAAGATCGCTGAGTTTGTGTATCTTCTCTACGAAGCCACATACCTAACATTATGATTATTCGACCGACCAGGCGGATGTTTAGCCAACTAATTGTATCAAGTAAATATATAGCCAAAGCGGGATTATTCACTTCAAGCACAATTCATATAATGTTTTATGCATTTTCGGGTAAAAGAGATCAACAGCTTAAAAGAGAGACCGTTTATTTGGTGTAAAAAGAAAAGTGAAAGAACGAACTGTCAAAGTCGAGAAGTCGATTATTAAGCGTTAAATGTGTTTTTAAAAAATAGTAAACAGAAAAAAAATGACAACACGGCCGCCATTCTTTAATTTAAAAAACTTCGCGAACGGGCCGTTTTTCAAATCTAAAAAAGAAAAAACTTTTCATCTTTTTAAAGAAACAGAAAATTGAGCAAATATACAAAACAAGTAAAAAGATTATAGTGGGCCAGGGCCAGCCATTAAATACCCTGAACCAGTTATTCGTATAGCGCAACTTTTCAAAATAAACCGTTATATGAGCAGTGATTGAGAAAGTGCTCTGATCTGCTTTTAGATTAGACACAAGATGGACAGACGGACAATTGGATAAACATTCTGAATTGATTGGTATAATAAATGGTGATTCCATTTCAAGTCCTTTTGGATATTACATACATCCCCGTACCCTCTAGCGATGTAGAATATGAAGAGATCGAGTGAAAAGACTGAAAATTTGAAGACTTATTCCTAAAATTTCGCCTTTCGTGAGGAAAGCCTTTAAGCCCCATTTTACTACTTTTTTTCGACTACTTGTGATAAAAGTGAACGTGTGTGATTCTATAGGTGAATTCATAAGTCAAGTCAAAAGATTTCATCCAAAATTTTGAATTTATTGTCAAAAGCATTGAAAGTCTCCTAATATCGGCTGACTCATCACAGTGTCACATCACAGTGACACTATACAAAGGTATTTTCTTTGGGAAATGCTTTTTTGCATATTTGATAGTCTATTAGAGGCGTTTGGAAATCAATGGGGAAAATGTTAGGCTGGAACGTAACAGCAAGGACACAACGTGTGGGCCACCGTCCAAAAATGCATGGAAACACAATTTATTCCACAAAGTTACTTTGGAAGTCTTCTAAGCATCTCATCGATATGCCAAACAAGGGTACAAATCTTCTCAAATGTTTACCATAAGCTCCGTTCTTACATATTATGGCACAATATTCACATTTGCTTTATTCTACTTTAATAATATGTATGTATGTATGTATGTATGTATGTATGTATGTATGTATAGTTAGTTTATTGATAAACGGATGATAAAATTAAATAAATATTTCCTTTTAGTAGGCTTAGCGAAACTCAACAATGCTATGGCTTAGTTGTTTATAGTTGAACGTATTGAAGAGTTGAACTATTTTGCGGTTTATTCTTGATTTCGTCTGGTCTGGTAAAGAATCATTAATTTAGGTAAATAAATTAAGTCAGTACTTAAGTCCATCCGCACAAAGAGATCCGAATAAAGAGATTACTAAAGTTTATTATACGAAATGAAAGCAAATGAACGAGTAATTATCGCAAATTATCGAATATCCTTATGGATGTTTGGTGCGCACGGGCGTATGCGTGATGGCCATAGAATGTTAATATTTGTGGGCGATTTCATTGTCACGATAATTTCTTTTCATATTCCATTCGATATCGTTACGTGAAGATACAATTAACACGAATAGCAGAAATGACTGTCGCTAAATTTACGATAGGATTTATGTGGCCGGGGCGGGGCAGGGGATGTACGTGCAATGGACACAACAGCATATATACTTAATTGTTCTTGTAGTACGGTCTCATAAATTGATTCACCTTTGGGACTTAATATAGTGCATATTAATGGCACAATAAATACACACACACACACACACGCACACACACACACACGATGGAAGCGGCCATTGAGAAACTAATGGAGAAACACACAAATTAACTTCAAATATCATCTCGTACATACGTACATGTATATATATATATATATATATATATATATGTATATTTGATGTGTATTGAAAGAAAAAGAAAAAGAAAAGAAAAAGAAGCATATATAGCATATATATATATATATAGGGCTTTTATTTATCTCTATAATAATTTGAAGTGGACTCTTAAGAGTTGACCCCGGTTACGGTCAAGAACAAAAAAAAAAAAAAAAAAAGAAGAAACATTGCTATCATCATTGCTTGGCTAGTGTGCGTATATAATTTACACTCGATATTGTTGTTGCATTATCAAACGTTAGCAATCAGCTTTTCATTGCAAATGCCATACACATGTCGATGCATGTGTGTGCATGTAAGGTAATGTATAACATAGTTGTCGACTGACTAACTGACTAAACCTCCCACTTTATTTGCATTGCCATTGCGGTTAAAAGGTTTTTAAGTGTTAATCCAAAGTTAGTAATATACAGGAACAAGCTCTGCGTATGGTTACAAATGTGAGCATTTTGTAAGGATTATTTCAGGATTTGTTAGTATAATTTATTGCTTTGTATTTACCTTACCATTTACTTTAAGAGAGCGTCTGTACATACGTACGTGAATAAATAACAAAAAAAAAAAAAAAACACAAAACTGAGTTATTCGTTGTTCCCTTCATTGTGAAAAGTAAAAGTCGAAAATTTTCAGTTCTCTTTTCTTGCCCTTTAAAATTTGTAGTAATTTTGTTCGCCTCTCGTCAAATTAAAGATCTTTACATTTTTAAATCACTTTACACCTTACTTACTATACTATATCAAAATTTAATAACGAAGTTCGTATACATTATTTTCATGACGGCATGTATGGGAGGAAGGGGATCGTAGATACCCTATTGTTTACCTACTACCGGGATATTTTAAGCTTCTCGCAATTTTCCTTAACTATCACATGACTCGCAACTCATCTCTTCGGCGCTATATAAACAATCCAACAACATTATAATTAACGAATCATATCCTATCCTATCTTTCAGTGCATTCACCCTTTCGAAGCGCACATTCCTTGCAAGAAATTCTTTTTATTCAAATTATATTTCGTTGAAATTTTATCCGATTCAAAAATAAGCAAAGATCAAGGAAAGATCAAACTTTGCTTGCTCTCGAGTCTGCCGTCAATGCTGTCAATGGGAGTTTTGAAAATCAATAATTTTTTTTTACTTATACTAAACGAGGTTTTTATTTTAACGAAGTAGTCACCCGTCGTTTCATCGCATCTCTTCCCTTTTTTTTCGTAATTCCTAACGCTAAAAATCTTATCCATTGATCGAACTGTGTGCAAATAAGGGATAACTGATAATAAACAATTAATAAAAGTGTTTGTAAAATTGAATAGCTCATGACATACCGTCATGACGCCTAACATATCAGCTTTTCAATAAAATTTTTGATTCATTTAAAGAAAATTCATTGTCAGTTTTTATAATATTTTTAAAAAAAAAAAAAAAACTAAAAAACGTGTTTGCGCGAATTCCCGTTGGCGATAACTCTTTCGGAATCATAAACAGTGACAACGTAACAACAAAGCGAATCGCAAATATTGGCAGCGACAGAAGAAACATCCCAGCGATCCATCGAAATTAATCGTTTATCGGCTTTACTAAAAAAATGCCAAAACTCAAATTGAAAACCAAGAGCAAAAAAGGCGAGATCTCAGTCAGCTTTTCAATGCGACACGCAAAGAGAACAATTGCTTAGAAGAGAAATTAGCTGGACTACAAGAGCATCTTGGCATCTAAAAGATCAACTAGCAAACTAGTGACCAAAGAGCCAAAAATTTCCGAAAATAATGGGAAATGTGTGGCACCCGGCATCGTTAAATGTCGTGCGGAGCAATTCGTACGAAACAAATTTTCGGCTGAACATCAAAAATTACGGAAAAGCACTGCCGAACTGCGAATGCAATGTAAATGCCAGCACGAGGATAAAACGCAATAGCAAACCTTATTGGCCGAGACACAGAAACGATTAAGCGATGCCGAGTGTAAACTTCGTGGAACACAAAAACGATTGGATGACGTTAATGCATTATATATAAATTATTAGATTATTAGATGATTATTAGATGTCTAAAGTTTCCTTCCTTCTCGGTATAGCAAACGTTTTCACATCCTTCGGTGATGATGGGTGTAAAAATTTTTGGATTTTTTTTTTTTTAACTTCTTAAGAAATCTTTTGTATTTTTATTCTTATATAGTACGTATGTTATTTATATATACACGGATGTATATTACCGTTTGAACGGTAACGATTACCCGATTCCCTATCTTTTTCCCATCACTTCCTATTATATATCTTTACTTTTTATCTTTCATCCTTAAAGTATAGATGCTATGCGTTAGCGATAATTGGATTGCCACGCCTGAACTTGGATACCAAGGAGAGGGAGTATATTGCTTACTTTTGTTTATTACTAATATTGAAAGCAAATTTTTTCTAATTTTTTATTCTGAACTGTTGCCAATTATGACGATTGCCAGAAGTTCACGGTTGTTTGTAATTTATTTATTTATTTATTTTTTTTTTTTTTTTTTTTTTTTTTTTTTTTTTTTTTTTTTCTTGTTTCGTATTCTTGTTGTTGCTCTCTTATCGAGATATGATTGGCATACTTAATTGGGTCGTACGGTTTGCAAAGCCCAGAAATACGCATCGGAAACTAAAGTAAAGTACAGATACATATATATGTTTGAAATCCGAATAGGATTCTAATTGGATATAAATATAAATCGAGTTATTTATTGGCTGACGAATTACTAAGGGATTTCTTGTTTGGTATTCAAAGAGGAATCAATGGAGTGACACGCCCACTTTTAATAAAATCATTTACAATTTAAATGAATTTGTAGTAAGGCGACGTATATCAACGATTCGTCTTATGGCGTAAAAGCCTTTTTGGCTTGTTTTGCGCTTTTCGTTGTTGTTATTGCTGCCACTTAAATGACAAAAAGAAAGTGAAAATATTACATTTGTATACAAACACACACACACAAACACACACACAAACACACATACACACGCAGAGAAAGAGAGAGAAAGAGAGAGCGACGCACATACATACATACATACATACATACATACATACATACATACATAGTAAGTACGAAAATTGATGGCAAAGTAGAAATTTAACTGCAGCAATACACAATCGGTCAACCCAAATGAATAAAAGCGTCGACAAACAAACAAAAACGAAAATGTCATGAAATAGCAAAAACAAGCCAGACTTGATTGTTTATCGTATAGCATTGTTTACTTACACAACTTATACCCAAACACATATGCACAAATATGTATGTAACTTTGTGGACAGGATGTTTTCAAAGTTTCGGTTTCTATTTTTATGTCTCTTCCTTTCCAATTGCAGTACATTTTGTGAAGTGAAACTGTCAAAATAAGTTCCAGTTAGATATGTTATGGCGCCACATATAGTGGCAATAATGCCAGTAACGTTATGATGCTTTGCGGTAATGTTCGTATTAATTTCTAAATAAAACTCAACATACATTCGTACGTGTGTAGACAAAAATGCAAAAACTGACACATAAAGATTACAAAAATACTCAACTCCCTTAAATAATAACAAATAAATACAACTTCGAATTGCACGAGACTCGAACAAAGATTAAATATCGGATATCGGATATCGGATATCGGAACATGGCTATTGCGGATTGAGCTTGCAATTTGTTTCTACAAGCAGTGCGATTTATTGATAAAGTAGACAAAAACGCCAAAAAGCATGGCCGACAAAATTAGTTTATTCCCTTGAACGGGGAATTCTACTCTAAAGACCTGCAAAATTTCAGGGCCAGATGGCATCTCCAGCATTGTTGATAAGAAGTGCACTACCGATCACGCCAAATGATTGCGGAATCTACTTAGCTAGCCTGCAGGAAGACGGCCAATGTGCA
The DNA here is from genome assembly GCA_000688735.1 of Glossina austeni. Lineage (NCBI taxonomy): Eukaryota > Metazoa > Arthropoda > Insecta > Diptera > Glossinidae > Glossina > Glossina austeni. The sequence goes on along the minus strand of KK502405.1, from coordinate 2,901,373 downwards.
ATTGATGAGCAAGACCAGTGATTGTATCACTCCTACAAAATGACCGCCCAATCAATCTTAATTACCGCTTGACAAAATCGAAGACCTAAAAATGGAACGACCTAAGTCACGATAATATGCCTTTTGGCAAACATTTGTTCCAGTCCAGCTCACAAGAAATCGAGTTATTCAATATTTCGACGGAAGTTGACTTGGGCATGATGCTTTTGCCTCCAAGCCCATAACAATGCATTTGATGTCCATAACAATTTCTCGCGACTTGTATCGAGTTTTTTGAATAACCATTGAGTACGGAGCTGCAGCGGACGGATGCACCTTAAATGAATTGCTCATAGACCCTTGTTCTTTCCCCCCTCTCTGTCCGTCTTGTGCCAATTACCAACTTCCGTTGCGTAGCGGAAAGCTTTGTTTACCCATTTGCAGACGATAGCGCTTTACGTCACTCGTTCTCTTTCAATGCTATGCAGAAGCCCTCTTCAAAATGTAAAAATGGACTCGGGTAAATAGCGTAAACTTATCTTATCGGTTAGAGGATGAGGTCAGTCAAGAACAATTGAAAGCTCACGATGTTCAAAGAATGAGAATACAAGATAACATTCGTGTAAGCAGCTGAGGGCGTACGTCTTTTAAAATGGTACAAAAAATACATCCCGGAATTGATTGATTGACCATAAACAGGGCACTTTCACCATTTTCCAATCCAATGTAAAAAACCCAAAAAAAAAAAAAAAAAAAAAAAAAAATTGAAAATTAAATTTCATGGAAAGAAAAAGTATCGCAGTATAAATCAAACCAATTGAACAAAGTGAATGTGTTTTAGTTCGTCATCGCCAAGAGTTTATGAGAAATTATTTTCGACGAATTAATTCGCGATGATTTTTGATAAATTACGAGAAAATTGTTCGCTCTGTGTGTAATCTAAAGAATATTTTCCAATGCATTTACAACACCAACAAAGAAATTAAATTACTTACAACTTATTTATTATTATTATTATTATTATTATTATTATTGTTATTATTATTATTATTGCATTAATTAATAATGTAAAAATTTAATTATTGTTACTTTGAAAAGCATTTTGCGTTCTTACTCTAAAAAATCTATAAGCGAATCGACTGAATGTAATAAGTAAAAGGAAGCGTTCATGCAATCCCTTCAAGTAATGGAATCGATACTAATTGCATTACATATCCTAATTGTTGAATTATATTTATTTCGCAATAACGGCATGCTCTTGCGTATGTATCTATCTATCTATCTATCTATCTATCTATCTATCTATCTATGCATTGTTACATTATTATATTTGCAATTGCAGCTATTGCCGTCCTTTGTATTGAACGTATTGTTGCGTTGTTTGTGTTTGCTGATGAAGCTTTGCAATTTGCTCTATATACGTATTTCACTATTCTTATTATAGACAGAGGATGGCCAGATAGTATATGTTCAGTCATTTTTCTTCTCTTCTTTTTGTTTTATGCAATAAAACGGATAATTTTACACAAAAAGAGTTAATTTTTAATTACTTATATATATATATATATATGTATATATATTTTATATATTGTTGCAATTCTCTGGCAACTTGATGAATCGAGACTTTTTCGCCCAAGTGCGTTATCGGCAAAGAGCAAAGTCAAGTGCGATTCATAGTCAAGCTTGACTCATAATGGCTTTTTAAATAATGCCATTGTCAGCGATAAATTTTTATACCCTACAACACTTATGTTAAGGGAATGTCAATATTTTCATTGTACTATAAAAATATTAAGTTCGTGATGATGTGTTAGGTCTACAAATAAATTCCTCCGGCTAAAATTGCTTACTTCATTAAACGTACCTGGCCTGTTTAAATTTTTTTATGAAACTTTAAGTCAGTACAAGTTGCCAGCTCATTGTATAACAAAATTTAAGGAGATGGATGCCATTCATTAAGGATACATTAAGCTAAAAAACCCCTGCTTTTTTGCTAATTTGCAGACGATACCCATCTTATGTTACGCGTTCTCTTTCAACACCACGTAGTAGCCTTCGCACAATATAAAAAAAAAGGATTCGCTTGAACAGGGCAAGCAATCGCTCTAATCGCTTAGGTGCTAGGGCCACAAAATTATTTATGGGCTTTCGGGCCAACAGTGTTGGTATTGAAAATGATGAAAATTCGCATATGTCCGTCCGTCCCCAGTAAAAACAAGACACAAAATAATTTTCAGTTTAGGCTGAGAAATTTTTTGATGAAAATTCGCATATGTCCGTGCGTCCCCAGTAAAACCAAGCCACAAAATAATTTTNTCGCATATGTCCGTGCGTCCCCAGTAAAACCAAGCCACAAAATAATTTTCAGTTTAGGCTGAGAAATTTTTTGATGAAAATTCGCATATGTCCGTCCGTCCCCAGTAAAAAGAAGCCACAAAATAATTTTCAGTATAGACTGAGAAATTTTACCGCATCCGCTATATTCTCGAGACCTGTTTCCTTCCGATATGGATCGATGCAGTCAAATTTAGCAAAGCTTTTTTAGCATTGCAAAGTTGGAGATATGCAAAAATTGGTCGATGAACCAAGAAGTTTCCCCCGCGAAGATATCCGTAGGCTATCCGATAAACGGCAAAAGCTCATAGATAATGATGGCGCATATTTCCACAAAAATATATTTTAAATACAGCAAGAATTTGCTTGTACACCTATTATGTATGCATATATTTTTTTACTAAAACCAATCACTCAGGACACATCCCGTGAAAGAACTTAGGTAAGAGGTAAGTGTTATAACTTTACCGAACAGGTAGTAGTAGGTGAGTGAGTAGGCATCTTAGCTGCGATCAACGTAAACTTTGTGGCGAGATTGAGATTTGAACCCGCGAACACTAACATGAGAGTCGCGATTCTTTCTCTTACTGAACTATTCATGCGAATAATATATAACATGATCATGAACGAACTACACCCACCTTTTATTATACTGGTCGCTTGAAAATCACTCTCTAAATCCATATAAACCTCTCCGGCCGTTTGCCCGTCTAATGCGTGTGCATGCAATTTGGTCTCAATTTTTGGTAATACTTTAATGATAGTTGGTACCGGGAAGCTATTGAAACTCGATATCGAAATTTTTTGTTTCGAAAAAGTCATTATATGAAAACAAAGTTCTCAACAAAAGCCGCTTAATACTACTTCGCCCTACGAAAATGGTATGAAAAATTTTAGTCAAATGGTGCAATATTTTGAACCCCCTTTCATAGAACCGCATCAATGCCGCAATGGAACCCTTTATACGACGGTATAGTTTAAGTGGTTAATAATCGTTATTTGACTTAAAACTAATTTAGATCGAATTTGTTGTTGTCATGTAGAGCCAGCCCATTTTTAAATTATAGGGGCTATTATCACAAGCGAACCAAAGTCTAATATCTAATGTCTAATGTCAAATGTTTTATAATAAAAATAGCAAAAGCATAATAAAATCTTTTAACAGGAAAATTAATTAGATTCGCTCGAGTAAAACGTTTTAATTTGTTTATTAGAAGTTGTTCCTTTTTTTCTACATATACATCATATCGTGTATTACATATCGCAAATATTGATTTGTTGTATATGTAGATGTAATAACTGTGTCAGTGTCCAGGTACTTTGAAAATGTTTATCTTTTTTTCTATTATGTTATATGCGCTTGTATGTGTGTGCAGACGATATGCCTTGTATGTTTATTGTTCTGTATCTTATAACAGTAATTTATATGTATGTATGTTATGACATATTTTTGTTTAAACGGCATTACAAAGTATGTTAACGTTAAAGGCTTAATATAGGATCCTTTCATGCCCTTCTGGCCACTTGGACAATGCTTCATTAAATGTATATTCTTTAGTATGGAACACGCCTATTGAGCAGCAGTGGCTGAATATTTTCTCTTCAACACTCGTATCGAAAAACAGTTTAATACAAAAAACGCTTAGACGTGTGGGTGATTATTTTTTTTTTTTTTTTTTTCGCAACAAAACAACAAAATTACTTTCAAAATATATGAGAAAAACTTTTATCGTTTTTAACCGCAAGTAATGAGAAAAAAAAATCTCAATTTCTTTTACTTTTAAAAACACAGCTGTTCTCACTTTACGTTACATTGTATACCGTAAGCATGTTCTTTGATCGATGCGATCCAAATGCAATATCAACGTGTCTGCACACAAATCTAATGTTTTCGACAAAGTCGGCAAACACGAAAATGTTTACCAGGCAGGCATTAGGCAAAGGAAAAAGCGAGAAGAGGGGTAAAAAAAAAAAAATGAAGAAACATGTAAGAGAATTATATTCGACGGGGACCGAATCTCGCATACACACCACTGGAATGCTTTACGCATTCTACTCTCCAAGCTCTTTTATTTGATACCCATATCGCTGGTATTATTAAAAAAAAATTAATCCACCAGTGTTCACCGGTGTTCATCATATTCATTTTAAAATTAATCCACTTTTAGGCAGATAATATATCTTCAGTTGAGGAGTCTACAAAATGTTTGCAAACATTCGGTCTTATTAAGCTTATGATAAATAAGCATTAAACCTCAAAAAGGGTGCAAAAAAAATTAATTTTAATTACTCGTAACTTTGTGCGGACACGGCCGACTGGTTCCATTTTTGGACCTAAAAAGTAAATTGCATACTCATAAAGCAAATGTGGAAAGTTTCAGCCTTCTAACTTTAATAATTTCCGAATAACCAGTAAAAATCCCAATAATTTTATTCGAAAAAACTGAGTTGCGTTCAGTTTACGCTCCACTGCGTGCTTCTGCTCTGACCAATTTCCTCCATTTTCAATGCCAAGCGGCGTGCAGAAACTTTCAATGTTTTTATTAAATTTGAAGACGATATCTTCATTTTTGCGATCAGGAGAGTGTTAACAACACACACCACACAGACGGACAGACTTGACTAAATCATATATATTATATAATACTTTATAGGGTCTCTGAAACTTCCTTTTGGATGTTGCATATATTATGGAAAAAAATCAAAATGATCCACCCCCATCTTACAGTGGGGGTGGACTATAAAAGAATATAGCTAAATGAAGAATGTATATATATCAGTATTCTTCTGGGTGAAGGCTTTGTTAAAACATTTTAAAAATGCCAAAAACAAACAAATACTAGATGGAAAGGCTTTTCGCTTAAGCTGAGCATAGTATTAGTCTTACGTTTTTTCTTATTCTTGCCAATAGAGTTACAAGCAAATGAAATTAAATCTCAAGACATATAGATACAGACTTAAGCAATAGAAGTCATACGGAAATATTCAAAATAGTAATTTTAAAAATTTAAAGATCATTTAGAACCTTAGAGACTATCTGCTTGTGTTGTTTGTATTAATACTGTTACGAGCTTAGCGAGCTTGCATCGACACTTGATTGTGCGCAACTCATCATTCAACTTAACATTGTTGAGCCAAATCAATTGCACAAATAAAAATATTTCTCCTATCATCTTAAAGCAAGTGTTGTGAAGCACTTTCATCATCATCAACCCATAATCAAAAGAATACGAATAAAGGATCGAAGCGATATTTTGATTGTAGACAGCGTGCCTTCGGTAAGCTTCACATCATCTCTATTAATGGAAAGGATCGCAACAGTCGTTGCAAGCAGATTAGATTACCATTATAGTAACAATTACAAATTTTAAGATATTTTTTACTTTAGTTTCCTTTCTTTCCTCTTAGATCTGAAAGAGATTTCAATAGGTTTCAAACATTATTCTATACGTTCCATAATTAATTGCATGTGAATTGTTCTCCATAAAAGGCCCATAAATATATCTATAATGGCTTCGCGGTCGTTAACGAGCAATTTACACCTTTCAGTTCCTTGTTGACCGTACACAATAGCTTCGAAATTGTGTCATAAGGATGCTCATCATCATGATCATATTAGGTGCTTGTATGTATTTTGATCATATTTTCACTTTAAAAAGTCATTTCTTGACAACAATTTCTTTAGCATTTTGAAACCACATGTCAGGCAAGCTATGTTGCACCGATCAAGTCGATCGAACAAGTGGTAATCAGAAGGCGCTGTGTCTGGTGAGTACTATGCGTCGGTTAACCACTATTGCAAAAAATTCAACAACACGTCGTTCCATTTTGTTCAACTGACGTCGATAGACATCTGCGGTAACAGTTTCATCAAGTGGGACAAATATGATCAATATCGGACCGATGTCATTCGGTTTCGGCGTCTTTTGAATTTATTAAAAATTAGTTTCGGCAAATTTTCGAAACGCATAAAATTACAAAATGATTTATTTTTAAATTCTGCTTAGAAAAGTAAATTACTTTTCTAAATGTGTGTGTGGAAGTGGAACTAAGGGCGAATTAACGAATGAACGAAAATGATTATAAATAAGAGTAAAATATTTATACAAAAATAAGCGTGAGAAGCAAAAATTAATCCCACCACTTAAGTAGCAGATGTTAAGGATCAAAATGAACGATTCATTCCTTATCGGTATATGCCAGCGGAGAATGAGACAAATCTATATAATAACAATTGTAGGTGTAGTGCAAAGAATGATATCACGGGATTCACAGATCAGCCCTAAGGCGACTTACATCAAGTTGAGTCCTCTTAGTGGCATAAATTCAGGAAGGCCGACATCACATAATCGCTTGAACACGGAGAACAGAAAACAGTTCATAATTACTCCTAGACTGGGACAACCGAAGAGGATTGCAATTTTTTGAAACTCTTATAGGAATATTAAAATCAAGTCTACGAAGAAAGACCTTGGATGACGAAATATCCCCTTAAATAAGTTTCAGTAAAAACTCTACTCCAAGAACAAGATTTCTGCGTTCAAGTGCTAATAAATGGATTAAATGGACCTAATGTTGTATTATTATCGCATCATCTCGTCCTCTCAAGGCAAAAAAAAGAAATTATTTCTGAATTCCTTCGAGCATATCAATGTAATAATTGCAGCTGGAAGACGAAATGACAGACGCATACTCAATTGCCGGCCTTAACAAAGTCCGTGTAGAGACCTTTCGTAACATAAGGGTCATCAAAGTCCTTTAATCACTTTTCAGTTCACATGGACTCGAAAGACTCCATCCGTCCACTTTATACTCCAAATTGATATTGATAGTGGAGACCCGACACAGAGTTGCATTTTTTTTTTTCTTATTTTCAACGACATAGTATTTGTGTTTCACCATTCCGACAGTAAAAATAAATCGGACTCCAGAAGACAGAAACTTTCGAAATTTGGTGGTGCATTAATAGTTTCAAATATTGAATTGTGTTAGGCAAAAGAACGACGGGCCTAGCCAACGGGCCCTGCCCTGCGGAACTCCCTGATTTCATCGTTATATGCTCAAATATGTACGATCCATAAGATGAGAACGAAACTAAGTCACAAGGCCGTGACTGAAACCAATTTTTTGTCAACATAAAAATTAATAGCTCATCACGCGCTCACTAATGTTAGCGGAATTGTAAGCGATTAGTAATAAGAGATTTGCCATTCACAAGGCCATGTTGGCTCCAATGAGACAATTGATTTAATATTGTAGCCCTAATCTCGCTCTTTGTGACAAGTTTTTCCAATAATTTAGACAAAGCTCTATATTTTCAATTGATTGCCTACTGTTTGCATTACGATAATGAAATGTGCAGCTGATACCGTTTCGCATGCAACATATTCACCCGATACGGTTCTATTTGAAGCGAAATCTTGTGGCTCTTACACGGCTCTACAAGGATTATACCATTATTTTGATATGATGGGATCGATCATAATATTCCTGTGAAATGGATTTTGGAAAAGTAAATGAAAAATCAATGAGCAAAACCCCAAACTTTGTATCACAATTTTTGTGCGTTTCCCAAAAACGATTATAACGAACGACCGATTCTGACGCATATAGCTAAACCAATTGCGAGTATTATTACAAATTAAAAGCATCTGTTTGTTTGCATACATTGGAAAATCTCTGATACAAGCGAACGTGCAAACGACAAAGTTGACAGTGCATTCATTACACGTCGACATTGAGTTTGAAAAAACATTTTTATGCGACTAATTTTATTTGCTGCGTCTCTCTGACGTATTTAACGTAAATTCTATCCTCCAATGTTGATTTTAATGCACGCTTTTTTTGGATTTTTTTTTTTCTTTTTTTCGTTTTAGCAAAACAAACTGCGTGACTAAATTAAATTAGAACATGTGTAGCGAGCGAATTGCTCGCACAATACTCTTAAACATTTAAATGTTTGTTGATCATAATGGATAAAGTTGCGTGTGACTTTTGTATAAGCATAAGAGAAAACTCATATTGTTATGCTTACGTAGTAAACGCATTTATTATTTTTTTTTTTTGCTATTGATTTTGCATTCAAATTGCATTAAAAGAAATCCCAAAGATATATATCTTTATAAATGTGTGTGTGTGTGTTCTTGATCAGTGTAAGTTTCAGTTTTCATTTCACACGATTTAAACTTTGCAAACTTTGATGGACTGCCAATGAAAATTGACAGAGTGAGTCGACTGACTCGACTGAAACAATTATTTATTAATTCCGTTTAATTATATAAAGTATTAAGTAAATCAATGTTCGCCTTAAGTAAGAAAAGTAATAAAACATTTTTAGTAAATTCAAATTATGCTTGCAATAGTAGGTTTCTTTCTCTTCACGTCTCGTTCCAGACAAATTTCAATACGAATTATTTCGCTTATCGTTAAATTTAAATTTAGCGAGATTTGATAAATGACAGACTTGTCATGTCATAGATCTTACCATCTTACTAATCAAAAATTTGAAATTAAAACACATACAACAGGAAGTGCTCGTATGCAAACGAATTTTGCAATTATAAATACACATGTATGTACATTTGTATTGTATATTTATATATATGTATGTATAATATGTAAAAACAATTGTATAAATAAATATTTATTATTATTATGCACGTAATGAGTTAAATGAATTGATATCACATTTTATTGTTTTAATTTATTATATGCATTACACTTTATACATATATATACATACATACATCTATATATATACATACATACATATATATATATATATATACATATATATATATATATATATACGTAATTAAGTTATATTGCTTTTAAAACGCCCTCTTTTAGCACACACACACACACACACACACACACACACACACACACACACATACATACATACATACGCATACACACACATTCATACACAAACACGCGCACATCACCACACAGCTACTTTCGCTACGTTTGGCATACAAATTGCGAGATTCATGGAAATTTCAATTAAAAACCGTTAATAAATATATGAAGCACCTCGTATCGAGCAATATCGGGGCGACCTTACAAGCCAGCAAGGTCATTTTTTTTCTTTTCGCAATTTCACAATGGACTTAACATGCATCCATTCCGTTCCATAATGTGACTGATAACGAATGAAATGAGAATCACTAGAAGAAGAATAAACATCATTTTCTCTTATGACTAGAGACCAATCACAACGCCAGATTATTCACATTTTAATCTAATCTTTTTCTCATGTCATCGCTTGTTTGTTCGTCGTTGTGTATTGTCGCTTATATTTCGATCAATTGAATTTGCGTTCAAAGTATTAGCGTAAACTTTAGCAAACCAACATGACATTATAGTCGAGCAAGGTTACTAATTAAATACGCTACGTCGCCTCAGCCCAATACAATTTTCCACCAATCTTCCTCTTCAATGAAGGACTGATAATTATTAATTATTAAACTATAATAAGTAAGAAAACTATATTCGCTCGCCGGCGAATCTTTTATACCCATTATCGTGACAAAAAAAAAAAAAAAAAAAAAACCGAAAATTTTATCATACTCTATAATATTGAGTGGGCGCGGTTGATTTCTTACATTTTCAGAATAAAAGTGGAAATTTCTTTAATCTACGTATTGTACCAAGCAAAACAACACGGACAGCAAAAATGCTGCAAGTTTTAGTTATATAGGAACTTGGGCTTGTTCCAGATGTATTCTTTAAGAAGTTTAGGTGATTAAAGGTTAAATCGGATGTTCGGATACTGCTTCGTCTGCTCTCTGCAAGTGTGCATCCGGTTGCAATTATAATTTGCAAGAGATGGGACATGCAAACAAACGCACAAGAGTTTATCATACTTAATACTTTTCCATGGGAAGACCCCATGTTCATATGCTTGATTGCAATCAGAAAGACGAAATCATGACTTTCTTATCGAAATTTGCATACGATTACGGGCAAACGTTCCAATTGCTATAGCCATTCCACTAAACGCAATGAACTGAAAGAAAGAAGAAAAGTCGAGAATAAATAGAAGAAAAGTCGAGAATAAATAGAAGAACTAAGTCCGAAGTTCGTTGAGGGACATCTTATGCAAGTATTTAATAGCGAAGAAAGCTGCAAAAATTTTGAAAGCAAATTTTGATTTCATCGACACGAGTTACAAGTAACACGAGTAACACGACAACATTGAAATCGGTATAAAACATTTTTAAGAAACGCATGAGTAACTTTTGGCTGAAAGCCGTCACTAATTGACTCCAACTAAATAGATTTTATAGGTAATATTTTTACTAATTTTATATATTATTTTATTTAATTTATTTTTTATTTATTTATTTTATTTTATTTTATTTTATTTAATATTTTATATATTATTATAATTTTACTAATATTAATATTTACCGTGTTTGGCTAACTGATAAGTAAGCAGAAATTGACGCAAAGCAAATCGAAATTTTCGATTTGTCTTTCGATCGATAATTAACGATACAATACGCTTTCGCGTTCATAAATCGAGAGAAATTTCTACCTTACTTATTAGGATAGTTTTCTGTAAGCGGACGCTTCTCTAACATTGTCTGCGTTCTTTCATACAACGATTCTTTGCCAGACCTACACAAAATATGCGAACAGATAGTAGTCCCTAGTGGACATATCTAGATAGTGGGCAAATACGATAGGTGTGACAGCAGCAATTCGAACTTCAATTCGTGCAATTCTCGTCCCGTTGTGACATTGTGCGCAATGTAAATACACTTAACAAGAAAGTTTGGAAGACCACACCTGTATACCCCTCATCTTTTTAAGACAAAGTAGTGAATAGATTGTCAACTAACTCTTTCAACTTTACTTATCGATTATCAAAGAAAATCTTTAGGACTCTCTTGATTAGTCGTAGTGCAACAACCATCTCTTTTTGGCTGCCTATTGCGTTCGTTTTTAACTCAGTAAAACAACAAATAAATTTTTGTTGTTCGACGGCGAAGAAGAATTGTCATAACACTTTTTTCAACTCGATCAATACGAAAGATTGTCCATTATTTTAAGACTAACATAAGTAAGATCACTTAATCGACTGCAAATGGTCGAAAGGTCATTAAAAAAAAAAAAAAAAAAAAAAAAAAAAAAAAAAAAAAAAAAAAAAAAAAAAAAAAAAAAAAAAAAAAAACATTTATTGAGGATTGAGGCGCTTCTTAATCGTAATATCGAAATATTGTGATAATCCCGGGATTTACTGATCGGTGTGTGATATATAAAAAATGAAATAAAAAAAAAAAAAAATATGACTATAAATTGATATAGGACGGATGTGCACGTTAAGTAATTCGAAATGCCAAGTACTGAATAAATGTTAAATAATAATAAATAGCGAAAAATCGCAAAAGCATTTACTTAATTAATTACATATTAATTAGCTGATTGGGAACCACATCTTTGATTGATCGCGCTGCACATTTCCGAGTCGAGATTTGTTCTTTTTGTATCTTGATGTAAGCGAAAGTTTATTATAATTTTATTATTAATAATAATTTAATTTTTTTTTTTTTTTTTTATAATAACATTTGGACAGATTTCATTTAATTGCAATGGAAAAAATTTTATATCTTATCAAAGGTAAACATCAAGCGACAATCAATAATTAAGTGCATCTTCTATATTATCGACAATAGTATCGCAATGGTAAGCAATGGCAATCAGTTATTGGAAAGGGTTTTTTTTTTTTTGTTTTCTTAACAAAACTGTTGCTAGGTAGTGTTTTATTAATTCTATTAAATAAAACCATCAGAAAGCAATGATATAAAGTTGAAAATATTCATTAATTAAGAATTTTATCATTTTCAAGAAGTATGGGGAGAAGCACACTCCGACTTACCGTCTTGCGAAAAAAATCAATTTTTATGCAAATTTTGCTTTAAACAAAGTCGATAGATATAAAAAAGCAAAACCATAATGAAAACTTTTTCTCATTTGTGTGCAAGTTTGTAATTAACTTCCTCACAAACCATGGTTAAAAAAATTTCTTAAAAACTTTCTTAAAAATGCAACCTTTAATTGCATGCTAAATAATTAAGAATACGTTTCTAAAATAAAATGTCAGTACCGTTAAACACCCTCCATCATTCTACGGTTTTTCATATAACGCATTTTTAAAGTAAGACGTTGTATGGGAAATGATCGAAAAAGCGATTCAATTCAAATTATTTTGAGTAGCATTTATCTCGGTCTCGACGAAAACACATCAGTGCGCGTAATTTCATAAAAATATACAATATATTGGATACAAGATGAGAAAAAGACGGACAGAAAAGCTTAAATCGACTGAGAATATGATTCTTAGTCGATCGATATAATAAAAGGTAAGTATATCTCAAGTCCTTCTAACTGTTGCATACATCCGTCTAGATCCTTGTACAATAAATGTGTGCATAGGGCATAGAAATGACATCGATTTGAAATCTGCCGCTCGAAAATCTGCCATTAGAGAGAGAGAGAGAGAGAGAGAGAGAGAGAGAGAGAGAGAAAAGATAATTTTAAAAAAGAGCTGCACGGTTTCAAAGGATATTCATTTAACTTATTTTCCGGCCATGTCCGGAAACTCGATTTTCGAATCCATTTAATACCTATTTTAGAAGTAATGCAAACAGAAATATAAATCTAATATAATTCTCTAAACTTAGCTATGGATGCAAACGTAAATTAAATGGCAAAAACACGCACACGAGATTATCCTGTAATTTTAATTTCATTATTCTCTTGTGCACAACAAACGGATGTAAATAAGAAAAGAAAAACCTTTCCTTTTATGCTTCTCCTCATCTTCCATCGTAAAATTGACAGCTTTCGTTTTCGGATGCTAGCTGAAAAAATAAGTCAATGAAAAGTACTACGCATACATACACGCACACGCACACACACACACACACACCAACACAGACGCGCATACATGCCCATACATACATTCGCATATACATTTATTTAATTATACGTGCTTTTCATTCGCAGAAAATATTAAGAAAAACAAGTAGAGAAAATTAAATTCGGTCAGGACCGAATCTTTTATACCCATCGCCGTTTGTTTACCCCACAAAAAGACAAAAGAAGTAAGAGGACAAAATTCTCATGCTCGTTCATATGGAATGGGCGCACTTGACTTCTTCTATTTTCAAAACAAAAGTTTTTGTCGTAGAAGCATGTGGGGGTTGTGGGCGTAGCCTTTGAAAAATTTAACTCAATTTCAAATTCTTTTACAAAATTTGTAGGCGATATTTTCATTTTCGCTAACCACAAATACTACAAAGTTGCGCAAACAGACAGATGGACAGGCGAACAGGCGGACATGTTTAGGTGCATTCAAGATTTGAAACTGGCCAACTATTTACGTACTTCATAAGGTTTTTAAAGCCTGTTTCTGCGCGTTATAAAAATATTGAAAAAACAATTACATTTTGATACACTATAGTATTGGGTGGTTGTGATCAAATTTTCCATTTTTGTGCACGAATGCTACAGCATCGTCGATAGAATGTGTGATCAAGTTTTTGTACAATTATTTGCTATAGTTTAGATATAGTGGTAATGAGCAAAAGACCAAATTATCGTTCGCGGTGATCTCAGTTTACGTGGTGCTGTGGGCGTATTCTTCAACCGAATTGGCCCATGTTCAATACCAACCTGAGCGCAGGAACTTGCACTGTTTCTGCAAAATTTGAAATCCATAGCTTCACTTTTGCGGCCAAGTAGAATGTTTAAAACAGACACTACATGGACGGACGGGCGGACGCGCGGACGGACGGACGGACACGCTTAAACCGATTTAGAATTTAATGCTGATCAAGAATATTTATACTTTGTGGAGTCTCTGATGCTACCTTGTGGGCGTTGCAAACATTCTGACAAAAAGAATATATCCCTCATCCTTCGGGGATGGGGACAAACAACAAAACAAAAAAACAAAAAAAACCTTAAGAGAAGAATATAAACAGGAAAAACGTAGCATGCGGTTTAAACCGAATCTTTTGACGTGAACAACATTCTTTTCATTGTTTCTTAAATAAAAATGACGAACTTTTTCAACTAACATTATTGCCGAAAAAAAACATTTAGTATAGACTTAACATCAATTGCATGATAAATGTAGTTTAAATAAATATAAATAATAAATATATTATTTTATTTATTAACATTTGAATTTAAAAACATGAATTTAATAACATTTGCCAGAGACTACTTGAATTCCTAATCAATTCTCTCTTAGTAAAAAAAAAAAAAACTCAAGCACATCGCAGAAATTACCGATCGCTCAATATTGAATATATTGGAGAAGAAATTGCACGTAGCATGTAATGAATATCGGAAGGGAAGTTATAGCCGATTTGGAAAGAATTTTGCCATACTTCTACCTTGGGCCATTATATAAGAGGCGTGTCAATTCTCTCGTGCAGTCAATTTTATGACAAAACTAATAAACTTCCCGTTCTCAAGAAAGCCCCTGAGGGTTTATTTTCAATTAAATTATGCATTGTAAAAAGATGGAAACATATGTAGCAAGATACGAAGCAAAATGATTTTTTTTGTTTTCTTTTTTCTGTCGACGACCGAGGTTTTTTAATTATCATTTAAAGTTTGATATATATGATGGTGGACTTCTCGGTGAATCTCTATGGTACAGGTCCGGGAATAATAAATAGTTGACATAAGTAATTGTATATAAATATATGAAATTGTTCAACTCCCCCGCCTTACATTACCATCCATATCTCCTTTAGTTATATGCTATATATAAAGATAGAGGACTAACCATGTTTGTACACTTATTGGTACATATTCATTCCTTGAGACTATATGAGATTTTCAACGGATAGCTTCGCTTGACCTGAAACAACTGTCTTCCAAATGAGAGTAAGCCATGCATGCATATTCACCCTTGGGCCGTGTGCTTTGAAAACCAAAGCATCCATTGTTCGTAACACATTGCGATCCAGTGCCGCTATCCTTTGAATTAAATAGGCTCAGCACTCTACACATTCAAAGACCCATTTTATTGGGTAAAGGTTAAGGACGGAATAATATTCACTCAATTTAACGAATGCTTATAGAGAAAATAGAACTATGTCTGCTACAAACATTGCTAAAGATTAACTTCTATACACCATATGTATCTATGTATATATATATATATACATATATATATATCTAGGGCCCTTTGTTTTTTATATACATGCGAATGTAAAAACATTTATTCATTTGGGGCGACAGTTGGGTGCGAAATATCGGAAACGATAATAAGAACCGTTTTCTTCTTTTTTTTTTTTTTTATTTAAAGTCGATTTCGTATCACTTTCGCTATAGCTCTGCACATTTTTGGTTGAAACCTTGGGATCTGTCGTTGTGACGTGAAGAAGAATAACAATTAGAAAGAAATACATCATTAAGATCCGACAACTTAAGGCAATAGGATAGAATTGAAAAATATTTTTTGCTTAATTTCGGTTTTGCTGGCCTTAGCATGTATTTGTACCAAGTCTTAAATCAAATAACTTCTACGAGCTATAAGTTGCTTCCTCTTGTAGATGGATTATCTGCGTTCGTTTTTCGCCGAAATTAAAGATGATCGGTAAAACGTTACATATGAACTGACGAAAATTGTGGGTGTGGCTGTCAAGGTTTTATGTTCGATTTTAAACTTGCATTCCGAATTTTTCCATCGTAATAACACATCCTCACATACTGCACACACAAGAACCACAATACGCACATACATTAAAATACGCATTAAAAGGACGAATCCGTAATATCCGTATCTTGACCGGCAGGGAACATAGCTTCCCTTATATGTTTACTTAATTATCCCTAAGCTGTTTATTACCAAAAGAATAAATAAATAAATGAAAAAATCCTTCGTGTTCACTTTATAAACTAATGACTTTGATTAAAATAAATCTTTCCTCGAATGTGTCACATCACGAGCGCATGTAGAGTTTGACGAGTGTTTTATGAAAAAAAAAAAAAAAAATATGCTTACATAAGTTGATAATGTTAGAAGCAGAGAATCACTCATCTGCAGAAATTGAAGGAAAAAATTCATTTAATATATTTGTCATATATATGTTTGCTTGTTATGTAAAATATGCTCCAAGGGAGACCGAATCGAATTTGAATGAAATAGAAAACGAAGAAGAATGAAATTATCAAAAAGGGGATTAAATAAACTAAACTAAATTCCGCCTTGATGTCCCCCTACTATCAAATCGCATTTCACGAACCAGCCTTAAACACCATCTATTTCCACATATTCAATAACTTTCTTATATTGCTTTCAAATTGCTTTAGATATTTTTTCATTTACATATCACAAATATATTGAAGTTTTCCTTCTTCCGAAAGATAATCTCTCGTTAAACTTTCTCCAATGACTCGGCATGTAGTCCTTAATCTGTGTTTCTGTTATTTTGCATTAAAAAAAAAAAAATTAACAGCTCATTGAAGCCACTAACTGGAATTTGCTGCCAAGCCATCAAATTTTTCTAGATGCAATCGAAACGAATTTATACTTAGGGCACAAGCTTCGTTTCTAAAAATTATGCCATTGAAAGCTGCTAGCAACAGGCTGAATATTCTCTTCACTTAATACACTTACGGCTTAGTTCTGCATCTTATTGGCATGAGGAGGACAATACGAGACCTATGCGCAGTTGAAATAATACTTGTGCGTAATGAGACATATTCATGTGAGAATATTATAAGACCTAATAGTCTACTAAAAAATATATTTGTGAATTTCTACACAATTCCCAACTAAGGAAAGATACTCAAATTTATTTAATATCCTATAATCGATTATTATTCTCGAACTCGATAACTGTTCCTCGCCTCTGTCTGTTTCCTCTTGATTATTGAAATTCTCAATATTCCAAAAAAAAAAAAAAAATATTCAAATATTTTTGAGACAATGGTCTCAATTCGCTCATAGATGCCACAGTACGATATAATATAAAATACGAATATAAAATAGAAAATAATAGCAGGTACACAATGTGCAGAGTGTGAGAAGATCGCAATCGATCGATCCAAACACTCTTTTCGATCGTTTATTATCTTTACCTAATCCACTTTCAGGGTCTGTCTTAAAGAGGATGCTCCACTGATATGGTCAGTTTTTCCGGTTATTTGTCCTTTTTTTTTTTTGGCGGAGGGAGGGGGGAGGAAACGTAACAAAATAATAACATTCGAAAAGATTCATAAGCGAAAAAAATGATTTTTGAAAAATATTAAAAGATGACCGAGCACCGAAACCCTTCTTTCCGAGGCGCTACCACAACTTAAGGAGTCCATGCGGCAAGCATAAGTAACGATTTAAAATATATATTTATATACATAATGGATTTTAAAAATATTGATTTTTTTCCGGTTAACGCGTGTTTGAATGAAATTATTCAGTTTTCGATTAAAACAAATATTATCAATAAAAAATATGGTCGTGGGTTCAAACCTCAGGTGCGGTAAAGTTTTTAATAATAATAATAATAATAATAATAATAATAATAATAATATTAATAAAAATAAAGCCGAAAGCCTTAGATGCTAGTGCTTTAAGACTTTAGTCTAAGAATTTATTCTCTGGCTAAATTTATATAATAAAAATAATAATAATAAAAAATATTTCAATTAATTTATCGAAAAAATCGCACACATTTTACTAGAAAATGTGGATGTGTGTTTTAAAGTTAGAGCAAAAATTTGAATTAAAAAAATGAAAATTGTTTGAGTTATGCTGCCCATCGTTTGCGAAAGGCATTCGAAATTTCAGGTGCTGCCCACTTTTATGTTTTTATGTCGCTTCTTTACTATTTCAGAAATTATTTAAGCCAATAAATATTTTGAAAAAATTTTCAGCGGTCTAGCATCTTTAAAATTCAAAACAGAAATGTTTTTTGCTACTCAAACGATCCTCACCATTAACGAGAGATTTTCGGTCTTTCTTATCTTGGACGGACCGGGACTCACTTCAAATTCGAAATAGTTTTGTACTAAGCACTAAGTGTGTAAATACGAAATCGGAATTTACCTATAGATGACCTCGACTCTGAGATAGCATCTATATATCTGAAGTTGTGGGTTTCTTTTATAGCTTGGACATCTGTTAACAATAAATAAATGGTTGCATTGCCAACGCATATTGCAATACAAAAATGCTTTTTCTAACAAAGAATATATCGAATGTTGGGCCAAATAAAAAGAATTTTTTCTTTGCTCGAACGGTATCTGATGAAAGCGGTTTTGGCGTCGTACGGTTGGTTACTAGAAATGAAAAATGTATTTATTCGGCACAAAATTCATGGATAGATCCAAGCGCAAGACAACGATATTCCGTGCCTGCGGTGAGACCAGAATAATATGAACTCCTATTATCTATTAACGCCCTGTTGAAAGCGATTAATATCGAAAGCTACTAACACCAGTTAAATGATTTCAACGATTCGCAGTTCAAAAACAACAGCGATCAAGAAATATCAAGGAAAGCAAAACAAAGCAATTTTATACACGATATCCGTCTATCGATCCTTTCGGCAGAACCGGTTTCGAGATGGGTTTGCAGCATTCAGCTGGGCAATGCTCGGCCCATGCGTCTTAGTCATCAAATTCGAGTCTTTTCGATCATCATTTGATTGCATCGATAGGATAAGCGAAATGCGCGGAAATGACGAAAAGATTGGTTTGCCTGAAAAGAGCAACCAATCTTCAGACAGGCGAGAAAAATGCATAGCTAACAATAAAAATGTCGACTTCATATGTACATACATACGGACTAAGTGAAAATAATTTTTTATATACGATCATGATGTGAATACAAATCTGCTTAAAAGTGTGGTTACTTGCTTATAAATACATATATATATGTATATGCATATATATATATATGTATATGCATATATATATATATGTATATGCATATATATGTATATATGTATATATGTATATGTTTGAAAACTCGTTAAAACATTTTGCTCGACATGGAAATCTCAACGGGAGAAAATTGAACCCTCAATGTAAAATTCTAACGATTTAAGAAGCAAAGAACAGGCGTCGCCGATTTGTAGATCGATTTAGTTGATTTTTTAAACAAATTTTGAAAATATTGCTAATAAAACTTGTTCTTCTATACGTAAATAGATTGATTCTTCTATTGACGCTGATCAAGATTGAATGCGTACTTGTTTCTATTCGAAGAATTTAAAAAAAGTTGTGGTAGTTAGAAAAGAGTTTTTCATTTTTGCTACTGTCAATGTGTGAACATTCGGGACCGTTCGGAAAAATTCTGGTGAAGAATTCTGGCATTGAATTACTCAAGCGCCCTTTGCTATACATTTTTAATTATTGCTCAACAATTTTTCGTATTTCTACTATGAAGAGTTCATTGATGGAAAGAGAAATTTGTAGCCAGTTCGCGGATGACAGGCAACGTTCAACGGACAGGGGAATTTTTAAACAAATTCGTTCTCAATCTTATCATAATGGAGATTATTATAAATATTTAAAGAAAGATTTTTTTTTATTATCACATCACATATGAAATGTTAAACGTAGCATGCTGCTAATCTTTTGATAACGGATATGCTAAGCACTACTCAAATCGGAAATTTAACTGATAACAGTTATTGCATTAAAATAGTAACACGATATTATATAAGTTATCACAATTTAATATCCGAGATTTGGATACAATTTGAAACTTTCTTGTTCGATGAATTATTTAAGAATTAAAGTCTTTCCAACAATTATTAAGTCCATCTACGGGATGGGGTTTAGTTCTGCCAAAAGCACAGGCGACCGCTTATTTGCAACTCGGCCAACTCATGCACTAAGCAGATTGCTAAAAAAAACAAGTAAGAAAATTATATTCGGTTGTGACCGAATCTTTTATACCCATCATCGTTATCCTATTTTTGTGGAATAATTTCTTGGAAACTTGTATCGTGTATCTGTTGTACCGTTTTATGAGCAACGAGCCAAAAAGGGAAGGAAAGCAAAAGTGTTCACGGTTTTTGTCATACACACGTGTGGGCGAGTGTAGGCGTGTTCTTTGAAATATTTAGGCCATTTTCAAATTCTTTTGCATGCTTTTAGGCGATATCTTCATTTTTGCGAATGCGAGAAATGTTTACTACACATGTCACACTGTTAGGCAGACAGATAGATGGACAGACACACAAACGGCCTCGCTTAGGTTCGTTCCGAATTGAAACTCGCCAAAAACTTATACACCTTATGGCGTTTTTGAAATTTGTTTCTGCGCGTTATAAAGATATTGGGAAAAAAATGAAATTATGACATGACATAATAAACATATATATATATATTTATATATATATATTGGGTAGGCACGATCAATTTTTACCATTTTTGTACAGTTACAACAGCAAATTTAAATTCTTATAGATTTATGTTTTTTATATTATGAGTAATTGACTCTTCAAAGAAAAAAACAACCAAAAAAAAGGTTATAAAAAAAAGTATATGAAAATATCTACAAATGCTTGCTTGCAAAATTTTTCGATTTTAACTATTTAAGTAAAATATATTTTTGAATATTGTTTCAACATTTTCTTTTTTTTTTTTATAAAAATTTTTACAAAATTTTTTGTCCAAGAAAGTAATTTTTACAAAAAAATTTTTATAAAAATTTTATACATAAAGAAATTTTCATAGAAAGATTCCGAAGAAGCAAAACATCAGTTCATATGATTAGTTCTAAATTTATTGCGCGTATATCTAGAATGCTGATGATCAACTTTTAAAGATGGCGCAAAGAGTAAGGAAAAACTGTAAAATATGACAAAAAAACCAATACGCTTAGGAAATGCCAAATCCGCATATCTTAATAAATAATATAATAAAACTTTGTCTTTTACATTTGTATATAGCTTTAAGCGATATCGTCTAAGATGAATGTAGTGGATTCTTGCCCTCTTGAAATCGAAATTTATTTATTAACATACACAGCAATCACGAGTGCGAGCAAGCAGTTAAGAAAAGGCTTCTCGTCCCATTGAAATGAAAAGCATTTCGTAATATGTCCCATAATGTCCCAGAACACTGATGTTTTACGAGCGCTTTCAGCGTGCACTACTAGTTTTTTGGTTTGTCAAACAATTCGTTCTTCTTCGTCTTTTAAAAAGCGTTTACTATTAAACAATCATATGTGAGCCATAAAAATCAATCAGAAATATACTTAAGGTAAAAACTTTTTAACTCAAAGTCTTACGGCAACTGGCCTAAGCACAGGTCGTCACAGTTTTTTATTATATAGGGGCTTAGGCGTGTTGTGGGCCTATTCTCTATGAAGTTTGCATCATTTTCAAATCCTCTTGCAAGTTTGTTCGACAGACAGATACGTGGGCAAACAGACAGACGGACATGCTTGGCCAAGAATTTCAGAATAAAAATGAAAATTTATATGGTGTTTGCGTTGTACTTTCTGAGTAATGATTAAGAAAACACTGAAAGCAACGGTGTTCGCAGTTTTGTTGCGTAGGCGTGTGATCATTATGGGCGTTTTCTTTCACAGGTTTACGTCATTTTCAAATCCCTTTCCATATTTGTAGCCGATATTTTCATTTTTGCGAAAGGGAAACTGACAGTTAAGCAGACATATAAATGGACAGACATACAAACGAACGTGCTTATATGTATTCCGCATTGAAGGTGGCCAAGAACTTTTTGAAGTTTGCTTTTGCGCGCTATGCATAGAAGTTTTGAAAAGAAAAATAAAATTATGATGTCCTATAAAAATGAGTAGGCGTGACCTTACAGTTACTACAGCATTGGCCATACAGAATATGCCTTCAAATTTTTCTAGCTTTCTCGGCGGCAGTTTGTGAATGATGAACGGAAAAGGAATTTTATTTTCCTTTTGGAAATGCGCGGCCGTTCATCACATGAATAACACTTCCGACAAGATTGACGAAAGAGAAAACTATCTTGAAATGTCATAGTCCAAACACGCGTCACTATGAAGCAATCAGATGAACGTATTACATGTCATCTCTTAATATTTTTCTCTCTAAAACCGCCTTATGCTAAATACATATCCGAAGTAAAGATTCACTAATGAAACAAAAATTATTTAGAAAAATAATTTCCATTTCTGGTCCTTTATGCACTAACAATGGAAGCGTTCCGGTTATGTTTAACATCGATTAGCAGTGTAATTATTGTGTTATTTATTTTCTGTTTAAATTGCGAAAAACTAAAAGACTTTAAAAAAGGCTTTAATTTTAACAAACAACAAATTTAAATACGGTCAGGACCGAATCTTTTATACCCATCGCCGTTTGTTTACCCCACAAAAAGACAAAAGAAGTAAAAGGACAAAATTCTCAGGCTCGATCATATGGAATGGGCGCACTTGACTTCTTCTATTTTCAAAAGAAAAGTTTTTGTCGTAGAAGCATGTGGGGGTTGTGGGCGTAGCCTTTGAAAAATTTAACTCAATTTCAAATTCTTTTACAAAATTTGTAGGCGATATTTTCATTTTCGCTAACCACAAATACTACAAAGTTGCGCAAACAGACAGATGGACAGGCGAACAGGCGGACATGTTTAGGTGCATTCAAGATTTGAAACTGGCCAACTATTTACGTACTTCATAAGGTTTTTAAAGCCTGTTTCTGCGCGTTATAAAAATATTGAAAAAACAATTACATTTTGATACACTATAGTATTGGGTGGTTGTGATCAAATTTTCCATTTTTGTGCACGAATGCTACAGCATCGTCGATAGAATGTGTGATCAAGTTTTTGTACAATTATTTGCTATAGTTTAGATATAGTGGTAATGAGCAAAAGACCAAATTATCGTTCGCGGTGATCTCAGTTTACGTGGTGCTGTGGGCGTATCCTTCAACCGAATTCGCCCATGTTCAATACCAACCTGTGTGCAGGAACTTGCAAAATTTGAAATCCATAGCTTCACTTTTGTGGCCCAGTAGAATGTTTACCACGGACACTACATGGACGGACGGGCGGACGCGCGGACGGACGGACGGACACGCTTAAACCGATTTAGAATTTGATGCTGATCAAGAATATTTATACTTTATGGAGTTTCTGATGCTACCTTGTGGGCGTTGCAAACGTTTTGACAAAAAGAATACATCCCTCATCCTTCGGAGATGGGTATAAAAATATGTTAGAAAATGTATGTAGAAACTCACACGTTACTATACAAAAAATACAAAAAATAACTTAATCTGATGGTCTTTACAGTATATGTATATATAGATATATATCCATTTACATACATATATATATATATATATATACATACATATATTCCCATATACATTCAATTATATAAAAATATTTAAATAAAAATTTATAATAAACAAGAGAAGTATTTTCAACGGAAATAGAGAACTGATAAAGACTACATCAAATGTTGCGCTACTAGTGAGGAAAATTATGCAGAGCGTGTAACCACTTGATCCTAAATATTATAATATAATGATAACAGAGGGGCATATCTTATTATTTTTTAATTAAGATAATCGCCTCAGTCAATGTATTAATTTTATTTATTAGTTTCGTATTATAGGACATTTCATTTTAATTATGCACAGAGAAGAAGAAGAATAAGAAAGGGTTTGAAAAACGCGGAAACTGATTAAGAGTTTATTTAACATTTTCCATTATTCATATTTTTTAAAGCGCGTTCACGTGCCCGCAAAACATTAGGTACACAGCTTCCATTTCATGCTTGAATTTGCGCTGAATGAATTCCTCTCTGGATGGATGACCAAAAAAATAACTTTAGTTTTGTTTCTTAATTGCTGCTATCGTTCTTTCATTTTTTTTCTTTCTTTCATTTCAAAAGCCGAGATATGAGAATGAAATTTTCTTGAATATGTATGAATGTATGAATGAATCGATCAGTTCTTCTTTCTTATTTCTAGAGAAAAGAGAAAAATAAATAAAAATATTAATCCAAAGATCGTTTCAATTTTTGCAATTATTCTTCACAAACTTGTAGGCGGATGGAATTGTGTGAAATCACTAAACTATCATAAGTTGAACTTTTCTCTCCGAAAGATAGAAAGGATAGGAGGATAGACAATAGAATAGAATAATTATTGTTATAAATCAATATAGGATCTTTTAGGAATTTGAATATGAAAAATATATGAAAGTGTACCGCCGTTACTTATATATATAGCTATAAAAATGCCAATATTTATCACTCTACTATATAACTACTATATAACTTGAATAATCGGTTTATAATTATTCCGATTAAATGTGACTCGTTGGCCATTTCGGATTTGGAATACAATTCATATACCGTTCATGTCATTTTTGTCATAAGGAACATTAATAATGCATTTGCAACTGTTAACGATTATCTTGCAAAACGGGACACAGAGTGGATGAGCAAACTATATAATTTGCTTGGGGGTTTCTGTTCCGTTTATCACGAATAACTTGACAGATGAAGAGAGAAAAGAGGCTTACAGTGCAGATATCGTGTGTGCCACAAATAACGAGTTTGCCTTTGATTACCTTGCGAGACAATATGAAATTTTCTCAAGAAGACATGATTCACTAGGAGGCTTTCACTACGAAATAGTTGATGAAGTAGACTCAATACTCATTGATGAAGCCCATACTCCGCTTATTATTTCTGGCCAGATTGGGGAAAACAATCAGATATATAAGCATATCAGTAAAATAGTAACCAAATTAATTAAATCTGATTATGAGGTTGATGAGAAGGGTGAGAAGGGCAGTGTTCCTTACTGAAGATGGTATTTCACGAGTGAAAGAACTGCTCAGGTCATACAATCTCACTCCTCTCTTCATAGTGCGAACATGCGAAAAATTATAGATTTTATGATGAAGCGAAAGCAAAGCTTTCAATGGGTGCAAAAACTATACTATGGTAACGTATCTGTATGTGTGCATGCGTACACATGTATGTGAACATGCAGTGTATAAATGAATCTGTGTTACACTCAGACCTGGTTTTGTGCGGCCTCTTTCTTTTTCTGCGATATATTCAGGAAATTTCAATGAAATTGAAACATAAGACAAGATGAAGTTATTAATGAAAAAAATTGTAGAGTGACAACAGCTGTTCTTATAACAACATCAACGATTGCTTTGTTCTTGAACTTAAACTCGGCTTAGGGCTTCCTCGGCTTCCTTTTAACGTGTTGCTAATTGTTGACAATGCACCCGATCGTCCTTGTATAGAACACACTCATGTGAAAGCAGTATTTTTATCGTGCAATACAATCATTAGATCAGGACATAATCACAGCTTCTAAAAGAGACGACGTAAAGCTAACTTTCAGATACATTTTGGAAAAATTTGAAAACGACGCCATAACCTCAATGGAAGTTTGCAAAAAGTTTACGATATTGGAGTGCATAGATGACGCTGCTCCAGCAATTATTAAAATAAAACAACAAAGCATTGAATGAATGCTGAACAGCAGTCTAGCCAGAATGTGTCATTGATGGGAGTGCAGCCGAAAACACGTCAATGTTAACAACAGAAGACAAAGAATGTTACGCTAGCACATGGCATCGGCAGAGACGGGTTTAATGCTTTTCAGTGAAAATGATCGCGTCGAAATGATTCAGGATGAAACCGTAAGGGATGATGACATTATAAATTATACCGATGAACAAGAAGAA
The DNA here is from genome assembly GCA_000688735.1 of Glossina austeni. NCBI lineage: Eukaryota > Metazoa > Arthropoda > Insecta > Diptera > Glossinidae > Glossina > Glossina austeni. The sequence continues at coordinate 2,875,351 of KK502405.1, read as the reverse complement.
GAACCCGATTACATAATAGCAGATAAAACCTACGTAAGACTCCAACTTTGCCATAAGATAAAATGTCATTTCCTTGCAATCGATGCCCATTTCTGAAAGAACTTCATTCTTGTGTATCTGGCTGTCGAGGCAAATACAAGCGTCTGATGAAACGATAATCATCATTAAAAGCTAATCACCCACTACATGGTAACTGAGAGAACTTTCAACACCAAAACTCGTCAACTTTAAACAAGTGCGGGTGCGGGTGCGGGTGCGGGTTAGTGTCTTCAAGTAACGAAAACGATTTTGACCCAATTTACCACAAATACCTATGTAAGTGAAATAAATTTAAAAACGTTCGCATGTGTATTTTCTAGATCCTATTCCAAGTAGCTGCCAAGCCTCGTGTCTCGATATCGTTTCTCAGAGCAATTTCTAGTCGTTTCGTAAAATTTCACGTCATATTCTACGTGAGACTTTTTTATGCGGTCCCTATTCATCGCATAAAAAAAAAAAAAAACTTTTTAATTTTGTTGCGAAAACGAATAGTTTGTGGGATTTTTTTAATAATAGATTTGAGTGTATGTTGTGAGTTGATGTCGCGTGCATTGCGCAATAGTTTTTAAACAATGTAGGAAAAGCAAAAAAGGCGAAATGAAATTGAAACCAAGACAAAGGCACACAAAAAAAAACTCAATTTTATGAAAAATACGATATTGACGGTATTAATATTAATGAATCTTTATTTCGTTAGTCATGTCTCGAAATTATTTTGATTTAAGCAAAAGCTTTTCACTCCTTTTACCTATAGAAAGCATATATAGAATTATGAAATGGTACAGTCGTCAGCCCTCCAAGAATATGTCCAATATGCCAACAAATCAATGCATTTTCTTAATGGATCGCAGAGAGAAAATTAACTTTTGATTATCATTCGCTTTACAAATAATTTCCGCCAACCCATCAACTCAATGGTAAAGAAAAATTGATATACAAATACCGATTCCCCGAAAGAATTCCCCATTACCGATGAATTGATAGAATTGATCGAATTTAGGAAAATAGTTGGGAATGAAAAAAAAAAACACTTACATTTCACTCATTTCGCGCTCTAGGTACGTAGATATTACACACAGATAGGGCACAAATATTGAATGCACAAGTTTGCTAACATTGTTTGCAACTCTGTCGGAGGGATAAATGAAATCTGTAAAAACAATTGTTTGTTAATCTCTATTTTCTTGTTCTTCTTTAAAGCGAAAAGTGAAATCAGTACTTCGACCATAATAACTAAGGCGATGAAAAAACATTTCAAAGTTATGCACGCTTCCCAAATTTCACTTATATATATGTATACATGATGTCTGATGTATAATATATAGGTTTGTTCTTCCGGCTGGTCACTTATGCAAGCAAACATATACATAAACAACAAGTGTTTTATGTTATTTAATATGAAAACGTATACAAAAAATTGTACTTGACAGGCATAATATTATGTACAATGATTTTATTGGTGTATTGGTGCGAATGTCAATTCCGCTTCAATCAATCGCTTCTTCTTCAATTACTCTTTCCTATTAAAATTGTAAACAATTCGTGAAGGAACTCATATTGAAGATTTGCTTTCTTCCTCTTGCATACATATGTAAAGGCGCTGCGGCAAAAAACTTTGCGTCAAATTACATTTTTATAATATATCCATACGCTTATCCTACATACATACACATTATTAAGAGATCAAATTAAAGAATAAAATACGTTACTCGAATGTAATATATATATATATACATATATATATATATATGTATAGTCAAGTTTCTAGTCAAGAAAGGGTAAAAAAATCATATTCACTTGAAGTGGCAAACATTAGAAGCCTTTATGGTATAGTGAAGGTGTCATCAAGCAGATCAAGCCTGTTAGCACTTGAAACCTATATATATATATATATATATATAATTTATAGTTCTTCTCGTGTCAATGGTAATAATGTCAGAACAAATTATATTCGTATAAATATAGGAGTTCGCCAACGGTGCAGCTTGTCCTCTCTTCATTTCAACGTCGACTTTAAGGTAATCTTTCAAAAAGCTATTCAAATAATCGAGACCGGCCTTAACGTCCACAACAACCGAAGTACGGACGATGCAACTGACCTAGCCAGATAATATGCAGGATCTGCAGAGGATGGTAAGAACTTTAGGTTAAACCTAAATATCGGCAAAATCAAATTTATGCTCGTAAGTCGAGCGAAAACTTTCTACGCAAACACTACCCTGTCAGTTAATAAGCAAAATTTAGAAAAGTTTTCCAAAATTGTATACCTTGGATCTTGGATATTACACGCGCAATGGGGCAGCGACGGAGAGACAAAAAGAAGAATAGAAATGACTAAGCCATCGTACACGAAATATGAGAAAATTCTAGCAAACCGGGGTATTAGCTTACACCCTTCGCCTTCTGGAATCGTTCGGGTTATGGTGTTACCGTGTTATCGTGCCTAAAAACATCATAAGCGGATCGCATATCCAATGCTGAAGTTCTGAGAAGAGTAAACACCGAACGTGAACTATTAAAGTGCGTTAAAAAAGGAAAAACTGCGTATTTTGTGCACATGGTACACATGGCGGAGGCAGAAAACAATTATCGTGGCTGCCTAATATTCGAAATTGCAAAGATAAAGAAAAAAAAACAGAGAAGAAAAATGTGATCACTTATATCCAGTAAGGGATGGGTAATAAAAGAAAGAAGTGTCAATGACAATCTTCAGATTGATAGCTCTTGTCTTCGATATGGAGGAAATATAAGTGAGAGAGTGTCACTCCCAAACTCCCAAGCAGTTTCGGATCAACGGCATGTGCATGGCGTGTTCTTTCCTTTAATGGGGACCAGGTCTATCTAATACCTCAAATATTTAATGTTCCCGCGATTTTGGGCGCAATCACAGCCACCACGTAACTCCCTCAAGGTCCATTTCCAGCAACCAGGTAGAAGATTCTGCTGCAGCAAAAACTGCAGGCAGCAGTTCCACGTAGAGACGATCCTCTGAGCTATCTGACCCCCGTGATACATTAATTATTTTAAAAATCTAAGGTCCGACGTTGGGTAGCGTATGGCTGCATACCAGTTAGATCCATATCTCTCGGACTGGTTGCCTTTAAAAAAATTTCTTTGCATAAATGAATGGCAGTAAGCCTGTGTTTATGTTAATGTTTGTCGAAATTTGGCGCGTTAACGGCCGAGTGCGCCGAGTAAGTTGAGTGACGTACTGACAGACAAAAATGTTCATTGAAATTCCAAAAGTGATTTCAGCAAAACGCAAATTTCCTTCTTCTTCTTCTTCTTCTTCTTCTTCTTCTGTTATTCAGCAAATCAACAAACGGAGATTCGCTGCGATGTGTAAAAAACGGCCACAGTTCCTTTTTTGGTCCTTAATAAGGTTAGAGTTAGTTTTCTTATATAATTATCATTATTTATTTATTTTATTATTTGATTAATGTCTTGTTCATTTTGCGTGTTACAAGTCCGCTATGTTTTTTGTTTTTTTTTTTTTTTTTTCTTAACATTTTTTATTAATTTTGCATGCTAAACGTCCGCCATGTAGGATAGAAGAGCGTAGAGTAAATTTCATAATCCATGTGCATGTGCATGGGCATGAGGTGGCATATGAAAGAAATGCAAAGTGCGAAAGTAAAAAGTGGGTGTGAAAGGGACTGCGTTCATAGTATGGCTGTGAAAGTTTATATATATATATGTTGTTGGCATCTATTAAAAAACAGGAAAGCAAAATGTCAAAAATGATGCGATCATGCAGATCACATAAGTGTGCCAACATTCGGACAGACAAATAGGAATCCTGATCAAGAGATTACAAAATCCAAATCCGCTCCACTTATGCATAAAGGGCTATTCACTATGTTAATTTTGAATAGGTGATCCATCCATCCATCATGTGTGATTGTGTGTAATGTCTCACCTGAGCCAGTACGGAAATAACGAGTGTATAAGTGACGACCATAAAGTGAGTGATTGATTCGAGGAAGAACCAAAAACAAAAGCAAAAAAAAGAAAGAAGAAATTTTCAAAGTCTCACTCATATTACAAATCCATTTACATACATATGCAACTCTTACGCCATAAAAGACGTGCAAAGATATTGAATTTTAATGCACTCGACCTTAATCCGTAATCTTCGAAAAACATATATTGCAATTAATTGAGTAGATCCTGAATGGAATGCATATTGATTCAAAATAAAACTTGGATAACCATTCCATAAAGGATAAGCACTTTTTTCGTCCTTTTTTCTTTTTTTTTTTTTTTTTTTTTTTTTTTTGTAGAAAATAATTTAGGTGAATATGCGGCTTTGTTAGTAGAACAAATGCATGTACATACCACGTTTGTGATTGGCATCTCCGATAGTCAAATATACAGTGAAGTTAATGGGTCATCGACATTATCTTAAGAGCGGATACAAGTGCAAGATGTTATCCTAATCGAATTTTAATTCGAATAAATAGAATAAAAGGTTAATCGGCTAATTTGACCGCTTAGTTCCCGTTGATTAGGCATTTATGAGAATTCGAAATACTTTTTTTACATACTGAAGGATAGATGTCCATCCTTCACGGGTAGGATGATTGACAATATTCGAGGAAAGATTTCTTTACTTATCAAATTTGCAAAGTGCACGCACACACATTCTACAATTTTAATATGAATTCTTGAAAAGAAAATTTAATTTTTTTTTTTTTTTTTTTTTAAATTAAAGACAGGTGTGAGCACCAGACGCACACATACATGCATAAACTTAGACTATTATTTGAATATTACAAGCAAGCAACCGCTAGGGGAA